>JAFEMH010002429.1:0-342651 GCA_022495995.1 Adenophora triphylla var. japonica
AAATAAAGCTTTTCTCCTTTGGGATGATCCCCAAATGAGTCGCCAAACCGTGAATGTGTGCCCAAAATTTTTTGTTTATTGGCATTCACGCGAGTTTGAAGACATCCGAGTTATTTGAAAACGGAGTCGCCACACCATTTTGATTACCTCAAAACTTTGAAAAAAAGGTTTTATGGGTTCTGAGGTTAAGTTACCCCTTGGGAAGAACGTTTGGCGTTCACCCAAAGTGCCTTGCCGGAGCAAGTCTCCCTAGATTTCATTAATCGTGTTTGCTTGCGTGCTTTCTTTGTGTGCATGTGTTTGAAAATAAGGGGGGGAATGTCCCAAGTTGTCTTCCGGACGTACAAACCATTTGTTGGTTGTCACTCGGGATTCCTTGGAATTTATGTATTTGGGATTATGATCCCGTCCTCATCTTATGACTTATGATCATCGCATTTTAAACCTCGGGACCCTCGGGACTTGCGTGATCGAGAGAATGACTCTCTTTTGGGTCAAAGATGAGGTTCTTTAGGAAGGAATGTCCTTAGCCCATCAATCCTACGCTTTAAGACGGTCGAGCTCGTATAGAGGCTTCATACTCATTCTTAAGCGATAATCGGAGATATAGGGTTCAAGGTTATCCTTTTCCTAAAGAAATCATGAACCTTTAATGGAAGGAACGATGCAAAGATGAGAACTTTTACACCGGTCCGTTCCAAGGTTGGGGAAAGGGGAAATGCATGATAAAAAAATGACTCTTTAATGAAAAGATGACATTTTGGTTTTAGCAAATGATGCTTTTTGATTTAAAGAAATGATCTTTATGCAAATGATGCATAAAGATTTGATTTTTATGCAAATGATGCATTGAAAAAGGGGTTTTGATGCAAAGGATGCGTTTATTGAAAAAAGATTTGATCTTTGTATGCAAATGATGCATAAAGATAACATTTTTATTGGAAAATAGGGATTTTAGGTGCAAAGGATGCACCTTTATGAAAAAGACTACATTTTTATGACAAATGAGGTCTTAATGCATGCAAAGGGGGAAGGGGGTGATAAAGATATGATCTTTATGAATAAATGCCAAGTCCCAAGCAAGATATATGAATGCAATGAGCAAGTATATCAATTAAAATGCAAGGTTAGGGCGTGCGAGGTTACCAATCGTTTCCTTCGCTTCTTCGGACGGAGCTAGGAGGAGAGGTTCTTCTTGGGTCTTCAAGGAGGAGGGAGATGGCTTCTTGAACTTCTTCTTCGCCTTCTTGAGCCTTCAAGGGTTTTTCTTCACGTCTGGACTGCTATGGAGTGTGTGTGTGTGATTGTTTGTGTTGTTGTTGTTGTTGAAATGGGTAGAGGAGGGCTCTATTTATAGGCAGTCTGGATAAGGCTAATGAAGCCGTGCGGCTGCAGGCCCTTTGCAAATGAGGCCGTGCGGTCTTATCCACAATGACTCAGCATTCTAGAACCATGCAAGGTGGCATCATTCTAGAAGCTTCTCCCTAATTAAGAAAAACGTGTTTTCTTAATTAGGAAGGCTCCTTACAGCCCTAATTTAAATTTGGACTGTTCCAGGACATTTCCGGAACACTAGGAAGGTCCGGGGAATTACCGGAAAACTTACCGAAATGTCGGGAAAATTAACCGGAAGGCATGAGCCAGATTTGGGTACTTACACCTACTTATGAGATTTATGACATGGTCTGTTGTCATGATTAAATCTCGTGATAGTCATGTTATTGAATCCTTTGTACCTGAGATTATCATAGTCCTCCACATGATGAACGTTGTGTTTAATGCAGTCTAACACTATCTTTAGTCGGATAGCAATAAGGGCTATGTTAGCACGATTGGATTCTTGTAGGGAAGAATGATTAGTCAAGAAGGAATTTGTCCCTCTTATGAAGAGAGATGCTTGCTTGGGCCCCTCAATGAATAGTGTTGATGAAATGTATGGCCATACTCAAGTGATTTGACAGAGATCAAATGCATTTGGATTATCAACATATTTGGAATCGAGAAAGCATTGAACGGAATGAGTTGACATAGACCATGACTCATGTTCAATTGGACATCGTGGACAAAGGGATTGTTACATTGGATCTATCAAGGAATCAAGCTTTGATGTTATATTTAATTGGGTGGACAAAATGATTTGCTAGAAGTCACTTATGTTTTGTGAGGTTGATGTTTCAACTCACTACCAACATAAAATATAATTCCTAAAGGGTCACACACAAAAGAACGAATTTGATTCAAGCTGAAAATTAGAATTTTGGGTTCTGGCACGACTCGTGACCAGGAGCACGACTCATGCCCTGGGTCACGACTCGTGCCAAAGGAAATGACTCGTGACAAAGGCTGAGACACGACTTGGTTTTGTCTCATTTTAATCAGAACGAGTTGGGGCCAAGGGGATGACTCGTGAGCACGAGTGGAAAGCAAAGGGCACGACTCGTGCCAATTGGCACGACTCGTGCCAAGCCCAAAATTCGTGTCCGTACAGTTTTCCTTGGCTAGGAAGGTTTTGGCGTTTTACAAGGTTTCTACCCTAATTGTTAGGGGATTTATATGGGATATAAATACAACCTTCCAGCCATAATTTTCAAACTCGGATATCATTTTTCTAGGTTTATGAAACTCTAGATTTTGATTTTGATTTTGAATCAAAAGTCCCAAATTATTCCATAGTTTTGGCTTTGATTATTGAATATTGATTCAATAATCAATAGGATCATCTAGCAATCCAACAAGAAGGTGTTCTTAGATTCATTCGCGTGTGGATTACCGATAGAGGGTGATAAGTTAATCACCAAGAGCTTGAAGCCTTCCGTTCGTTGATTCATCATAAGGTAAAGAACAAGGAGAAGATCCAAGTTTCATCAACGGTTCAAAGATTCGAAAGTTGTTCATTGATTCAAATAAGATTTGAATCCATGATCCATTTTGAAAGATCAACATAATCACATTAAGGTATGTAAATTCTATTTCATGGTTTTAACTATTCATGTTAGATGGATTTCAAGGGCTAGGGTTTTGTTGTTATTTCTAAGTCTCCCGCTGCATTTGTAACCCCAAAAACCAACAAGTGCGGTCCAACTTACAAAAGGATATTCAACAAAAGATTACAAAGAGGAAGCAGTTACTGCTGACACAGTTTGTTGACTTCATCTTCAGCTTGGCGCGGTCCAGCATGGGTGGATTGGTCTGTTCCCATAGCTTTCCTCATCCTTCTTACTTCTTCAACGGTTCTGGTAATGGTTGCATCTAACTTCTTCACAGAACTCTCCTGCTTAGCCAGCCTCAAGTTTAATTCATCCACACCTCTGGAATTTCCTCTAACTTGCTTAATCTGGTCATTGATAAGTGTATGGAAAGAGGAGTTTAAAGAATTTAAGCATATATGGGTTTCATCTTTAAGAGTAGCGGTTTGGTGGCAATGGTTTGTTCCATAGGCTCAAGATTGATGGTAACCTTCAAGGAGGATTTGAGATCATGGATTGCAACATCAATCTTGGAATTAAATCCAATCTTCAAATTGTCCAATCGGTCATTGAACTCATCTTTAATCTCATTGAGATTGGCCTTCACAACATCTTTTACAATCCCAAGATTAACTTCTGTTTGCCCTTTAAGTGGATCAATCTGCTCCAGACAGTCTAACCGCACTGATTCAATAACTGGCTTGAGATCTGAGACTGACTGCGGTCTGGAGTTGAGTAGAGTAAGGAATTTAGAACTCAACTCCCCAAGATCCTTTTCAATAGCTTTGCAGATATTCTCTCCAAGCTCAGTTAGAATATTGTTAAGCTCAGTGATTGTTGCTTTATCTCCCAAAGCTTTTATCATACCATCTTCAAGGGATTTCTGGAATGCATTAAAGCAATTCTCAGCAGCGGTTTTGACAGCTAAAGCGGTTTGCTCTGAAGAAGAGGTGGATGTGGATGCAATTGCAGTAGGTATCTCTCCCTTAATGGCATCAAGCAAAGAGGCTTTTAGATTTACCATCTCTGGGGTTTGAGAATCCACATTAGCAAGGAGGGTGCGGTTTGATTCAGAGAGGGAGGTATTGGAGGCTTAGAGGGAGGCATTTGAGGCGGTTAGCTGTATGACATGGCCTTGGTTGATTATGAGTTGGCTTTGGATTAGGTTGAGGGTTTGAATAATTTGGGAGTATTCAGATGGAGGAGCGGTTGAGGTGGAAGCGGTTTGGAAAGTAGGAGGCGGTTGGAATTGGGCATTTTCTGGGCCAGTTTGAGTTTGAACAAAGGGGTTCGGAGGTGACTTGGTTAGAACGGTTTGTGTTTGAGGGGGAATGTTTTGAGGAGGGGATTTGGATAGTGAGTATGTATGAGTAGTGTGAGGGGAAATGGGAGGGGTTCTTTGTCTTAGGGGTGAGTTGTGAGGAGTTGGGGATTTGGCTGGAGAATGGGAAATGGAGCGGTTTGAGTTAGGGGAATGGGTAGGAGTTGGATCTTCCCTAACAGATCTAGAGGTGGCATGGCCAGCAGAGGGTTTTGAGGTCCAGGGCTGGAAGGCATTTGAGTGAGGAGGGGTTTGGTTTGAGTGTTGGGATTTTATGGAGTTAGAAAGTTGGGGGAATGAGATGTGGATTGGGAGGATAAAGGTGAAAGAGATTTTCTTGGGGGTGAAGGTGAGTTTCTTGGAGAAGGTGAGGGAGAAGGAGAAGGTTCAACAGGTTTACCTTTCTTAAAGGATTTCCTGGCAGGCATTTTCTTCCTTTTCTTTGGAGTCTCCCCATGAAATGGTGCATCTCTGTGTGGAGGAGGAGAAGGAGATTTAGATTTGGATTTAGATTTGGAAGGAGATTGGGTAGGAGATTTGTATGGGGATTGGACTGGGGATTGAACTGGGGATTGGACTGGGGAAGGATTTGAAGATGGAGGCGGTTGAGATTCAGGAGCGGTTGACTTTCCTTTGGCATTCCTCAATTCTTCCTGCTCCTTGGCCAGTCTGTCAATCTTTTCTTGATAAAATCTCATCTGTTCCTCAACAGTCAAGCCAACAACATCTCCCTTAGCCTTCTTGGCTCTAGCAACCAAATTAGGAATATTTGGGTCTTCAGCATCTTCTTCATCCACTAAGTTAAGTGGTTCCTTCTGTTTGGAGGATTTGCTAGTTCCAGCATCATTAGCTTGCGGTTTGGAAGAGGGAGCGGTTCTAGTTTTCTTTGCAGGCGGTTCAGCTTGGACCTTTGGTTTCCTGGTCCTCTTCACAGCTTTCCTGACCGCTTGGGGAGCGGTTTCAGGACTCATTGGTTTGTACTCCTCCTTCTTTGGATAGGTATCTACATCATAGAGGGATTTGTACAATGCATCTCTATTGAAATACCTAAAGTTGTGGCATACCAAGAATCCAAGGGATTCTTCAGTCCCAAAATCAATCATCAACTCTGGATTCTTCTTCCTTATATCTTCAAGATGATCAAAATCCAGTAGGAGAGCGGTTAAGATCCTGCAGAAAGGTCTCCATTTTTGCTCTTCTCCTTTCCTCTTGGACTGATAAGTGTCCACACTATCACAAATTTCCCTGAAAAGGATCCTTGGCCAATGAAGCTTTATTTCCATGAAAATAGCTGAACAATACATCCATTGCTGGGATGTAAAGTTAGTATGGTTCCTAGTCTTGCCACAGACTAATTTCCCAACTAAATATCCCAGGTGGCTCATCAGCTCACCAAACCCTTTCTTGGGATCTTCTTAAATTGACTAACCATGGATTTGACCTTGGCGGTTTGCACTGCAGCAGCATCTTGGATGACTTGATCCACAGATTCAGGAGCTTGAGGAACTCTAAAATTGTAGAGTCTTCTGATGTCTATGTAATCAATAGAGAGTTTGAGGCCTTCTAAAATAGCAGTGAGGCAAGAAACTTTGGGGCCTTCTTCTAACTGCCTGACTTCATGCACAGCAGTTGAGTAGAACTGGTCCACGAAGGATGGGATGATGAAGTTCTGCTTCTTGGTGAAAAGAGGCAGAATCCCAGATACTCTCATTTTTCTCAGCAGCTCCCTTCCCAAGGCATCATTCTTAAGCTCAGCCTCATTAACTTCCCACCCTGGTAGGAAGGTGTTAGGATCCTACAAAGGAAAGCATTAAGTGTTAGATCCATTTTTGTATTCATAATTCACAAGCGGTTTGAGCACCCATGCGGTTTAGCAATGGTGCGGTTTGAAAGGAAAAATTTCAAACCCCAAGTGAACTATGAATACTAAGAAATGAGGATTTGAGAACAAAATTACTAGTACGTGGCATTGTAATCCAAACTTATCCCACACATGCAAGCAGTGTTTTGTAGGGGAAGGTTATGGTGTCCAGCCTATATACTAAGTAAAATCTCAAAGAAAACTAAGAAAGAAATTTTAAACAACATGCGGTTTCAAAGGAATTTGAAAAAGCGATTCCAACATGTGGTTTAGATTTAAAAGGAAGCATGCAGTTTGAAACTGGAAAACTGAAGCGGTTTAAGAACGCGGTTTCAAACATGAGTAGCATGCGATTTTGAAAGGAAGCGGTTCAAGGTATAAGGTAAATTCCAAAAGTTTTCTTGAAAAAATTTCTAAGTATTGAAAACACTATGCAAGAATCAAAGAAACCAAAACATAAGAAATTTCCAGAAAGTCATATGAATTTCATGAAGAACACGTATGAATAGTTCATGAACACCAAGAACAGAGAGAATCAAAACTTAACCAAAATGAGCAAAAAACATATCAAAATGATCACATTGGGTTGAATAACAATAATATAACAATAAAAAGTCATCCTTTAGCAAGAATAATCAAGAAAATTGAAGAATACAGAAATGGGTTTTCGAAGAACAATAACTGAAAAATCCAAAATCAGTGCCCTAAACATGGATCATAAAATAGTTAACATATATTAAATCCATGTATGAATCCGAACAAAACCCAACAAATTTCAACAGAAATGATCAACAAATGAGAACAGAAACAACCAAAATGAAAGTTACAGAATACGAAAAGTTTTTCAGTTCAACAATGGCAGATTTCTAAGAGATTAAGAGTTTAGAGATAGAGATTTGTTACCATTTCAAGGATTGGCTTCTTGGGAGCCTAGTTACAGCAGATGGTCTTTGTCTTTTCGAAGTGGAAGTCATTTTAGTTTAATGTTTAAAAATGGAGGTTTTAGAGAGAAGTAGAAAGAGAAAGAGAAGTTGGTAGAAGAGAGAGTACGTGTGCAGAGGTTTGACAGTAAAAAGTAGAGAGTTTCACCAAACAAGGATTATATAGGTGAAGGGGCAGGCAGTTTGTTTCAGAGGGAAATGATTGATATTATCAAATGTTGCACCCTTTCACCTTCTGCACTGTACCCTATGACGGCTGACATGAGGGTTTTTAATGCTCATGTCCCCTTTGCATTAAATGCATTTAAATTTTGAAATAAAGTGGGAAAACATTTGAAAAAAATACCTTTATGTCAAAATAAGGACTAAAAAATAAATAAAAGAATTTGAACAGTTTTTTTAAATAAAGATAAGATAGACAGAAATTACTCTAAGTTGAAACGCGGTTTGGGATCAAGCGGTCAAGCTGCAGCAAGCGGTTTGAATTTGGGCGGTTGGCTGCAAGCGGTTGACAGCTAGCGGTTTGATGCGCGCGGTTTCAACAAGGTGGTTTTGAAATCTCACCAGGAATTTCAACCTAAACTCAACACAAGTTAGCAAATAAAAAGTATGGAATCATTTAAGTTCAAGCATACCCATTTCTCCTCTGAGGAAAGAAAACCTCTTGGAGTCCAGAGCTTTGGTGAGGATATCAGCAATCTGGTTGTCTATCCCCACATACTCTAAATGGATATTCCTCTTTTCCACATGGTCCTTGAGGAAATGTTACTTGATATCTATATTCTTGGTCTTGGAATGCATGACAGGGTTGTTGGAGACTAAAATTGTTGAAGTGTTGTCACACATGATAGGGCAATTTCCTTCTTCAATTCCATAGTCCACCAACTGATGCTTCATCCAAAGGATTTGACAGCAACAACTTCCAGCAGCAATATACTCAGCCTCTGTGGTTGACACTAAAACTGAAGCTTGCTTCTTGCTGGCCCAAGCAACTAGTCTATTCCCGAGGAAATGATAAGTCCCACTAGTGCTTTTCCTGTCAATTGTACAAGTTGCATAATCTACATCTGAATAACCTACAAGATCAAAGTTTGAATATTTGGAATACCAAAGTCCAAGGTTAGTGGTCCCAGATAAATAGCGGATTATACGCTTGACTGCAATTAAATGTGCTTCTCTAGGATCTGCTTGATAGCGTGCACATACACAGACACTAAACATGATATCAGGCCTACTAGCAGTTAAATAAAGTAATGAGCCAATCATACCTCGATATAAGGTTTGATTAACCTTCTTACCTTTTAGATCTTTATTTAGCTTATTGATGGTGGACATTGGAGTATCATATGCTTTTGCATTTTCTAGTCCAAACTTCTTTATCAACTCCTTGGTGTATTTGGCTTGGCTGAGGAAAATACCTTCTTCGCATTGCTTGATTTGATGCCCGAGGAAGAATGTTAATTCTCCCATCATGCTCATCTCAAACTTGCTTTTCATTAGCTTCTCGAAATGCTTACAAAGTAACTCATTATTAGAACTAAAAATAATATCATCAACATATATTTGAACAAGTAAGGAATGATCATTGTATTTGGCAATAAAAAGAGTTGTATCAATTTTACCACATTTAAATCCTTTTTCTAGTAAAAATTTAGAAAGAGTCTCATACCATGCCCTTGGAGCTTGCTTAAGTCCATACAAAGCTTTCTGGAGTTTGTAGACATGATTGGGAAATTTGGAGTCTTCAAATCCAGGTGGTTGGGCAATATACACGGTCTCTTGCAGTTCACCGTTGAGGAAAGCAATCTTCACGTCCATTTGATATAACTTGAAACGCTTGAAAGAGGCATAGGCTAAGAAGATTTTGATAGCTTCCAATCTTGCAACTGGAGCAAAGGTTTCATCATAATCAATTCCTTCTTCTTGCCTATATCCTTGTGCAACCAACCTTGCTTTATTCCTAGTGATGCTTCCATTCTCGTCCATCTTATTCCTAAACACCCACTTAGTTCCTATCACTCCTTGATCCTGAGGTCTAGGCACCAATGTCCAGACCTTGCATCTTTCAAACTGGTTGAGTTCTTCTTGCATAGCAACGACCCAACTGGAATCTTGGAGTGCTTCATCAATCTTCTTGGGTTCAATTTGAGATAACAGAGAAATATGCTCATCATAGTTTGATCTCCTTGTTTGAACACCGGAAAACAGATCACCAATCACATTAGAGAGAGGGTAATTGCTGACTTCACGAATCTTCGGGGGTAAGTCTGGTTAGACTGAGGTTTGCTGAAGATCTTCAATTGGAACATCGTTAGATCCTTCAGTGAAGTCATGGAAGGTAAGTTGACGAAGAGGTTCAATAAGCTGAATGGGGGAATTCTCAACATCTTCTTCCCTTGGAGTTGCATTTGGAGTAGAAACTTCAGGTTCGATTTCAAATGTGCGGTTTGAGGGAATTTCAGTTGAGGGTGCTGGATTTTGCGGTTGAGGTTCAGTTGCGGTTCTAGAGGATTCACCTGTTTCATTATGCTCAGCAAAATCATCAGCTATATTTGGAGCCAAATGTGGCTCAAGGAGAGAATGCTCATCGAATATAACATGAACAGACTTAACTATCTTTAAACTAGTTTTGTTAAAAATATGAAAAGCTTTTGAATGTTTAGAATACCCAACAAAAATACCTTCATCGACCTTGGCTCCGAATTTACCTCTATTTTCTCTTCCGTTGTAGAGGATAAAGCATTTGCAGCCAAAGATCTTGAAGAATGCAATGTTGGGGGTTCTTCCTCTCCATAGCTCATATGGAGTCTTGTTATAGGTTTTGTTGATGAGGGAGCAGTTTTGAGTGAAGCATGCTATGTTGATTGCTTCAACCCAGAAATACTGAGGCAGCTTGGCTTCAGATATCATTGTCTTTCCAGCCTCAATCAACGTCCTGTTCTTCCTTTCCACAACCCCATTTTGTTGTGGAACACCAGCAGTCGAGAAATTGTGATCAATCCCATGGTCATCACAATACTGAGCAACACCGTTGTTCTTAAATTCTGTTCCATTATCTGATCGAACACTAACGATGTCATCTTCTTTTTGAGTTTGGAGCCGTCTAAAAAGGGAGGTTAAGATGTCATAGCAATCGTCCTTAGAAATCATCATCTCAACCCAAGTATATCTTGAATAATCATCCACCACCACTAAAGTGTATCTACTTCCTCCAATGCTGGCAGTGGTAACGGGTCCAAACAAATCTATGTGAAGCAGTTGTAAGCATCTTGCAGTTGAGGGAGCGGTCTTGCTGGTGAAAGACGACGCGGATTGCTTACCAAGTTAGCATGCACTGCATTTCTCTGGATGGTGGTCAGCCACTTTGGGTAAATCACGAACGAGGTTTTCCCTTCCAATCTTTGCTAGATACTTGAAGTTCAAGTGGCTCAACTGCTTGTGCCATAGCCAACTTTTCTCCCTCACATTTTTAGCTACAAAACAAAGATTAGTAATACTACATGCAGAATCTAGATCGATAATGTAAATATTACTCTTACGAATCCCTATGAGTAGAGTGACTCCGAAAATGCTATCTTTAATAAAGCAATTTGATGACGTGAAGTTGCTAAGCATTCATTTGTCACAGAATTGAGAAATTGATAGGAGGTTGTGCTTGAGTCCTTCAACAAGATAAACCTTCTCAATGGTTAGGTTTCCTCTCCTTATTACACCATGCCTAATGGTTTTGCCTTTGTTATTGTCACCAAAGGTTACAGATGGACCACTTGCTTCAATGAAATCTTCTAGTAATGATTTATCTCCAGTCATATGTCTTGAGTAGCCACTGTCAAGATACCATTCATTATACTTGGAGTGACCAGCCATTAAGCAGAGGACCTAAAATATAAACATTAAGAATGAGGTCCCCCTTTATTCCTTGGGTCCTGAGGTTAGCAACCTTTAATGACCCACACCTGTTTGACAGAAGGAGGTTTACTCTTCTTGGCATTGTGTGTGAACTGCAAAAGGCATTCTGCAGCCTTGTGACCTAAACTATCACACACAGAGCATTTATGAAAGCTATAAGCATCATGAGGTTTTACTAACTCCTTACTTTTCTTAGGAGTTGTATGCGGTTTGTGAATAGCATTTTTGGCTTTGACAAAGGTAGGTATTTTTGGTTTGACCGCGGTTTTTCTAGGAATGTTCCCCTTGCTTTTGAAGGCAGTAGGTGCGGTCGAAGAAGAAGGGATGTCAGCCTTGTAGTTGGCATCACCACCTATTCCACCAGGAGCGGTTGGAGTAGAGGTGCGGTCAGCTGCATAAGAAATCTCCTCTGCATCTTCACTCTCAGAATCTTTTCCTTTCATCTGAGAGTTTTTCCCAAACTGTTTCTTTGGGTAGACATAATGGAAGTTAAGTGGAGCCTTTTGTTCCTGTCCTTTACCCTTAGAAGCAACATGCTTTCCCTTAGGAATTTCTTTAGTTAGTTTTAAAATTTCCTCATCCTTTTCACAACAGGATGCACACTTCTCCTTTTTACCTGTTTGAAATCCCAGACCTTCTGTGGTTCCACTGGCCATACGGCATTCTAAAATTTGATCCAAGGTGACACGAGACTTAGTCCTCTCATCAATGATCTTTTGGATTTCTTGATTTTGAGCAACCAGATCATCGTTCCTAAGTTGAAGTGCAGCAACCTTAGTTTCAAGGATGCGGTTTTGGTCAGCAAGAGGAGACATACTTTTGATTTAGTCCTTAAGATTGGAAATTTCAGACCTCATCACAGTTTTCTCCGTCTTGTACTGAAAAAGTTCATCATGAGCTAATCCTAAAGCTTTCTTAACATTGGAGAATTTTTGGATCATCATTTCTGCTTCCTTGAACATCCTTTCATGTTCCATGGGAGAAACTTCTTCCACCACCTTTTTCAAAATTTTCTTCTTTGGAATTATTTTTGAAGGTGGAGCATTTGTAGAAAAAATGGGACGTGAATACGAACAATTTCCTATCTTAATGCTAGGAGTAAGTTTGATATCACCATCCAATTTAAAATTTGGAATTTTCATAGAAACCTCTTCATCTGCCATATCTAGCGACTCGATTGACTCAGTATCTGACTCATCGGAAGCATCTGCAACTAAACAGAGATTAACCTCTTCAGTTTCTTCATCACTTCCATCATCAGAGTCTGTTTCAATCCAAGTTGCTAATTCCTTAGAATTCTCTTCCTCCTCAGCAACCATTCCCTTGCGACGAGAAAATTTCGCAGGAGAGGTTTTCTTTTTCATGTATTCATATTTAGGCCGTGGACACTCAGATGCAAAGTGACCAGGTTTTCTACAGTTGTAGCAAACTAGATCACTATTTTTCTTTGTATCAGTAGCCTTGGAAAAAGTTGCTGGAGGTTTGCCTTTAGAAAATGATTTTGTGAAAGGTTTTGAGGATTTTCTAAATTTGTGAAATCTTTTCACAAACATGGCAAAATCATCATCATCCATTTCGATGAGTGATGAGGTTGATATGGAAGGATCAGTGGTTTGATTGGATGTGGTTGGTTTCTCCTCATGTTCCACGACGGACATGGAAAGTGATTTGGTTTTCCCTTCAATCTCTTCAATATGATTTAATTTAAGCTCATAGACTCTATGATTTATATACAAGTTACTTAACGACCAAGTATTCAAAACTTTGGAGTCTTCTAGAGAGGTTGCTTTATTTACCCATCTAGAACCTAAAGCAGCTAGGAAAGTCATATTGATTTCCTTATCAGTTAAAGTCTTGCCAAGAGATCTACAAGCATTAACTACCTCAACATAGCGGTCATAGGTCTGACGCAAGATTTCGTTGGATTTCCTGTTGACGTTGTTGTAGGATCTTTCAACAGTATACAATTTGTTTTCCTTGCACTCGTCATCACCTTCAAGGTAGCTCTCTATGGCATCCCACATCTTCTTTGCGGTTTTCAGCTACATCACTTTTTGAAGGGTTGAAACGGGAAGGGTTCCAGAAATGATGTGCCTTGCCTTGCTGTCCAAGGCAGCTAATCTCTTCTCTTCATCTGACCACTCGCCTTTTGGCTTTTTAACTTCTGGAGTTTCTGCACTGGTGGCTGCATCGGTGTTGACCTTCATGGGAATGAACGGGCCATTGATCACGCATTCCACCATCATCTCATCAATAGTTTCCAAATGAATAAGCATTCGGCATTTCCAGATGTCGAAGTGGTCTTCGTCCAAAATTGGAATGTGTGAATAGTTAATAGTTGTCATTATCGTTAAGTTTGCCATATTGAATCGGCAGACAAGCTGTTAAGCTTGAAAAATAGTGGTTTTATAAATGTGTTTAGCTCTAATACCACTTGTTGGTTTCAAAGGTGGCAACAAGGGTGAAAAATAGCTAGAGGGGGGGAGGTGAATAGCTGTTACAATTTTTTTGCCCTCTTTTAAAAAATTTACCTCTTGCTTAAAAAACCTCTTACAGTTAATAAGAAACTGCAAGTAGAGTTGCAAAATGCACAGCGGAATATTTAGAATATACAAAGCAGTTTTGAGTGCGGTTTGTAAAGCGGTTTATAGTGCGGTTTTAGTGAGTGCGATTTACAAACAAAAGTGAGGTTTTGACAAAGTTAACTCCAAACACAATTCTCAATAATGGATAACTACAAGTTAGATCAAACAGAGAAAAAGATAGATAATTAAAAAGCACAAGAAATAATAAATGTAGAAATATAAGAACACAATATTTGGAGTGGTTCAATCGATAAATGATCTACGTCCACTACCAAGATGGTTAGTCTTGAATTTTCTAAGAGTTAGATTTTATATTGAGTATGAGAGAGATTACAAGTTACAAAGTATTCAAACTCAGATCTAAAATCTATTTTATGAAGATCGAATCCTAGACTATAACCAGTGTATCTCAAATGATTAATCTATGTGATTAAACAAGTGAGGTGTGTGTGCGTATTCAAGACCAAGGCTCTTTGAATCTATAAGATTGAGAGCACAATGATTCTTGATGTGTATAAGGCTTGATTTCTGGACTGGGATAAATTTCTTGAAGTAGAAGATGAAGATTCAAAGGACTGGAAATTTTCTGGGCAGAACTTCAACTTCGTATGAACTCACAGCAAATTAATTTCTCAAGCAATCTTCAAATGGTAAAGATTGGGGATATTTATACCCAAGCACCAAGAAACTAGCCATTGAATACAGCTGTTGAAAGGACTGTACTGGTGCTTTCCCATTGGTCCACAGTAACCTCTTTTGTCCTTAGATACAACAGTTGCAGGTAAAGCTGATCAGGCTCCAGCTGCAAATAAGGTAGTTAGGACATCTGTCACCTTTTCAAGATCCTTACAGATCTCCTCTGACATTGAGTCACGTGACAAGATATGGTGGATGACATTTGATATTGCTGACGTGGATTCCAACGGTAAAATGTGGTTCACTTCAAGTCTTCAATCATTAGAGCGGTCCTGGTGAGGAGCGGTTTAGACAGGGGCAGTTTCACCAGTGGAGGATCCATCAGTGTGGTTGGAAATGCATATCAAATGCAGTTCACTCAAGGCGGTTGCACACTGGAGTTCATAGGGCAGTTTCAAACAAGGATTCCACCAAGCAGTTGCAAGGAGTGGTTCTGCTAGGCAGTTTAGACAAGGTAGTCTGAAACATTTGAACTGCATCCTCAAATCCAATGAGTCTTGTGCCAGTCTTCAAGCCTAATTTATCCTATTCGATAAAATGGACTTAGCTAAAAATTGAAGTCTAAACTTCATTACATATGGGCCTAAAGTCCTTAAAATAGAGAGGAGGTTATGGTATCAATCAAATCTTAAGCTAATCTAGGAGGGTTAAATAATGCATACCCAACAAGATGAATAAAAGGCACAATAAAATTGTCCCAGATGAGACTGAAAACCTCCCAAAAGGCAGTCCATGCAAAAAATAGGGCGCGCCTGGTGCTAAAAGAGTATACCCAACTAGACTGAAAACCCTAATAATGGGCGGTTTAGGTAAAAAGCAGGGTTGCACCATGTCCCTCTTCAATTTTCCCTTTCTGCAAACCCAAAAATAATTGAGTCGAACTACGGAGACCTGAGCCCCTTAGTTCTCTTTGTAAAAGGGGAACATAGGCAACCACTTGTGGTTCGGTCTAAAATACAATAAAAGTACCAAATCTTGTCAACAATTGTGCATTCAAATACAAAAATGTGTCTTGATTACAACTCCAAAACTATTCACTATTCATTACAAGTTAATATAATTTTGGATGAGTTCAAGCACGGTCTGCTCTCGACTCATATAACCTGCTGCAAAAAAAAATTGTAATTTTGAAAATTCTAAATATCTATTTGTGTTTGCAATGGCAATTGGGGGGATGCTCATTTCTCAGAAAAGCGTCTAGGTATTTGTTCCCGCTCCCAATCTAGAATCTCTATTCTTCCTCTTTTTTGGTCCCCGAGAGGTCTTTGGCCTAGGTATATCAAAGAGGTCAATCTGAGCTCTTCCTGGCTCAGGTATCGTGTGAGCCGGTGGGTCAATCAGTCAAGTCTCTCTCAAAACTGTCCTAGCAGCTCTCTCCTGTCTCAAGGCCGCTTTGCGTGCTATCACTTCAGGATCATTTCTCAAAGTGGCTCTTTGGCTCTCTTGCCTCTGATAATCTTTTTCAACGTCACCGTTGATATCATCTGGGTTCCCCTGGGCCTCTACATCTCTGAAGGATCTACTTGTCGGATAGTCTGCCTCGAGGTGTTCTCGACGACGAGCCTCTATCATCAGCTGCACTATACCCCACTGCTCTTCATACCAGATCAGGTATTCTGTGGTCAAGAAAGTGATACCCCAGATCTGGCAAAGTAGTGTCCGTATGGGCAAGAAACTCTACAGAAAAGATCTGTCGAAGAACTACACAGTCTGGGGCTCAGTCATACTCATCGAAACAGTATCGGTCATCAATCTCTCTCTCAAGGTCCTGACAATTTGCTGTGGATATCCATACTGTCTGCTCACCAATGATGGGATACAAAAAGAGGATACATACAATCCTGGGAGCCTGACTATCACTGATTCATCCTGAATGTCCCTCATGGTCGGTAGCTTCCATGCCGGAATCCAAAAGCACAAATCGACAGTCCCATACCGAGACAGTCTCATCTACCAGCTATCAGCAGCTGTATCTCTCAATATCCTGCACTACCCTGTCACCCAAGGCATTGCTGTCTGCCCCTCGGGTAATGGCATGATCAGGCGCAATCTCTCAAACAGCCATAAAGATAGTAATCTGGGGCTGCCTGCACCCATAAAATACTAAGCGGCTTCTAGTATTGATTGTAGGAGATCTTTCTCTACTTAATTAGATCATTAATTAAGGGTGTTTGTTGTAAGACACAGATTAATTAAAAAGTTAAAGGTCTCAAGAAATAAAAAATTAAAATAAATTTATTATTAAAATGTTAACTATTTAAAAAAAAATAGATGTGTATAAATGTTAATTCATTATTGTAAAATTATATATTTTACAACAAATAATTAAATATTAATATTTAAAATTATTCAAAATATTAATAATTTAAAAAATGTGAAAGATGTATGTGTTAATTCATTATTGTAAAATTATGCATTTTACGACAATGAATAAAAAGTCATGTTACGACGTAATGTTGTGATGTTTGTGTGCAACACAAATTATTAGAAACCCATTTAAGAATCTTTAACTTACCATGTTAAGGTCAACATGTAGTCATTGATTCTTAAATTGTCCGTGTGAACAGTCTTGAAATGCACGATTATATGATTTTGTAAATATCATCTTCATCTATTAAAATTGCTTGAATAGTCGATAGTTGATATATTTTGGTTCCATTCCTATTGTTCTCTCGGTGTATACTAGACATGGTTGATTACATACTGTTGATTCTAATTGATAGTGTTTGATTGACCAAGTCTACGTCGTACACTTGGAGAACCATGGGGTTATACTGTCAAAATTTCTTGATTTTCGATTATAAAGCAAGTAGATAAAGTGATATTGGCAATTCATATAATCGTGCATTTCGGGATGGGATAGAAGTGAACCCCAATTCTAAAACTAAATGAAGTGTCTTGTTGCTTTTAAGTTTGTAATTCAAATTTAGGGAATGGTAATAATGTTAATTATATCTAAATTGTTAATATATTATGAAATGCAGGAGTTAATTATATATCTTACAACAAAGAATTAAATATTAATATTAAAAATATTAATAATGTGATAGATGTGTGTGTTAATTCATTAATGTAAAACTATGCATTTTACGGTAATGAATAAAAAGTGATGTTACGACGTAATGTTTTTATGTTTGTGTGCAACACAAAAGCTTAGAAACCTGTTTAAGAATCTTTAATTTATCATCTTGAGGTCAACATGTAGTCATTGATTCTTAAATTGTCTGTGTGGATAGTCTTGAAATGCACGATTATATGATTTTATAAATATCATCTTTGTCTATTAAAATTGCTTGAATAGTCGATAGTTGAGATATTTCCGTTGCATTCCTATTGTTCTCTCGGTGTATACTAGACATGGTTGATTACATACTATCGATTCTAATCGATAGTGTTTGATTGACCAAGTCTACGTCGTACACTTGGAGAACCATGGGGTTATGCTGCCGAAATTTCTTGAGTTTTCGATTATAAAGCTAGTAGGCAAAGTGATATTTGTAATTCATATAATCGTGCATTTCGGGATGGGATAGAAGTCCACCCCAATTTTAAACCTAAATGAAGTGTCTTGTTGCGTTTAAGTTTGTAATTCAAATTTAGGGAATGGTAATAATGTTAATTACATCTAAACTGTTAATATATTAAGAAAAGCAGGAGTTCATTATATATTTTACAACAAATAATTAAATATTAATATTTAAAATAATTCAAAATATTAATAATGTGATAGATGTGTGTGTTAATGCATTAATGTAAAACTATGCATTTTACGGTAATGAATAAAAAGTGATGTTACGATGTAATGTTGTGATGTTCGTGTGCAACACAAAAACTTAGAAACCCGTTTAAGAATCTTTAACTTATCATGTTGAGGTCAACATGTAGTCATTGATTCTTAAATTTCTGTGTGGACAGTCTTGAAATGCACGATTATATGATTTTATAAATATCATCTTTTTCTATTAAAATTGCTTGAATAGTCGATAGTCGAGATATTTTGGTTGCATTCCTATTGTTCTCTCGGTGTATACTAGACATGGTTGATTACATACTGTCGATTCTAATCGATAGTGTTTGATTGACCAAATCTACGTCGTGCACTTGGAGAACCATGGGGTTATACTGTCGAAATTTCTAAAAGCAAGTAGACAAAGTGATATTTTCAATTCATATAATCGTGCATTTCGGGAAGGGATAGAAGCCAACCCCAATTCTAAACCTAAATGAAGTGTCTTTGTTGGTCCCAATGGTGGCAACAAGGGTGAAAAACAGCTAGAGGGGGGTGAATAGCTGTTACAAATTTTTCGCCCTCTTTTAAAAACTAAACCTCTAAGCTTACAAAACCTCTTACAGTTAATGAGAAACTGCAAGTAGAGTTGTAAAATGCACATCGGAATATTTAGAAGATACAAAGCAGTTTTGAGGAGTGGTTTGTAAAGCGGTTTTGATAGTGCAGTTTCAGTGAGTGAGGTTTTGACAATGTTAACTCCAAACACAATTCACTATTAAGGATAACTACAATGAAGATCAAACAGAGAAAAAGATATATAATTAATAAGCACAAGAAATAATAAATGCAGAAAAGTAAGAACACAATATTTGGAGTGGTTCAATCGATAAACGATCTACATCCACTACCAAGATGGTTAGTCTTGGATTTTCTAAGAGAGATTTTATATTGAGAATGAGAGAGATTATAAAGTACAAAGTATTCAAACTCAGATCTAAAATCTATTCTATGAAGATCGAATCCTAAACTATAACCAGTGTATCTCAAATGAATAATCTATGTGACTAAACAAGTGAGGTGTGTGTGTATATACAAGATCAAGGCTCTTTGAATCTAAGAGATGTAGAGCTCAATGATTCTTGATGTGTATAAGGCTTGATTTCTGGGCTGGGATATATTTCTTGAAGTAGAAGATGAAGATTCAAAGGACTAAGAATTTCTGGGCAGAGCTTCAGCTTCTATGAACTCACAACAAATCAATTTTTCAAGCAATCTTCAACCGGTGAAGATTGGGGGTATTTATACCCAAGCATCAAAGATATAGCCGTTGGACACAACTGTTGCAAGGACTGTACTGATGCTTTCCCATTGGTCCACAGTAACCACTTTTGTCCTTAGGTACAGCAGTTGCAGGTAAAGCTGATCAGGTCTCAGCTGCAATTAAGGTGGTTAGGACTTCTATCACCTTTTCAAGATTCTTGCAGATCTTGTCTGAAAAGTAGTCATGTGACAAGATATGGTGGTTGACTTTTGATATTGCTGACGTGGATTCCAACAGTCAAATGTGGTTCACTTCAAGTCTTCAATCATTGGAGAGGTCCTGGTGCATAAGCGGTTCAGAGTAAGCGGTTTCTCCAGTGAAGGATCCTTAAGTGCTGATTCAAGGATGGAACTGCAATACAGTTTCCATGGAGCGGTTCATAAGGTAGATTGCATATAGGAGTTTAGGAGCGGTTTCAGACAAGGATTCCACCAAGCGGTTTTGCATGAAGCGGTTCTGCTAGGAGGATTTGACAGGGTGGTCTGAAACTCTGAACTGCATCATCAGATCCAATGAGTCTTGTGCCAGTCTTCAAGCCTAACTTAACCTATTCTATAAAATTGACTTAGCTAGAAAATTTAAGTCTAAGCTTCATTACATATGGGCCTAAAGTCCTTAAAATAGTCAGGAGGTTATGGTATCAATCAAATCATAAGCTAATCTAGGAGGGTTAAAATATGCATACCCAACAATCTCCCCCTATTTCATTGATGCCATTACCTACTACAGTAAAAGCAAACATTGTACTTGGTAAAAACATGTCCATAAGAATTAACATGATAATTCATGTCCCAAGTCAATGCACACACTAGCTTAAGCTATAGATTTCTATACTAATGAAAGATTGAAAAACTTACAATATGAAAAGTATAAAATGCATTCAGTGCACTTGAAAAATACGAGTTAAAGTTTAAAGTGCTGTTTAAACTAAATATTTAAACTTTATTTCAAAAGAATGATTTTAAGTTAGAAAATATTTGAATGAGGTTTAAAACCATAAGCGATTTCATTGTTCTTACAAACAAGCAGTTTGATATGAACAAAGTTTTTGGAACCATGATGCAATTTCCATTAATTCCTTAAGCGGTTACAGATACAAGAAATGAAAGAAAATTACAGGGTTACAAAAGAGCGAAACAAGTTGGACAAAGAAAATACAAGGAGAGCGGTCCAACTTACAAAAGGAATTCAAAAGATGCAAGGAAGGAGCGGTTCAATGTTGACGAGGCTTGTTCACTTCATGCTCAGCTCCACGCGGTCCAGCAGCAGATTGATCAGGGGCCATTGCCCTCCTCATTCTTCTAACCTCTTCAGCGGTCCTGGTGAGGGTTGATTCTATGGCCTTCAATGCATTTACAGAGTGGGATGATGTTGAATTGGTGGCACCAACTGCTTTGGTATTTTCAATCAAATTTTCCTTGATATCATCCAGCTGAACATGAATGGAGGAATAGAGGGAATTGAATATTGTATAGATTTCCTCCTGGACAGCTGCGGTTTGAGTTTGGATGGCTTGCTCCATCGGTTCAAGATTAATGGTGACCTTCAAGGAGGATTTGAGGTTGTGGATTTCAGATTCAATCTTGGAATTAAATGGTGATTGAGATCTGGAGCGATTTGAGTTATGGGAATTGGTAGGAGTTGGATCTTCCCTAACTGATCTAGAGGTTGCATGACCAGCAGAGGGTTTGGATTGCCATGGCTGGTATAAATTTGAGAGAGGAGGGGTTTGGTTTAAGTGTTGGGAATTTATGGATTGGGAATGTTGGGGGGAATGAGATGTGGATTGGGAGGATAAGGGTGAAAGGGATTTTCTTGGTGAAGGTGAGTTTCTTGGAGATGAAGAGGGAGAAGGAGAGGGTGAGGGTTGAACAGGTTTGCCTTTCCTGGAATTTTTCTTGGCAGGCATCTTCCTTCTCTTTTTAGGAGTCTCCCCCTGAATTGGTGCATCTTTTAGAGTGGAAGGAGAGGGAGTTTTGGATTTGGATTTGGATGGAGAGTGGATGGGTGACTGGATTGGGTATTGGACTGGGGATTGGACAGGAGATTGGATAGGTGAAGGATTAGAGGGTGGAGGCAGTTGAGACTCAGGGGCGGTTGACTTGCCTTTAGAATTCCTCAAATCTTCTTTCTCTTTGGTCAGCCTGTCAATTTTCTCTTGAAAGAATTTCATCTGCTCTTCCACAATCATTCCTGCAATATCATCTCTAGTCTTCTTGGCTTTAGCAACCAAGTTAGGAATACTTGGGTCTTCTTCTTCTTCCTTATCATCTTCATCAACCAAATTCATTGGTTTCCCTTGCTTCTTAGCCTTGCTGGGACCAGCTCCATCAGCAACAGGCGGTTTGGTGGCAGGAGGGGTTTTTGATTTCTTGGCAAGCGGTTCAGCTCTGGCTGGTGGCTTCCTTGACCGCTTTGCACCCTTCCTGACCGCTTGAGGAGCGGTTGTAGGGTCCCTTAACTCATATACCTCCTTCTTAGGATAGGTGTCAGCATCATACAAGGATTTGTAGAGAGCATCACCATTTGCATATATGAAGGTGTGGCAGGTGAGAAATTCTAAGGATTCTTCAGTACCAAAGTCAATCATCAACTCTATATTTTTGGACCTGATTTCCTCAAGATGGTCAAAATCCAATAGGATAGCAGTAAGAATTCTGCAAAAGGGTCTCCATCTCTGTTCTTCTCCCTTTCTCTTGGATTGATATGTCTCTACACTATCACAAATTTCTCTGAAGAGGATCCTTGGCCAGTGCAGCTTGATTTCCATGAATATTGCTTAACAATACATCCATTAATTGTTGGGATGTAAAGTTATTATGGTTGCCAGCCTTGCCACAGACAGATTTCCTAACTAAATATCCCAGGTGGCTCATCAGCTCACCAAACCCTTTCCTTGGTTGGGATCTTCTTATACTATCCAATCATGGTTTTGACCTTGTTGGTGGTTTGGAATGCAGTAGCATCTTGGATCATTTGATCCACTTCCTCAGGAGATCTACCAACCTTGAAATTAAAGAGCCTCCTGATGTCAATGTAATCAATAGACAGAGTGAGGCCTTCAATGACAACAGTCAGACAGGAAAATTTTGGGCCATCTTCAAGCTGTCTCACTCCATGCTTGGAAGTGGAATAGAATTGATCCACGAAAGAGGGGATAATGAAATTCTGCTTCTTGGTGAAGAGCGGCAGAATCCCTGAAACTCTTAGCTTCCTTAGTAGTTCCCTTCCTAAGGCATCAGCCTTCAGCTAAGCCTCATTGACTTCCCATCTAGGTAGGAAGGTATTTGGATCCTACAAAAGGAAACATTAAGTGTTATATCCATTTTTGTATTCACAGTTCACAAGCGGTTTGAGCACCCAAGCGGTTTAGCAGTGGTGCAGTTTGAAAAGTGAAAATTTTCAAGCCCCAAGTGAACTATGAATAGTAAAGAAAATGAGGATTTGAGAACAAAAGTACTTAGTACGTGGCATTGTAATCCAAACTTATCCCACACATGCAAGCACTGTTCTGTAGGGGAAGGTTATGGTGTCCAGCCTATATACTTAGTAAAATCTCAAAAATTGAGAAAGGAATTTTTAAACAGCATGCGGTTTCAAAGGAATTTAAAAAAGCAGTTCCAACATGCGGTTTAGCATTAGAAGGGAGCATGCGGTTTGAAACAGAAAACATAAGCGGTTTAATACAGACGGTTTCAAACATTAAAGCATGCGGTTTTGAAACTGAAGAACTGAGGCGGTTTAGACCAAGCGGTTTCAAGACATAGATGAAGTCCAAAATTCATGAAAAAGTTCAGCAAAATTTTCTAAGTGTGGAAAACACTATTTAGAAATCAAGGTATCCAAAACATAAGAAATTTCATGAAAAACATAAGAGTTTCATGAAGAATACGAAGAACAGTTCATGAACACCAAGAACAGAGATTATCAAATCTTAACCAAAATGGGCAAAAAGCATATCAAAATGATCACATTGGGAAGGGGAATAACAATAAATCATTAAAGTTTCATCCATTACCCAGAATCATCAACAATCATCAAGAACATGAAGTGGGATTTTGAAATTTGAAAACTTAAAAACTCAAAATTAGTACCCAAACAGTTCATTGATCATGAAATTGTTGGGTTTTATGGGTCCATGCACAGCGGAATTAGCATCTAAATAACACAAAACCCAAGATCCCTAAGATCCGTTCTATACGATTAAATTGAATTCCTATGAGATAGAACTTTACCAACCTTAAACGCTTTCCTTTCTTGAGCTATCGAACAATTATCAATGTGATTTCGAATCATAAACTTCGATCTTCAAGACTTGAATCTTTAGATTGCTTTGGACAATTTGAACTCTAGGCCTTGATCGTCGTACGAGCGAAGACCCTCTAGTAGTATCCAGACTTTATAATGAACCAAGAACAGTTCTTGAGAATTGCTAGATTCTTAAACCTATGGAAGAAATATTGAGAAACCTTTGTTGTGATTTTTCCTTGAGAAAATTCGGCTAGCTTATTAGGGTTTCACAGACATCATATTTATACTACATTAGTATTAGTATTTGTTTCCTAATCAAATTAGGAAACCAGTCTGTAAACCGCCTTTGGCTTGTCCTGTCGCGCGACCAAACGAGTCCTTTGGACAAGTTCTATCGCACGACCAGACGAGTCCTCTGGACAAGGTATGTCGCGCGATGACTTATGCCTGATGAGGAACTCTCAATTTTCTTCCTTTGGTTTAACCAATTCATTCTAGTTGTGTGTGACCCAATAGGATTATATTATGTTGGCAATGAGCCCGATCATATCGGCAAGCCATTTTGTCTACCCAATTAATATAACGTAAGAGTTCACGTTTCCAATGGTACACTTCCATTTCTCCCTTTGTCTCATGATGTTATATTGAACACAAGTCATGATCCACGTCAACATGTATTTGTTCAATGCTTTCTCGATCTTGAGTATAATGATAATCCAATTACATTGGGGTAAGGCCATACACTTTCATCATTATCACTCATCGAGGGGCCCAAGCAAAACATCTCTCTTTCGAGGGACAAATTCCATCTTGACTTATCATCCTTCCCATCATGAATCCGATCATGCCAAAGATAGCCTTTATAAATATCGTGTTAAGATATCCTTTGACTAAAATCAAACATGACTTTCATCATATGTAAGGTCATGATAATCTCAGGTCTAGGGACTAAATGAAGTGACCATATGAGATTTAATTTTGACATTTGACCATGACATAAATCTCATACGGGTCAAGTCCAGTCACTTGTTCACTAACAAGTACCCATAAATTTAATGTGCATCTCTATGCATATAATCATCATATGATTATCCATTAACATTTATACTAATTATTCACTTAATAATTAGGGATGGAGATTATTACAATAAATATGCAAAATATATAATAATCAAATAATAAACTTTCTCTATAATCAAGGATAAAGATGATACATAATGGTTTTAAGTTAAACATAACTAAAGTCTAGGGCATTACACCAACAATCTCCCACTTGCACTAGGCTCCATCTATGTATCAAATACTCATGGACCTAATATGACCATCATGCTTCTGCCTGTGCGAGGGTCTTTGTAAGTGAATCCCTAATGTCATCATTGGTTGATACTTTGCATATTTTAACGTCTTCTCATTCTTTATGAATTCTCAAAAACGTCTAAGTATGTGTTTGGATCACCGTTGTGACCTTGGTTCCATTGTTTTGCACAAATGACACCATATTTATCACAACAAAGTTCCACCGATTAATGATACTTGGAACATTTTCAAAATACTAATGAACTTTTGATCCAAACTGCCTCTTTTAGCCACATCATATGTTGGTTAAAATTCGGCCTTAGTAGTAGAATCGGCTACGATTTTCTGCTTAGAACCCTTCCAACAAAACTGCACCTCCAATGAGCATAAACACAAATCCTAATTGCGATTTTAAATTAACTTTGTCAGTTTGGAAGCTATCATCTATGTAACCCTTACAACAAGATTATCTTCCAACCTTTCAAATACCAAGAACATATCCTTAATTCTTCTTAAGTACTTAAGGAGCATCTTGACTGCCATCCAATGGTTCTCGACAGGATCAGATTGGTATCGACTCATCATGCTTAGAGCATACGAGACGTCGGGTCTAGAACAAATCATGGCATGATAGATCCAAATGCCGGAGCATATAGAACTTCATTCATTCCCTTTTGCTCATCAGTTGTCATAAGACAATGAGTATTGCTAAGAGAAACACCATGACCCATTGACAAGTTACTTTTCTTAGACTCTTCTAAGAACCTTGTCAATGTGAGTATTTTGACTCAAACCAATTTATCCTTTTAGATCTATCTCTATAGATCTTGATACCAAGGATGTAAGCGGCTTTACCCATATCTTTCATTGAGAAACCTTTCCTTGACCAAGACTTGACAGTCTTAAGTGTCGGAACTTTGTTTTTCCAATGAGTAAGATATCATTGTTATAATAAAAATAGAAATAATACTACGCTCCCACTGAATTTCATGCATACACAAAATTCATCTTCGTACTTGATAAAGTCAAACTCTTTGACTGATTCATCAAAATAAAGATTCTAATTCCTTGAAGTTTGCTTCAACCCATCTCATGGATCTTTGCAACATGCATACTTTATTAGAATTTCTCGGATCGACAAAACTTCGGGTTGTGTACTATACACATCCTTAATAATCTTTCCATTTAAAGAAAGCCGTTTGACATCCATTTTTCATATCACACAGTCACAATGTGCAATTATGGCAATTGAAATTCTAATAGACTTTGACATTGTAACTGGCAAAAGGTTTCAACATAGTCAATACTATGAATTTGCCCAAATCCCTTTGTTACAATCTTCAGTCATGAAAGCATACACCTTCTCATCCATGTCGGTCTTGAAGACTTATTTGTACCCTTTAGTTTTTACACCTTCAGGTAGCTCAATCAAGTTCCAAACTTGATCAACAAACATGGATTATAATTCGAATTCCATGGTTCCTAACTATTTATCCGAATTAGGAGTGGACATCGCCTCAAGATAGGAGTAGGATCGTCATTCTCAATGACTTCCACTTTATTACTTTCCGATACGAGAAATCAATATTTCTCGAGTTCGGATCGTAACCTATCCGATCTACGATGGACTTGTGCATCTTGAACCGGTTCCACAACTCCTTGTGAACTTGGTTCCGTCTCTACTCTTGGTTCCATATATTTTTCGGGTTCTTGAACTTCTTCAAGATTAACTTTACTCCCACTAGATTCTTTATTGAGAAACTATTTCTGAAGAAATTAATTGTATAGAGCAACAAACATTTTGTTCTCTTTGCGGTTGTAAGATTAATTTCCAAAAATAACCTTGTCAGATTTGGTGCTAACTTATCATAGACAAGTCTCTTCTTATAAGCTTTGCAAACCCAAATCTTCTTGAAAGACTAACTAAGTTTTCTTTCATACCACATCTCATGTGGGGCCTTAGGAACCGATTTGGTAAAGACTCAATTCAGTGTAACCGCATTATTTCTAATGCATATCCTCAAAAGGAAATAGAAAAGTCAAATTAACATATCATCGAACAAACCATGTCCTACAAGGTTCAATTCCTCCTATCAGACACACCATACAATGTGGTATTCCGTGTGGAGTCAACTCTGAAACAATTTCACAGTTTTGAGATGATTGTAAAAATCTTGGCTCAAATATCCATCACCTCGATCTAATCGAAGTACCTAATAGTTTTGCCAAGTTGTTTTGTACTTCATCTTGAAATGTTCGAAACATCTCAAACGATTCACCTTTGGACTTCATCAGATAGACATAGTCATATCTAGATAAGTCATCGGTGAATGTGATGAAACACCAAAATCCTCCCCTAGCAATGCTGCTTAATAGTCCATATACATCTCATGTATCATGACTAATAAGTCACTAGCCCTCCCACTACTCTTATTGTAGGGTGGTTTGGTCAATAATCCAAATAAACAAGATTCACATTCCTCAAATGATTCAGAGTCATATGAGTCTAAAAGTCCATATTAATGGAGTTTAGATATATGTTTCTTATTTATCTGACCAAGCCGACAATGCCATATGAACGCGTTGTTCATATTATTTGGTTTAGATTTCCTATTTATATTATAGATATTTTCAATATTATTTTGTTTCTCATCATCAAGGATATGAAGACCATTCAATGACATATGCAATACAATAAGGCATATCATTAAATAAATATAAAACTTCTTATTCTCAATAAGAAAATTATATCCTTCATCGTCCATATAAGAAACGAAAATAATACTCCTACCCAAATTCGGAATTTAGTAACATTTGTTTGAAACAAGTACTAATTTACTAGGTAAATTGACTTCATAAGTCCCTATGGCTAATGCAACAACTTTTGCTTCATTCCCATGCATAGGTTTAATTTACCTTCTTTGAGTATCTTTCTATTCTTGATTCCTTGCACATTTAAACAAATGTGGGATCCATGTTCGGTATCATATACCCAAGAACAAGAAGTCAAAAGGAAAATATCTATCATATAGATACTTGAAGCAATAGCAATCATATTTCCCTTCTTCACCTTTTAGGCCTTCCTAATAAGCCTTGCAACTTTGCTTCCAATGACAATCTCATTACAATGGTAGCAAAATGCATCCTTTTGAGACACTTTGGGTTTAGCCTCTACGGCTTTGGCAACTTTTGCCCTAGGTTTAGCAACCTTTGCTTTACCTACTTTGTGTTTCCTTTTAAAGCCCTTTCTTGTGTTAACCATTAACACACTTGCGGATTGCTCCTTTTTCATCTCATGCATTAGGAGCCTTCACCACAACATACATCTTTTGCCTAGCTTGCACTTGGAACATTTCCTTTGTGCTTTGTACTAGAACAAAAGTAGTTACCATGTGCTCAAGGTTCTTCATAAGAATCTTCAAAAACATGGTGGTAAGTATAAGGCCAACAATATTATTAGAATTATCAACATGCTTCTAATGTTGCTCCTTATCTGCCCTTTGCAATATTTGCAGTAGGTTCAGTAGGAATGGATTTATCAAGAACGTACACATTTGCCTAAGAACCATTCTTTAGGCTTCCGATCTAATCAGAATTATCTGTACCGTTCCTTTCGAACTTTGTCCTTCATAAGGACGAATCGCAATTTATTGTGTAATGCTACTTCTACAACAAAATATGCAAACTATATGAACACATATCAATATCAACACATTTATCATCTAAGAGAAAACCATGTATTTCACAAATACTCCCACTAGATTATACACCTTCCAATGCAAATAAGCATAATATAATTTAATGGGCTAAGATCCAACTTTAATTTAATCTCAAGTACGATATGGCGCACCGCTCAAGATTAAAATTAATTAGGTAGAAAACATCAATCATATCATATATGACTCTTAGATCTTTTATGTGATTTATTTAAGACATCATATGTCTAAGCATATTTTAATCTCATCTTATGCCTTGGGTCCAAAACCATTTTGATAACCCAATTAAGTTCATCCACTTTAAATGTATAGAAACCACCATTTTCTCATCTTGCTCGCAAACGAAATAGAATCAAAGTACCTTGCTATGGCAAGCCCACCCAAAACTATGCGAGTGGTCTCAAGTGTTTTAATCATGGATTGGCATAAAGAACTTAAAAGTTAAATGAAGGTTCTTTAAAGAAGATTATAAGCATATCAGCAAAGATAATCATAATCGCACACCAGGTAAGTTCCTAGGAAAATAGGTGAGCCACAAGGACTACTTAAGTACCAAATTTCTCCTTCGACAGAACTCTCCTTGACATGCACAATTAGAATACCAGCTCTGATTTGCAACATAATCAATACTTTGTATACTGACTTATTTCTCACAAACAATCAGATTCCTTTAAATTTTGCGTAAGCTGACTTGTTTCTCATAAACAATCAGAAAACCAAAATTTTGATGTTTCAACTAAACATTCAGGAAATTACAATTCAATGTTTCAACTAAACATCTAACAAAGTTCTTAACACATAAGAACACATAATTCAAGCATCGCAACAATTAATAAAATCACATTTAAATTAATTAAGCATGCATAAACAATGAATTAATCTAGCATAGCCCTATAAATTTAATTTCCAGAAATTTATAGCATCCAGATTAAGACAGAAACATATCAGATTATCAACATAATCACAGATTAGCAAGGAAAAATTAAGAAACTGATTCTGCCCAGATCAGGCAAGTTTTGTCGCGTGACAGAGGCCAACTCTGTCGCGTGACACAAACCAACTCTGTCGCGTGACACAAGCAAACTCTGTCGCGTGACACAAGTAAACTCTGTCGCGTGACACAAGCCTACTTTGTTGCGTGACACAAGCCCACTTTGTCGCGTGACACTGAGTTACCAGATTTGCAGATTTTCCAGCCTTCAATCAATTCCAATTATAAAGAAATTAAATCATATAAAACAACCTTTTAACAGATTTAATTCATCATAATTAGAAAATGATTTTCACATTGTTTCACATAAACAATCAAAATTCTATTGCATACAAAAACATGCAACGATCATATAAACAATTTATATAAACATTCTAGCATGTTAATTCAAACTTAACCATACGAACGGGGCTCTGATACCACTGTTGGGTTTTATGGGTCGATGCGCAGCGGAATTAGTATCTAAATAACATAAAACCTAAGAGCCCTAAGATCCGTTCTATACGATTAAATTGAATTCCTATGAGATAGAACTTTACCAACCTTAAACGCTTTCCTTTCTTGAGCTATCGAACAATTATCAATGTGATTTCGAATCACAAACTTCGATCTTCAAGACTTGAATCTTTAGATTGCTAAGGACAATTTGAACTCTAGGCCTTGATCGTCGTACGAGCGAAGACCCTCTAGTAGTATCTACACTTTAGAATGAACCAAGAACAGTTCTTGAGAATTGCTAGATTCTTAAACCTATGGAAGAAATATTGAGAAACCATTGTTGTGATTTTTCCTTGAGAAAATTTGGCTAGCTTATTAGGGTTTCACAGACATCATATTTATACTACATTAATATTAGTATTTGTTTCCTAATCAAATTAGGAAACCAGTCTGTAAATCGGCTTTGGCTTGTCCTGTCACGCGACCAGACGAGTCCTTTGGACAAGTTCTGTCACACGACCAGATGAGTCCTTTAGACAAGGTATGTCGCGTGATCACTTATGCCTGATGAGGAACTCTCAATTTTCTTCCATTAGTTTAACCAATTCATTCTAGTAGTGTGTGACCCAATAGGATTATATTATGTTGGCAATGAGCCCGATCATATCGACCTCATAAAACATAAGCGGACTCTAGCAAGCCATTATGTCTACCCAATTAATATAACGTAAGAGTTCACGTTTCCAATGGTACACTTCCATTTCTCCCTTTATCTCACGATGTTATATTGAACACAAGTCATGGTCCACGTCAACTTGTATTTGTTCAATGCTTTCTCGATCTTGAGTATAATGATAATCCAATTGCATTGGTGTATGTCCATACACTTTCATCATTATCACTCATCGAGGGGCCAAAGCAAAACATCTCTCTTTCGAGGGACAAATTCCATCTTGACTTATCATCCTTCCCATCATGAATCTGATCATGCCAAAGATAGCCTTTATAAATATCGTGTTAAGATATCGTTTAACTAAAATCAAACATGACTTTCATCATATGTAAGGTTATGATAATCTCAGGTATAGGGACTAAATGAAGTGATCATATGAGATTTAATTATGACATTTGACCATGACATAAATCTCATACGGGTCAAGTCCAGTCACATGTTCACTAACAAGTACCCATAAATTTAATGTGCATCTCTATGCATATAATCATCATATGATTATCCATTAACATTTATACTAATTATTCACTTAATAATTAGGGATGGAAATTATTACAATAAATATGCAAAATATATAATAATCAAATAATAAACTTTCTCTATAATCAAGGATAAAGATGATACATAATGGTTTTAAGTTAAACATAACTAAAGCCTAGGGCATTACACCAACAGAAATAAACTACATAATCCTAATCTAGGCATAAATCCGAACAAATCCCAACAAAAACTATTCAAAATGACTAACAAATAAGAATAAAATCATCAAAAATGATATTGAAGAACACGAAAGGGTTTTTCAGTTCATCAATAGCAGATTTTGAAGAAATTTAAAGGATTAGGGTTAGAAATTGTTACCATGTCCAAGATAGGTTTCTTGGGAGCCCTTGCTACTGTAGAGGCTCTCTGCCTTTTTGAAGTAGAAGTCATTTTGATTGAAGATTTTTGAAAAATGGAGTTTTGTAGAGAGAAGTAGAGAGAGAGAAAGAGTTTGGTTGAGAGAGTGCAGTTGACAGAGATTTGGCAGTGAAAAGACTAGAAGTTTCACCAAACCAGGTTTATATAGGGTGGTGACTAGGCAGTTGATCAGAAAATGATGATTGTTTTTATCAACTGTTGCACCCTTTTAACTTCCACACTCTTACCAATGACGGCAGATAAGAGGGTTTCAATACAGAATGTTCCTTTTGCATTAAATGCCATTAAATGCATTTAAATTTTGAAATAACGTGGGAAAACATTTGCACAAATACCCTTATGTCAAAAGAAGGACTAAAAAATAAATAAAAGGAATTTGAACAGTTTTTTAATAAATAAAGATAACAAATAAACAGAAGTTATTTTAAGTTGAAACGCGGTTTGAGTACAAGCGGTCAAGCTGCAGCAAGCGATTTGGAATAGACGGTTGGCTGCAGGCGGTTTTGACAGCAGGCGGTTTTGATACACGTGGTTTTAACAAGATATTTGAATCCTCAATAGGAATTTCAACCTATACTCAACACAAAAGTTAGCAAATAAAAAGTATGGAATCATTTAAGTTCAAGCATACCCATTTCTCCTCTGAGGAAAGAAAACCTCTTGGAGTCCAGAGCTTTGGTGAGGATATCAGCAATCTGGTTGTCTGTCCCCACGTACTCTAAATGGATATTCCTCTTCTCTACATGGTCTTTGAGGAAATGATACTTGATATCTATATGCTTGGTCTTGGAATGCATGACAGGATTATTGGAGACTGAAATTGTTGAAGTGTTGTCACACATGATAGGGCAATTTCCTTCTTTAACTCCATAGTCCACCAACTGCTGCTTCATCCAAAGGATTTGACAGCAACAACTTCCAGCAGCAATATACTCAGCCTCTGTGGTTGACACTGAAACTGAAGCTTGCTTCTTGCTGGCCCAAGCAACTAGTCTATTCTCGAGGAAATGACAAGTACCACTAGTGCTTTTCCTGTCAATAGTACAAGTTGCATAATCTGCATCTGAATAACCTATGATATCGAAGTTCGAATCTTTGGAATACCAAAGTCCAAGGTTAGTGGTTCCAGATAAATAGCGGATTATATGCTTTACTGCAAATAAATGTGCTTCTCTAGGATCTGCTTGATAGCGTGCACATACACAGATACTAAACATGATATCAGGCCTACTAGCAGTTAAATAAAGTAATGAGCCAATCATACCTAGATATAGGGTTTGAACAACCTTCTTACCTTTTAGATCTTTATCTAGCTTATTGCCGGTGGCCATTGGAGTATCATATGCTTTAGCATTTTCTAATCCAAACTTCTTTATCAACTCCTTGGTGTATTTGGCTTGGTTGAGGAAAATACCTTCTTTGCATTGCTTGATTTGAAGCCCGAGGAAGAATGTTAATTCTCCCATCATGCTCATCTCAAACTTCCTTTTCATTAGCTTTTCGAAACGCTTACAAAGTAACTCATTAGAAGAACCAAAAATAATATCATCGACATATATTTGAACAAGTAAAGTATACTCATTATATTTGGGAATAAAAAGAGTTGTATTGATTTTACCGCGTTTAAATCCTTTTTCTAGTAAAAATTTAGAAAGAGTCTCATACCATGCCCTTGGAGCTTGCTTAAGTCCATACAAAGCCTTCTGAAGTTTGTAGACATGATTGGGAAATTTGGAGTCTTCAAATCCAGGTGTTTGGGCAACATACACGGTCTCTTACAGTTCACCGTTGAGGAAAGCACTCTTCACGTCCATTTGATATAACTTGAAATGCTTGAAAGAGGCATAGACTAAAAAGATTCTGATGGTTTCCAATCTTGCAACTGGAGCAAAGGTTTCATCATAATCGATTCCTTCTTCTTGCCTATATCCTTGTGCAACCAACCTTGCTTTATTCCTTGTGATGCTTCCATTATCGTCCATCTTATTCCTAAACACCCACTTATTTCCTATCACTCCTTGATCCTGAGGTCTAGGCACCAAAGTCCAGACTTTGCATCTTTCAAACTGGTTGAGTTCTTCTTGCATAGCAACGACCCAACTGGAATCTGGGAGTGCTTCATCAATCTTCTTGGGTTCAACTTGAGATAATAGAGAAGTATACTCATCATAGTTTGATCTCCTTGTTTGAACACCGGAAAACAAATCACCAATCACATTAGAGAGAGGGTGACTGCTGACTTTACGAACCTCCGGGGGTAAGTCTGGTTGGACTGAGGTTTGCTAAAGATCTTCAATTTGAACATCGTTAGATCCTTCAGCGAAGTCATGGAAGGTAAGTTGATGAAGAGGTTCAATAAGATAGATGGGGGAATTCTCAACATCTTCTTCCCTTGGAGTTGCATCTGGAGTAGGAACTTCAGGTGCGTTTTCAAATGTGCAATTTGAGGGAATTTCAGTTGAGGGTGTTGGATTTTGTGGTTGAGGTTCAGGTGCGGTTCTAAAGGGTTCACCTATTTCATTATGCTCAGTAAAATCATCAACAATATTTAGGGCCAAATGTGGATCAAGGAGAGAATGCTCATCGAATGTAACATGGACAGACTCAACTATCTTTAAACTAGTTTTATTGAAAACAGGAAAAGCTTTTGAATGTTTAGCATACCCAACAAAAATACATTCACGGCATTGGCTCCAAATTTACCTCTATTTTCTCTTCCATTGTAGTGAATAAAGCATTTGCAGCCAAAGATCTTGAAGAAAGCAATGTTGGGGGTTCTTTCTCTCCGTAGCTCATATGGAGTCTTGTTATAGGTTTTGTTAATGAGGGAGCGGTTCTGAGTGAAGCATGCTTTGTTGATTGCTTCAGCCCAGAAATACTGAGGCAGCTTGGCTTCAGATATCATTGTCTTTCCAGCCTCAATCAACGTCCTGTTCTTCCTTTCCACAACCCCACTTTGTTATGGAACACCAGCAGTGGAAAAATTGTGATCAATCCCATGGTCATCACAATACTGAGCAACACCGTTGTTCTTGAATTCTGTTCCATTATCTGATCGAACACTAACGATGTCGTCTTCTTTTTAAGTTTGGAGCCATCTAAAGAGGGAGGTTAAGATGTCATAGCAATCGTCCTTAAAAATCATCATCTCAACCCATGTATATCTTGAGTAATCATCCACCACCACTAAAGTATATCTACTTCCTCCAATGTTGGTAGTGGTCACGGGTCCAAACAGGTCTATGTGAAGCAGTTGTAAGCATCTTGCAGTTGAGGGCGCCGTCTTGCTGGTGAAAGACGACGCTGATTGCTTACCAAGTTGACATGCACTGCATTTCTCTGGATGGTGGTCAGCCACTTTAGGAAAACCACGAACGAGGTTTTCCCTTCCAATTTTTGCTAGATACTTGAAGTTCAGGTGGCTCAACCTCTTGTGCCATAGCCAACTATTCTCGCTCACATTTTTAGCTACAAAATAGAGATTAGTAATACTACATGCATAATCTAGATCAATAATGTAAATATTACTCTTACGAATCCCTGTGAGTAGGGTGACTCCGGAAATGCTATCCTTGATAAAGCAATTTGATGACGTGAAGTTGCAAAGCATTCGTTTGTCTCAAAATTGAGAAATTGAAAGGAGGTTGTGCTTGAGTCCTTCAACAAGACAAACCTTCTCAATGGTTAGGTTTCATCTCCTTATTACACCATACCCAATGGTTTTTCCTTTGTTGTTTTCACTAAAGGTTACAGACGGACCACTTGCCTAAATGACATCTTCAAGTAATGATCTATCTCTAGTCATATATCTTGAGCAGCCACTGTCAAGATACCATTCATTATCCTTGGAGTGACCAGTCATTAAGCAGAGGACCTGAAATGTAAACATTAAGAATGAGGTCCCCCTTTACTCCTTGGGTCTTGAGGTTAGCAACCTTTAACAACCCACACCTGTTTGACAGAAGGAGGTTTACTCTTCCTGACATTGGGTGTGAACCGCAAAAGGCATTCTGCAGCCTTGTGACCTAAACCATCGCACATAGAGCATTTATGAAAGCTACAAGCATCATGAGATTTTACTAACTCCTTACTTTTCTTAGGAGTTGCATGCGGTTTGGGAATAGCGATTTCAGCCTTGACAAAGGTAATTGTCTTTGGTTTGACCGCGGTTTTTCTAGGAATCCTCTTTTTGCCATTGAAAGCAAGTGGAACGATCAAAGAAGAAGGGTGGTCAGCCTTGCAGTTGGCAGCACCACCTACTTCACCAGAAGCGGTTGAGGTAGAGGTGTGGTCTGTTGCGTAAGACATTACCTCTGTATCATCACTCTCAGAATCATTTCCTTTCATCTGAGAGTTTTTCCCAAACTATTTCTTTGGGTAGACATAATGGAATTTAAGTGGAGCCTTTTGTTCCTGTCCTTTACCCTTAGTAGGAGCATGCTTCCCCTTAGGAATTTCTTTAGTTAGTTTTAAAATTTCCTCATCCTTTTCACAGCAGGATGCACACTTCTCCTTTTCACCAGTTTGGAATCCCAGGCCTTCTTTAATTCCACTGGCCATTTGGGAATCTATAATTTGATCCATGGTGACTTGTGACTTTGTCCACCCATCAATGATCTTTTGGAGATCGAGTTTCTGGGCAACTAGGTCATCATTCCTAAGTTGAAGTGCAGCAACCTTAGTTTCAAGGATGCGGTTTTGATCAGCAAGAGGAGACATACTTTTGATTTGGTCCTTAAGATTTGAAATTTCAGACCTCATCACAGTTTTTTCCGTCTTGTACTAAGAAAGTTCATCATGAGCTAATCCTAAGGCTTTCTTACCATTCGAGAATTTTTGGATCATCATTTCTGCTTCCTTGAACATCCTTTCTTGTTCTATGAGAGAAACTTCTTCCACCACCTTTTTCAAAATTTTCTTCTTTGGAATTACTTTTGAAGGTGGAGCATTTATAGGAGGAAAAATAGGACGTGAATACAAACAATTTCCTATCTTAATGCTAGGAGTAAGTTTGACATCACCATCCAATTTAAAATTTGGAATTTTTGTGGAAACCTCTTCATCCTCCATATCTAGCGACTCGATTGACTCAGTATGTGACTCATCAGAAGCATCTGCAACTTAGCAGAGATTAACCTCTTCGGTTTCTTCATCACTTCCATCATCAGAGTCTGTTTCAATCCAAGTTGCTAATTCCTAAGAATTCTCTTCCTCCTCAGCAACCATTCCCTTGCGACGAGAAAATTTCACAGGAGAGGTTTTCTTTTTCATGTATTCATATTTAGGCTTTGGACACTCAGATGCAAAGTGACCAGGTTTCCTACAATTGTAGCAAACTAGATCACTCTTTTTCTTTGTATCTGCAGCCTTTGAAAACGTTGCTGGAGGTTTGCCTTTTGAAAATATTTTTGTGAAAGGTTTTGAGGATTTTCTAAATTTTTGAAATCTTTTCACAAACATAGCAAAATCATCATCATCCATTTCGATGAGTGATGAGGTTGATATGGAAGGATCAGCGGTTTGATTGGATGTGGATGGTTTCTTCTCATGTTCCACGACGGACATGGAAAGCGATTTGGTTTTCCCTTCAATCTCTTCAATATGATTTAACTTAAGTTTATAGACTCTAAGATTTGCATACAAGTTACTTAATGACCAAGTATTAAAAACTTTGGAGTCTTCTAGAGAGGTTGCTTTATTTACCCATCTAGAACCTAAAGCAGCTAGGAATGTCATATTGATTTCCTTATCAGTTAAAGTCTTGCCAAGAGATCTACAAGCATTAACTACCTCAACATAGCGGTCGTAGGTTTGACACAAGGTTTTATTGGATTTTCTGTTGAAGTTGTTGTAGGATCTTTCAACAGCATATAATTTTTTCTCCTTGCATTCGTCATCACCTTCGAGGTAGCTCTCTATGGCATCCCACATCTGCTTTGCGGTTTTGAGATACATCACTTTTTGAAGGGTTGAAACGGGGAGGGTTCCAGAAATGATATGCCTTGCCTTGCTGTCCAAGGCAGCTAATCTCTTCTCTTCATCTGACCACTCGCCTTTTGCTTTTTAACCTCTGGAGTTTCTGTACTGGTGGCTGCATCGGTGTTGGCCTTCATGGGAACGAACGGGCCATTGATTACGCATTCCACCAGCATCTCATCAATAGTCTCCAAATGAATAAGCATTCGACACTTCCAGATGTCGAAGTGGTCTTCGTCCAAAATTGGAATGTGTGAATAGTTAACAGTTGTCATCGTTTTTGAGTTTGCCGTATTGAATCGGCACACAAGCTGTTAAGCTTGAAAAACAGTGGTTTTATAAATGTGTTAGCTCTGATACCACTTGTTGGTCCCAATCGTGGCAACAAGGGTGAAAAATAGCTAGAGGGGGGGGGCGAATAGCTGTTACAAATTTTTCGCCCTCTTTTAAAAACTAAATCTCTAAGCTTACAAAACCTCTTACAGTTAATGAGAAACTGCAAGTAGAGTTGTAAAATACACATCAAAATATTTAGAAGATACAAAGCGGTTTTGAGGAGCGGTTTGTAAAGCGGTTTTGATAGTGCGGTTTCAGTGAGTGAGGTTTACAAACAAAGTGAGGTTTTGACAATGTTAACTCCAAACGCAATTCACTATTAAGGATAACTACAATTAAGATCAAACAGAGAAAAAGATAGATAATTAATAAGCACAAGAAATAATAAATGCAGAAAAGTAAGAACACAATATTTTGAGTGGTTCAATCGATAAACACTACAAGAAACTGACCTTTTGCGATGGCCAAAAGCTGTCGCGTAAACCCTTAAAGCCGTCGCGGAAGGTTAATGCGACGGGAAAAACAATCGCAAAGGCAATCGCGTAAAGCCTTGTCGCGAAAAGATAAGGTGACTGAAGAAAGTCGTCACCTTTGTCAATTATTTTTCGCGATTGCTTTTGCCATCGCATAAGAGTTTTTATTAATTTTATTTATTTAATTATTTTAATTACATTTGCAATCGCATTAGCTTAGAAAGGTGACGGCAAATGCAATCCCCTTGGTTTTAAAGAAGGAGACGACAAATGCAATCGCCTTAGGTTTTGAAAAGGTGATGGCAAATGCAATCACCTTAGGTATAAAAAAAGAGATGGCAAATGCAATCGCCTTAAGTACTTTAAATTTATATTTTTTTTCCATTTCACTGGCCCTATTTATAATTAATAATTGAATAAAAATTAAAAAAAGGTTGATTAGCACAACATGAAAATTAATAAATTAATTGCATTTAACACGGTATTATGAACCATAATCATCGTTACAAAATCCAAAAAATAATCAACCTACTAGGTTTATCAAGAAAATGTATCATCCTACCAGGTTAATCTAAAAACAACAATCAACTTACACTTGTTCCTAGAAACTAGTGAATCAAAGTAACATCCATTGTAGTCTAGACTAAAATCTTCCAAGTAAAACTCTATGAAATGACAATGAACAACGCTTGATTTTGCACACCTACTTACATGCGTTAAGTCTTCTCATTTGGTTTTGAAGGACTGGTCAAAGATTTATCCACTTGCATAGTGCTTTGATTGGCTGTTTGATCTTCAAAGTCACCTTCAGATAACAACCTGAACTTAAGGATTTTATGAAGGCTAGCAATTGGTTTGATTTGCTTGCTTGGAGTTTGACTTGGATCTACATGTGCCTGAAAAGAGATTTTCTTCGGAAGGTCCGGTTTCTTCATGAACAACGGGAGTGGCATCTGTAGAAAATATATTCCTTCAGTTTTCAAACAAAACTTAATTAAACAAAACAAAAAATCGATCACAAAGTTACTGAAGTTAACCTTGAAGTACGGGAATGGCAGGAGAGGAGTAACTGGTAATCAAAATATATTCACAGATGGACTATGTTGAGGCAGGGAAAATCTTGAACTCCATTTTTGGGTTAAAAAATAATCTAATTAATACTTTTCAAGAAAGATGGAGGCAAAATATGTTAAGAATTGATGAGATTCTTTCTCAATACAATATGAATGCAACCTACCAGAAAATGTCAGTAGTAAAAATAATTTTTCCCTACAAAACCTAGATCATTGGGCTAAAAACAGGTAAATTCCTGGTGCGACATGGTAGTTGCCATTGAGGAAGTGCAATAAACCATAGTAAGTGGAATATCTTGTAAACCGTACGAAGTTCACTTGTAACTGAAAGAAGAAATCTTTTGACAGTACCAAGAGAATAGTGGATACTGTAAACTGTTTGAACACATTAAGAACACCTTAAAGAAAAAGTGACATTGATACTCTATATGCTAGACTCAGTTTCATGTTAAGGTTTCTAGCCTACAGTCCTAGCTTTCTATGTGAGGAAAATTTGTAAAACAGTATGAGGGAGTGGCTAACCATTTTCGTTGAAAACAATACATGTCCCAATTGTTTCCTCATATTCTCCAACCTGCAAATTGCAGAAACGCCATTAATGGATAATGCGATTAATAGACATAAAAAAAGTTGCATCTCTTTAACATTATTAAAAAAAAATTGGTCCGTAATATCAAACTTAAGCATAGTAGATTAAAAAAAATGAAATGACTGAAGAAGAAGTGTATGTGTGATGATGCCAACCCGATTTTTCCTTTCTTTTTGAAAATCAAAACGGAGACGGAGTCGCCACGCCATTTTTGTTTTAAGGGCCAAAACTTTGAAAATTGCCCGAGATGAGAGATTTGGGTTTCGGAGGTCACGTTACACTCCGGGAAGAACGTTATGGTTCACCCGGAATGCCTCATAAAACGAGTCTTACTAATTTGAAACCATTTGTGTGTGTGTGTGTGTGTGTTGGTTAAAATAAATGTAAACTGAGAAATTTAAAAATTGAGAACTCTTTATGAGACCTTAAACAAGTCCCATGATTTTTGATATGATTTTAGGGTTGAGTTTTGGTACTCAAAAGACTCCTTGAAGTTGGAAATCAATTCTGCAAGAATGAAAAAGGCAGTGGACACTTGATTTTGAAATGGATTTAAGAGCTTTAAAACTTCAGAATCTGGGGAAAGTCCGAGAATGAAAGTTGTTCAAAGCATCGTAAATAAGGTGACTGCAAAAGACTTTTCCACTTGGAGATGATTTGATGGACCAAAACCTTCTGGAAATCACAGATATGAAATCTGGATTTCCAGAGACTGTTGAACTGACCTTTGGAAAATAATTTGAAAAATGGAGTTAGACTCACGCAAAAAATAAAGTAAAAATATGTCTAGAATTCTACGGATGTTGGCTACAAAAAGTATTTTGTAGTCAACACCCAATTCCAAGTTCTTCTGTGTCCAAAAAATTAGACAATGGACTGAGGTCTTAGAACAATGCTACTGGACAGCAAGATGTTCTTGAAGGAAAATGTGATTTAAAAAGGGGTTTGCATCCATGATTGTCCCCATTTCCTTAGGATTTGATTAGTGATCACTAGACATTTTAGTGGTGATCTACTATATCAAGCCATCCTTAGGTTACATTAGGACTTAAAGCACTTCATTTGCTTGGGAAGGGGGAGATTTAACTTTGAAATCAAGATTTTACGTATGAAAATGATTTTGGAAAACACTTTTGAGTGAATGATTTTGAGGAAGAACACTTTTAAGTGAGTAAGAAGTAATTTGGACCTTTTAAATGGTCATCCATGGAAATTTATTCCAAGGTGACTACATTTTTAGGTCAAGCAAAGATGAACAACAAACAAGTTGATGAACAAACTACATTTTTGAAGTTTGAAATGCATGCATGGATGAAGGAGTTTAGGGTAAGGAGAAGAAGGTTTTACCAATCTTCTTTGTGTTTGTGTTTGAGGCTTGAATTTGAGAGTGATTAGTGAGTGAAATTTGGGAAAATAATCAAAAGAAAAAGGTGGCAATTCAAGGGAATTCCCACTGTTTTCTCTAGTATTTTCGCCAAGGTGCTGTGAGTGAGTTGTTGTTGCTTCTTGGTTCGTGAGACTGAGGGGCTCTATTTATAGCCCTCTGAAAATTACATACTCATCGGCGCGGATTGGACCTGCAGCGTGCACTGTTCATTAAATACAGCTGCAGGCTTTGGACCAAAGGAATATTATTCAAATTAAGCAACCAGTTTGTGTTCCAGCAGCTTCCATTTCGGGTTTTTCTCTTTTTTATGATTCTTTTATTGGTTTAACTTTAAATAGCAATGCCTAATTTACCATTGCTTTGTTAGAAAAGTTGGGAATTGTTAGAAATGTTAGGGATGTTAGGGCTTTCGTTAATTTTCTAACGAAGATACTAACAACTCAAATTGGAGCACTTACAGTAGCCCCTCGGCGACGGCGCTTTCGAAGGAAGCGGGGTCGTCGATAAGAGTAAGGCACCATATTTGACAAGAGAATGACCATTTTGGTCGGATGAGGGGTGACCAAAGTGGTCGAGTGGCTGGACCTGGTGATAGGCTACCTACGTATCCCGATTGGGGAATCAATCCAGTCGTAGTTCGGGTCTTTGACCCTGGAGTCACTGTTTTAGGATGTCAACCTGGTGAGCGAGTTCTGCAATCGGTTGCTGAAAGAAACTCTGCTGGGGATAGGAAATGACCATTTTGGTCTGATGGCTAGAGTTGTATATCTACTCTGCTGGGGAAAGAATGACCATTTTGGTCTGATGGCTAGAGTTGTATATCCGCTCTGCTGGGGAAAGAATGACCATTTTGGTCTGATGGCTAAACCTAATGATAGGCTACCTACGTATCCTTAAGAGGAATCAAGCCAGTCGTAGTTCGGGTCTTTCGATGTTGACCCTAGATTGACTATTTTGAGGCGTCAACCTGGTAATGATGGCATTTTAGGTGCCTCGGACCTTGAAGATGGCGTTTTAGGTGCCTCAGACCTTGAAGATGGCGTTTTAGGTGCCTCAGACCTTGATGATGATGATGGCATTTTAGGTGCCTCGAACCTTGGTGATGGCGTTTTAGGTGCCTCGAACCTGGATTATGGCGTTTTAGTGCCTCGAACCTGGATGATGGCGTTTTAGGTGCCTCGGACCTAGATGATGGCGTTTTAGATGCCTCAGACCTTGAAGATGGCATTTTAGGTGCCTCGAACCTTGATGATTTGGGATTGATGGTCCTTTGGTGGACTTCATTTGAAGGGGCCGATCTTACGTTTGCTTTCGGGGAAGGGGATGACCGTTTTGGTCGAGTGGCTGGACCTATGGTAGGCTACCTACGTATCCTTAAGAGGAATCAAGCCAATCGTAGTTTGAAAGCTGCTGGGAACGGGTTTCCGTTGGCTTTTGCTGGGGAAAACGGGCTTACGTTTTACGGCCGTTGGTGAAATTAAGGAAAGAAACGGGATTTCGTTAACTTTCGTTGGTAAAATCGGGCTTACGTTTTACTGCCGTTGATGAAATTGATGAAAGAAACGGGATTATGTTATCTTTCTCGGAGAAATCGGACTTACGTTTTACTGCCGTTGATGAAATTGATGAAAGAAATGGGATTCCGTTATCTTTCTCGGAGAAATCGGGCTTACGTTTTACTGCCGTTGATGAAATTGATGAAAGAAACGGGATTCAGTTATCTTTCTCGGAGAAATCGGACTTACGTTTTACTGCCGTTGATGAAATTGATGAAAGAAACGGGATTCCGTTATCTTTCTCTGAGAAATCGGGCTTACGTTTTACTGTCGTTGATGATATTGATGAAAGAGACGGGATTCCGTTATCTTTCTCTGAGAAATCGGACTTACGTTTTACTGCCGTTGATGAAATTGATGAAAGAAACGGGATTCCGTTAACTTTCATTGGTGAAATCGGACTTACGTTTTACTGCCGGGAAGCTCTTTTGAAAAAAGGGGGGTTAACTTTGGTTAACTTTGGTTATCCCTGTTAAGTCTGGGATCAAACTGCAGAGTCTGAGATTTTAAAGGGCTAAGATGTCATTTTGACACCTCAATTCCATCCGCGCGGACTGGAACGAAGCCCAGACTGGTTTTGAAAAGAGGGCCGCCGCCCTTCTCCTTCTTCCTCACAATTTCTTTTCAGTTTACGAGAGAGAAGAGAGAGAAACCGAGAGAGAAGCCATTTTTGGTCCAAAAACCTTCGAAATTCTTCCATTTTCTTTGATTTTTCGAGCAATGGAATACGGGGGAGTTGCCATTCAAGGCCAAGGACGCGGCCCGGTGTAAGTGCTCCAATTTGAGTTGTTAGTATTTTCGTTAGAAAATTAACGAAAGCCCTAACATTTCTAACATTTTTAACAATTCCTAACTTTTCTAACTAAGCAAGGGTAGATTAGGGATTGCTATTTAAAGATAAACCAAGAAAAGAATCTCAAAAAAGCAAAAGAATTGTAAAATCCCGAAATGGAAGCTGCAGTCAACAGCCAGTTGCTTGTTTGACAAAAATATTCCTCCTGTCCAAAGCCTGGAGTAACATTTAATGCACCAGGCACGCTGAAGGAACCCTCCGCGCGGATGAGAATGTAATTCTCAGTGGCCTATAAATTGAGCCCTTCAGTCACAGAAAAAAAAAGCAAGAACACAATTCACAGCTGCACCTTGGCGAAAATACTTTAGAAAATAGTGAGAATTCCCTTGAATTGTCTTCCCAAATCATCAAACACTTTCAAAATTCAAAAATCAAACACAAACACTAAAGAAGATAGGTATAATCTCCTTCTCCTTATCCTAAATCTCTCTCATCCATGCATGCATCTCATACTTTGAAGATGTAATTTGTTCATTTCTTGCCCTAGATCCAAGAGGATCACCATGGAAGTTCATCTCCATGGATGATCCTCCACAAGGATCAACATTACTTTCAAAGTGTTTTTACTTACTTGCAAACACATTTTCAAAACCCTAAAAATCATTTTCATACATCAAATCTTGATTTCAAAGGATAAAATTCCCCTTCCCAAGCAAATGAAGTGCTTAGTCCTAATGTACCCTAAGGACGGCTTGATATAGTAGATCACCACTAAAATTTCTAGTGACTACTAATCAAAGCCTAAGGAGATGGGGACAAGCATGGATGCCAAACCCCCTTTAAAATCATGTTTTTCTTCAAGAGGAAGTTGCTGTCCAGTAGCCTTTCTCTAAGACCTTTGTCCATGGTCTAATTTTTTGGACAAACAGAAACTTGGAATTTGGGGTTGACTACAAATAATTTTTGTAGCCAACATCTAGAGATTTCTAGAAATATTTTTACTTTATTTTTTGCGTGAGTAAAACTCCCTTTTTCAAATTTTCTTTTAAAAGTCAGTTCCTCAGTCTCTGGAAATCCAGATTTCATATCTGAGATTTCCAGAAGGTTTTGGACCACCAAATCATCTACAAATGGGAAAGTTCTTTCTTAGAAACCTTATTTAAGGTGTTTTGAACAACTTTCATTCTCAGACTTTCCCCAGATTTTTAAGTTTTCAAGCCCTTAAACCCATTTTAAAATCAAGTGTCCACTGCCTTTTTCATTCTGGCAGAATTGGTTTTCAACTTCAAAAGGTCATTTGAGTACCAAAACTCAACCCTAAAATCACACCAAAAATCATGGGATTTGTTAAAAGTCTTACAAAGAGTCCTCAATTTTTACTTTTCAGTTTGAACTTATTTTGGCCAAAAAAAACACACACACACACACAAATGGTTTTTAATGCTTGGAAGACTCGTTTTACGAGGCATTCCGGGTGAACACTAACGTTCTTTCCGGCGTGTAACGTGACCTCCGAACCCAAATCTCTCATCTCGGGCATTTTTTAAAGTTTTGGCCCTTAAAACAAAAATGGCGTGGCGACTCCGTGTTTTTTTTCGATTGATTTTCAAAGAAAAGAAAAATACCAATCTTTCGGAAAAATGGACCAACAATCGTTACAGTGGCGACTCCGCTGGGGAAGAAAATAAGCTTTATCTTCAAAAAAAAAATGATATTTGGTATATTGGTGGAAACCATTAAACTTCCCGTTAACGCCTCCTAACACGAGTCGGGGATAAATTGTGGTTTAACAATCCCACGTACCGGTATCATTTTTTTTCAAAAAAAAAAGGAAAAGCTTTTGAGGGTCAAGCTTCCGTCCCGGCATTTGAAATCATTTGTTGTGTGTGTGTTGATTTTGCACATTTTGTGTTGTTTTGGCCGCCTCGGAAAAGTCAAAATTTTGACTATCGGACACGTCTCTTTGAATTTTGAATTATGTGCTTATGTGTTCATTTGCTTTCAAAAAAAATAATTCAAAAAAAAAAAGAATTTCAAAAAAAAAAGATTTTCAGAAAAAAAAAGATTTATCAAAAAGAAAATTTTCAAAAAAAAAAAATCATGCATCATACTTTTTAAGACACATGAAAAATTTCTATTTTACTCAGAAAAAAAAGATAGACTACTTGCACACTACGCGCACTTGGCCTTACACTGCACACTACGTCCCTAACCCGGGGAAATCCCTGTAGCGGCCCGTTTGGTCTTATTACGCCTCTCGGTGCAAGCACGGGACTACCCAAACGTCCCATGGAGCCTTGTGTCGACCATGCACTTGTCCATGACACACTTTATCTGAGACCCGGTTGGTTTTTAGTCTGGTCTGTGTCATGCCCTGTCTGTGTATAGACCTTTCCTCTCAAGCCTTAGTCGGCATACCAAGTTAATATCTTTCGGGACCCTAATCAGTCGAAGTCCTGCCGGTTTTCCGTCACGGGCTTTGACCAGATATTGACTGGCGCCTTGACTTTGACTCTGACTGGCACAAATTATACACTGACTCCCAGCATGACACTGAGTCATCAAGAATTAACGATTATTCCATGCCTAATTACGGCTTAACTGACAGCAGATCAAGATCAATTGTGGACATTTATCAGTCCGAACCATGCCGATTTTTTGTCGAGCCCTCGGACATGATCTTGACTTTTGACGTCAGCTTTGTCCGTAATTTACATCGAATGCTCGTTAAGACTAGATTACCCGCTTGACTTTAAGATCGTTTCTCTTTTCGGTCGGTGGGACCCGCTTGCCCTATAGGACCCTCGCCCGGGGCTGTCCGCCCTGGGAAGTCGAAATACAGGTGAAATACGAGGGGCTTATAGACGTAGTGACGGGGCCCACTGATCCAAGATCCAGAGTAGTTTGCGAAAAAGAAGAGCAATCTTTTCCAACCGATTAGGTTAATAAAACATGTTTTAAGTAAACAAGAACAAATAACTGCATGTTGCATGAGCCCAAAGCCCAAACACCTACCCTCCTTCATTCCCAAAAAAAAAATTTTGAACCCTCGTGTCTTTCCCCCCACAGCTCCGCACAAAGCTTGGTTTCGGGCACCGGGTCACCGTTTAATCAGTTGGGAAGAGTAAAGCGCATCGTCAGCTTCACCGTTTGTTCCGACTCCGGTTTCGGAATGTTACGCATCGAGGTGGTAACGATGGGGACAACGTCACTCCGCCTCCTGGGACTCCTCAAACGTAACAACAATGGAATCGCTAGCCGAACGTATGAGATCACGACAAGAAGCACAGCTGAATAGCCTTATGGAGGCTATTAAGAGCCATGGTTTGGCCGCCAGCCTCAATCCCGATGGCACCTTCACTGTGGAAGAAGAGGAGGACCCCAATCCCAATCTCGGTCGCCCCGACTACTCCAAGATGCCACCACCAACCTCCTACGGTACTACCACCAGAACCCATGCTTCTCGGTCTCTGGGTCAGCCAGCTCCCCAACCACAGACCACTGGATCCATACAGCCTGACGGGACGAGTCAGTTCCCAGTCCCTCAGTGGGGACAAAATCAGTACGGAATGTCTTCTCATGGTTGGGGTTACCTCGGAATGCCACAGCTAACTGGGATCCCGCCTCAGTTTGGAACTGATCAATTCGGACCTTCGCAGCAACAGTTCAAAGGGCCACAGCAACAGTTTGGAATGCCCCCACAGTCTGGTCCAGGGCAACAGTCAGGTGCCCCTCCTCAGAATGATGCTAGCTTAGCTTCTCCTCACACAGCTTTCACAAACCCATTTCTCACTCAGGGTTCGATGGGTTACCAAGCCTCCATCCCAGTCTCATCAGAATCACCAGGACCGCAGTACCCCCCGGGTTATACACCATCGCCACAGCCAGCCATGCAATTCAACAACCAGGGACAGCAGCCCACACTTAAGCCTACTTATGGGCCTCACTCCGGAAATCCAAGCTACCCTGCTACATCGGGGCTGCCTTCACCCTCTTTGCTAGTTGAAAATCAACAGCAAGCCGCAAGGTTCTATCCCTTCGCCCAGGCTCCTACTCATACTCCCCAGGGTAATTTGGGCCAAGGACAAGTTTTCACCTATGTCCCCGGATCGGCCATTCCCTCCACCAGTCTGCCGCCAGTGGTAGCTCCTCTCTCTAGCTCAATCGCTGGTTTAAATGCCATGGTTCCACCACAGGACCCTCATCTGGCTTGGTTCATGGAACAACATAAGGAAATGAAAGCGCAGATTGCTGAATTAACTGCTAAGAAGTCTGCCTTCCGGCCTACGGACCCGAACTCCATCGTTCCCCTACCTCACAAATTTGTTATGCCGAATCTGGACCTCTTTGATGGTACTGCATGCCCGAAAACTCATCTGGACACGTATACCTTGGCGATGAAGGCCAAAGGGTGTACCAATCAGCAGCTAGTCGACTATTTCAGTCTATCTTTGAAATCCAGTGCCTTAAAATGGTTCTTCCGCTTAAAACCCGAGGCCAGAGCTACATGGGACCAGATTACTAATGCCTTCACATAAAAGTACAAAGCTAACTTGGAATGGGAAACTAATAGAGTTGATCTGCAGACAACTGTGCAGCGTCCCGACGAGAATGTTGGGGATTTCTACAAGCGATGGAATCTGAAACTCAGTGAGATGGCCACCCCTCCTTCTGAAGAGGAACAATTGGACATCTTTCAGTCATGCCTGAAACCGCATCTGAGAGCCTCCCTCAGTCACTTCCCATACTCAGACTTACGGGCCATGGTTAACTCCGCAGTTAAGTTTGAAAAGGCTTACAATCAACAGCCGGCTGCTGCACCTGCTTACAGATATCGGGCTTCTCCTTCCAACACTGCTCCCGCTCCTACTAAAGGCAAATAGGTGATTAATTACGCGGGACAGGAATGTAATAACACAACTCCTTTTGCTCCCAGAAAACCATCTGAGCCCAGACCACTGGTCGTAAACCTTGAAAACTTTGGAATGCCTCTGAACGACATCTTTAGGGGACTGGTGAAAGAAGGCTTGCTGCGACCTTTGGAGAATTTCCAACCCCAAAATCCGAATGCTCCCGTGGATACCTCAAGGTATTGCCCTTTTCATCAAGCCCACGGACATCTGACGGACAACTGCTTCACTCTGAAAAAGGCAATCCAAGGCATGATAGAGCAAGGAAAGTTGGAAGGCCCCGAGGGGCCTAATACAGTCAAAAATCCTCTGCTAAGGAACCATAATCAGGTGAATACGATTGAATGCGGAGAACCTTCGCATGCCCAGGAAGATGCTGACGAAGGTCCCCAAATACCCATGGCCAACCTTGTCGAGGATCCTGAATTCGGATTCCCCCTCAGCCTTGAGGATGATGAACAAGTCACCCCATCTTGGTCTCATGTCAGAGATTTCTTGCAAGAGTATGAGGCTCGCTATTTCTCGGATGAAGGGAAAGCCGACATCAAGAGTCAATGTTTCTGGTCAAAACATGAGAGAACCATTTACACAAGATGGTTAGAACAATCAAGAAGGATCGAGCAAGAAAGCTTCAGGCGGGCGCCTGTACTGGGGCTTATTAGCAAAGAGGTCGAAGAGCATCTGGAGCTAGTACACTTCTGCAAGTTGGTTTTAGGAGAGGCTGAATATGATCCCGAGAACAGCAAAGAATCAGAGGAGGAGGATTCCTTCTATATCCTGCCTGGAGTCAAATATGTGCCACCCCCTCTCACTCTTCCCCCTCAGTTTCTGGGAGGAGAAGCTGAGTCGCAATTACCACTTCTGGGAATGGGAGCATATTGTAAGTACCCAAATCTGGCTCATGCCTTCCGGTTAATTTTCCCGACATTTCGGTAAATTTTCCGGTAATTCCCCGGACCTTCCTAGTGTTCCGGAAATGTCCTGGAACAGTCCAAATTTAAAATTAGGGCTGTAAGGAGCCTTCCTAATTAAGAAAACACGTTTTTCTTAATTAGGGGGAAGCTTCTAGAATGATGCCACCTTGCATGGTTCTAGAATGCTGAGTCATTGTGGATAATGCCGCACGGCCTCATTTGCAAAGAGCCTGCAGCCGCACGGCTTCATTAGCCTTATCCAGACTGCCTATAAATAGAGCCCTCCTCTACCCATTTCAACACACAACAACAACAACACCAACAGTCACACACACATAACCAGCCACTCCCAGACGTGAAGAGTCCCTTTAAAGGTTCAAGAAGGTGAAGAAGAAGCTCAAGAAGCCATCTCCCTCCTCCTTGAAGGTCCAAGACCAACCTCCTCCAAGCTCCGTCCAAAGAATCGAAGAAAACGATTGGTAACCTCGCACGCCCTACCTTTGCATCCTAATTGCATTATAAATTGCTCATTGCATTGTCTTTATATTGCTTGGGACTTGGTAGCTTAAAGATCATATCTTTATAATCCCCTTCCCCTTTTTCATGCATTAAGACCTCATTTGTCATAAAAATGTAGTCTTTTTCATAAAGGTGCATCCTTTGCACCTAAAACCCCCATTTTTCAATAAAAATGTTATCTTTATGCATCATTTGCATATAAAGATCAAATCTTTTTCAATAAAAATGCATCCTTTGCATCAAAACCCCCTTTTTCAATGCATCATTTGCATAAAAATCAAATCTTTATGCATCATTTGCATACAGATCATTTCTTTCAATCAAACAGCATCATTTGCAACCTAACAATGTCATCTTTTCATTAAAGATTCATTTCTCATCATGCATTTCCCCTTTCCCCCAACCTTGGAACGGACCGGTGTAAAAGTTCTCATCTTTGCATCGTTCCTTCCATTAAAGGTTCATGATTTCTTTAGGAAAAGGATAACCTTGAACCCTATATCTCCGATTATCGCTTAAGAATGAGTATGAAGCCTCTATACGAGCTCGACCGTCTTAAAGCGTAGGATTGATGGGCTAAGGACATTCCTTCCTAAAGAACCTCATCTTTGACCCAAAAGAGAGTCATTCTCTCGATCACGCAAGTCCCGAGGGTCCCGAGGTTTAAAATGCGATGATCATAAGTCATAAGATGAGGACGGGATCATAATCCCAAATACATAAATTCCAAGGAATCCCGAGCGACAACCAACAAATGGTTTGTACGTCCGGAAGACGACTTGGGACATTCCCTCCTTATTTTCAAACACATGCACACAAAGAAAGCACGCAAGCAAACACGATTAATGAAATCTAGGAGACTTGCTCCGGCAAGGCACTTTGGGTGAACGCCAAACGTTCTTCCCAAGGGGTAACTTAACCTCCGAACCCATAAAACCTTTTTTTCAAAGTTTTGAGGTAATCAAAATGGCGTGGCGACTCCGTTTTTCAAATAACTCCGATGTCTTCAAACTCGCGTGAATTCCAATAAACAAAAATTTTGGGCACACATTCACAGCTTGGCGACTACTGGGATCATCCCAAAGGAGAAAAGCTTTATTTTCAAAACAAAAGTCGATACTTGGTATATAGGTGGACCCCACTTACCCTTCCTGTAGCGCTCCCTAACCCGGGGCTTGGGATAACCAGGTGGTTTAACAATCCCACGTACTCAAGATCCCCTTTTCAAAAAATAATTTTGAAAAAATATACGAAAGCTTTTCCCTTTGAGCGGGTTAGACTCCCATCGCCGATTTCATTAATCGTGCTTGCTTTCTTTTACCATGCATTGCATCATTTGCATCTTGGAATCTGTGCATACTTTGAAACGGGAAACAACCCGAAAAATAGCAAAAGGAGTGGAACCTGGAAAATTGATCCATGCAGCCGTGCGGCTAATCCTCATAGATTCTCGACCATACGACCTCGGTGGCAATTCCACCAGGAAAATCATGGTTAATCTGGGCAGCCCTAGCGGCTTGGGGCTACTCACTCCATGACTCGACTGGGCTCCTTAAAATTTACGTGCTTACGTGTTGCATTTTCCCCCGTCCCGAAAATCATTCCTTTAAAACACATTTATGAAAATCTCTGTTTTAACTCAAAAAGGAACATTTTTAGGAGACCGCACACTACGCGCACCTCCGATATATCCCGTACACTTTTGCACGCACGTCCTCAAACCCGAGGGTGGTTCCACTGCAGCCACGGGACAGCCTTACGATGCTCCCGGCGCGCACGGAATCATCCCAACCTCCCCATGGCAGCCGGTGTCGACCAATGCACACCCGTGTCACACGTTTCAAAAATCCGTGACTTTTGGTTGGTTTTTGGTCTAGTCCGTGTCATATAGCCCAGCTTGCATACCCACGTAAAGGTCAAGCCTTAGCTCATAACGGAAACCAAGATTTTCGCTCAAGCGAAATTCCGCCGAAATTCCGACAAGGAAAATCGGTGGGATCTTGACTCCGACATTGACTATTGACCTTGACCCGCACGAAATGCGTAAGAGTCAAGACCAAGTCTTTGCCAAAAATCAAAAGATCTTTCGCTCAAGCGAAGCTCGCCAAAATTCCGACAAGGAAAAATTGGCAAGATCTTGACCGGCATTGACTTCGATTTCGACTCACGCACCGCGTATGCAACGAAGTTCAATGTGACACTGCGTCATCCGGCTTTGCCGCCCGACCCATGCCTATTATATTCTCGGACATTACCGAAAGTCAAAAAAAAAAAAAACCGTCATTCGCTCAAGCGAAACTCGTCAAAGATCCGTCAAGGCAGAGACGAGACTTTCCAGTATTGCCTTGACTATAATCCGCATCGCTCGTGCGTTGAAAGGTCCTATGACCCGCTAGACCCGATAGGAGCTGCTTCTTTACTCTCGGTCGGTGGGATCCGCGTGCCCTATAGGACCCTCGCCCGGGCCGTCCACCCCGGGAGGTCGAAATACGTGTGGAATACGAGGGGCTTATAGACGTAGTGACGGAACCCACCGATCCAGATCTAGAGTAGTTGTGAAAAAGAAGGGCGTAACCCCTTTTCCAACCAAATAGATATTAATAAAAGACACTGTTTTAAGTAAACTTGAAGATTCTAATTTGCATATTGCCCGAGCCTTCAAATTTCAAACACCTACCCCGAGTCTAAACCTTTCCTATCCCTTTCCCGCAGCCGAGAAAGAAGTGGGTGAGAACACCGGGCAGCCGACTTGTTAGCGCGTAATCCTCGTCAGCCGCCGTAATCCTCGCCATCGGGCCTGCAGAGTCGAATGACCGATTTGACAGAAAGCAAGGTGGCCGGGTTTGGGTAACCAGATGACTAGGGAAGAAGAGCTAGCCTATAACCAATGCCCTCCCCATCTTCATATAACCCATTGCCAAAGACCGTCCCTTTCTCGGCCTCCTCCAACACCCCAAGTTGTTAGGGTCCCGACACCCTCGCTTCCTCTAAATCCCTCCATGGGACCCTTTTTCCTCCTTTCACCCAGCCAAATTTCCCTACCTTGGAATCCCAGCGCGCTGACCTTTCCAATTTTGTCAACGCTCGTGAATTTGCCTACCTCTCGCATAGCTACAAATAAGAGTCGGGCCGGGAATGAGAATAGGAATGGGTGGATTTACAAAGTGATGATGACAGTTCAGTAGAAGGAATGGACTTGGAGCCAACGGAAGTGAAACCCGAAGGGCAAGATGAGGCGAAAGCCACTGCACCTAGAATAGGGATGAAATCACTTCAAAGTGTGTCTCAGCCCTATGCAAAGGCTCGAAGAAGGATGAGGTAGCCAGTATGAGTCCTATATTCTAGAGTTCAATACTCCGTACAAGGACTTGGTAGGTGAATGGAGAGACTTGATCGAAGCTTTAGCCAAAAGAGGGAAGTGGGCTCCTCCCACCGATCTAGAACATGTATGCGTCGCCGAAGCCAAACTCTCATCACGAAGGGTAGACTCGAGCACAGTGTTAGTAGTCACTCCCGAAACTTGGTCCGAAGAAGAATGTATGGATGCCTTGGAAAGAGTCCTGAGTTTAGAGGCGACCCCAGCCCCTTTATGTCCTACGATGATAATGATGTCTTCCTGGTAATCCCTAAGCCCGAGGAAGAGTCTCGAGATACCCCTCATATGGCGTCAAGTATCCCGACCGCTTTTGCCCTCATTGGTCATAAGAGCCAAGACGAAAGTTCCCACGAGAGCTACCGTAGTGACACCGATGAAGACACGCCGAAGTGCCGTAAGGGACAATAGAGGAGTGGTTAGCCCGTGCCGAAAGCCCGTAAAATATCTCTCGACAAGAAGGAAAAGGAACCCGCCACGAGGTTCGACCCCGCAGTAAATCCTTATTGATGATGGAATTTCCCATTTCAGAAAGTGTTTAGCCAATGTCCAAAATGCCGTCAAAAGGTTGACCCCCAGTGGAAAGAAAAGACATGCTTGGATGCTGATGAGGAATGTGATCCTACTCGTTAAAGAAGTTGCTAGATCGGATGAGAAAGCCATTTGCCAAGCTCCAAAATCCGGAAGTGATAATTCTTGTTGCATGCTGACTTTGAAAAGTTTGAATGAGACTCGTGAAAGCTTTAAACGGAGAATGTGAAAAGGTCAAAAGCCGGTAACCTGGGACCAGATTCGGAAGCCGCCTATGCTTCCGACAAGACCGCCAATCGATCAATCGCAGACTTGGCCATACGCCGCAAGAATCCGCCCGACTTTGAAAGAATTGACAGAATCCTCCAAGAGGGAATGATGACCAAGGAAAATCCAATGTCTATGTGATGACTCGGTCTCGGGACAGATGAGTATTGAGCAGCCTAAGGGTGACAAAAGGAATGCCGTCTCGGAACCAAAGACAGATAAAAGACCTTATAAGCTAGAAGCGTAAAAGCCCGACTCGATAAGGAGGATCCAGCCCTAACTCGCTTGAAGTGTACCCAAGCCAATATTTCCTTATGGTCCCCGTTAACCTCTTCATACCCTCATAAGTTGAAACTAGAAGAAAGTTTGGCCAAGACCATGGTGCCCATAGATGTCACCCCGATGAGGTCGTCCAAATGATTGGAAATATCCACTATGGAAACATCATTACCTTCACCGAATTGGACCTCGCCAAAGTATGGGGCTAGTCACAACGAACCTCTTTACATCACACCAGCTTAGAAGAGCGTCGATTGCCACGAGTACTAGTCGACGGGGTCTCGCAATGAATGTCTTGCCGCCTAAGATGATGGATTTATTGGATCTCGAAGCCAACGGACTTAAAGCCTTCTAGTCGACTATTAAGGCCTATGACTCCACCGCACGATCGCTTTGGGGATCGCCACTCTCAAGATGTGGTTCGGAAAAAAGGTCATGGATGTTGATTTTCAAGTTATTGACATTCCGATTTCATTTACCGCCTTGCTGGGACGGCCTTGGATCCACCGTATAAACGGGGTAGCCTCTACTTTGCATCAAGGCGTCAAATTTCAGCCGAGTGATGGAACTATCACCACCATTTATGGGGACAAAGGTCACAATAGAAGGAACCAAAGACCGGGACATCCCGATATTGGAGATCAAGCATGATGATGAAGGGTTAGCATTGACCGGATTCTCCGTAGCTTCTTCCAAGGCACAAGTGTGTTGCACCGACCTCACCACTACTTCCGATAAAATCCCTCCCGCCATGAGAATGATGCGAAAATGAGCTATCTTCCGGGACTGATTGGGTAGAAGACTTCAAGGTCGTAACACCATCATTGATGTGAAGGAGCAGACTACTAGATATGGCTTGGGGTACAAACCGAACTCTAGATGCCGGAAAAGCTAAAGGCAAGAAAGGTGAAGGGGTCCAGCTCCATCCTTACAAATTTCTCTTACCCGTTACTTTATAAAAGGAGGGACACAATATGATGAAAGTGATCGCCAGATCTCCTTGCGTAAAACCCTTCTAGAGAACCTTGAGAAAGTTAGGGAAAGCCACCAATCCTGCTTCGAAGAATGTTCCTTGATTTGCCGTATATCCTCGGGGCTACCACTACCGTTCGTAATGAGTACGTCTTCAAAGGAAATCCGGCCAAAGTTGTCAAAAGGTCGCATCCGGGACAATGGACTTCTCCGCCTTTGAGTTAGCTCTTCCAAAGATCACCAGATAGAAGCCGCCAGAGTGAAGACAGCCAAATGGGGTTTGCAAGAGTTGTTTGACGAAGAAGCACAAATCCCGACTTGATCGACTTCAGCTGTATGATGAGATAGTTGCCGTTATTGGAGACGATGGTGAAAGTCATTTTGATCCTCGCACTTTGGTGACTAAGACGTAATGCCATTGAAGAATTGGGAGACATTCTCGTGGCCGATAGCCAGCCGACAAGAAATGATCACTGAGCTTGGATTGGTACCCCGTCCTCCTCAACCCGGCCGTGTCAAACACCCCGTTTGTCTATTCGCCTGAGTCAGGAATCTTCGAATTCCAAATTCCTCGTAGTCATCCGAAGGCCTCTACGCCCGAGGATTATGAAAATGTAATCGATGTCATCTTTCCCCTTATCTTGAATGAAATGACAAATCTTTTCGATTATCCTCTTATTGCACAACTTAACAAAATGATAAATTAACTCAAAACTTAACAACAGCTAATAATGAATCATTTGAACAAGATGCAAACACACTAAACGAACAATACATTAAAGAAATCTTTAAGGTGTTTCGTAAAAGAGGAAAACCGGGCCCAAGCCGCGAGGAGGTTTTGATAAGTGTGAACTTGGGTACTATTGAGGAACCTAAAGAGACACAGATTGGAAGCTTCTTCCAGGGGGTTGAAAGGGACAGATTGATCGAGCCGCTCGTAGAATACGTCGACGTGTTTGCATGGTCATACAAAGATATGCCGGCTAGACAGCCTCGATAGTAGAGCACGTAATCCCTCTAGCACCGTATGCTAAGCCGCAAAGCGTAAAACCGAGAAAGATCAAGCCGAATGGTCTCTACAGTCAAAGAAGAAATTGAGAAGCTACAATGCGGGTAGGATTCATCGTAGTCATTGAATACCCGACATGGTTGTCCAACATCGTGACCGTGACCAAGGCCAATGGGAAGGTGCGCCGCCGTGTGGATTTCCGAGATCCGAACAAGGCCACCCCAAAGACGACTACCCTCTCGCCAAACATAGACATCCCGGTGGACTTCCACTGCCAACTACGAAGTCAAATCCTTCGTTGATGGTTTTGGCAGTGCTACAAACCGCATCAAGATGGCCGAAGAAGACCAAGAAAAGACAAACCTTCACCACACCGTGGGGAACCTACCGTTATACAAGAATGCCATTCGGCTCAAGAATGCCGGGCTACTTACCAAAGGGCAAAGAATCGCGCTTTTTCATGACATGATCCACAAGGAGATTGAGGTCTACGTAGACGACATGATAATCCACTCCAAAGGAGAAGGTGGGCAGCACTTTGTTGACCTACGAAAATTCTTTGAGAGGCCGAGACAAGATTCCATGAGATTAAACCCCGCCAAATGCACCTTCTGAGTGACAAGGGGAAAAGTGCTCTGGGTACATGGTCACTGAGCGAGGTATAGAAGTTGACCCCGAAAGATCAAAGCTATCATGGATATGAGGCCACCTCAAACCTGCATTTAAGTCAAAAGCTTCATGGGTAAATTGCAAAGACATCGCCCGTTTGTCAATCGCTGACCACTATGTGCGAGCCCATCTTTCAAGCTCATGAAGAAGAATGTGGACACGTAATGGACCGAAGAATGCCAAGACGCCTTTGACCGCATCAAGGCATACTTAGTACATCCCCCGCACTATGCCCTCCACATAGACAAGCCTCTTCTCGCTTTATCTAATCACACTGGGCACACGACAAATGGGGCTATGCTTGCTCAAGAGAAGAAAGACTCTCAGTAGAAAATGCCATTTACTTTGTCACCGGAAGCTGTGGAGTGAGCTCAATTACTCGCGGTGAAAAGACTCAGGCAGGATCGGTCCGGGTAGTCGGCAAGTTGAAGCATTATATGCAAGCCCACCCCGTGAACTTGGTCTCGAAAATGGACCCCATCAAGTACATCTTTGACAAGCCTTCCCTATCGATGCGTCTAGCGAAGTGGTCCTTCTTCTGGCGTAATACGACATCAACTATGTGACCGTAAAGGCCATCAAGGGTCAAGCATTGTCGATCACCTAGCGAATTTCCCCGCAATGAAGACAGAGGGCCCGAACCCCAATTTCCTGCATGAAGGGATCTTTGCAATGAGCTCGAAAATAGATGGCAGCTGTTCTTTGACTTGAGCCGCTAACAAAAGAGGAAATGGTGTGGAATGCTATTGGTCGATCCGAAAGATGAGCATACCCCCATAGCCCTCAAGTTGAACTTTCCCGCCACGAACAATGCCGCCGAGTATGAAGCCCGCATTGCCGGGTTTGGAGGCCGCCTTAGAAAGAAATGTCAAGGAGCTCGAAGTTTACGGAGACTCACTCGATCATCAACCAAGTCTCCAACAAGTGGAAGATCAGAGACCCTAACTGCAACGGTATCATGCCCATATGGAGGAGTTGATCGGACAGCTCGTAGAAGTGACTTTCCACTACTTGCCGAGGGAAAAGAACAGATTCGCAGATGCTCTAGCTACTCTAGCCTCATTGGTAGAGATCCCCGAGGGAAAAGCCATAAAGCCCTTCAGAGTGGGTAGAAGAGAAGCCCCAGCCTTTCGTTGTGAAGTGGACCCTGGGACCCGAGCCTATAAAGGAACCTTGGTACAATCGTATTTACCAATTCCTCAAAGACGGAGAGTCAGCCTTTCGTAGACGAAGAAGGTAGACCAAAAGAAGGAGTCGAGCCAAAAGCTTGCAAGCCCCTAAAAGGTTGGCTTCTCAAGACGTCATTCTAGGAGGCAACCTATACAAGAAGCGGTATCAAGGACCACTCCTCTTATGTGTCACTCAAGAAAGAGCCAGAGAGTTGATGACCGAAGTCCACAATGGTCCTCGCGGTCCTCACATGAATGCCGTAGCCCCGATGCAAGTGATCCTCGAATGGGTTACTACTGGATCTCCATGGAAACAGATCGCATTCAAGACGTCCGAACCTCGCGACAAATGCCAGCGGTTTGCCAACCTCAACCATCTCCCACCTCATGACCAGTACCGCATGACGACTCCTTGGCCGTTTGCAACTTGGGGCATTGACGTGATAGGGAAAATATCCCCTATAGAAGCAATGGGCACGAGTTCGTGTTGGTGGCCATCGACTACTTCACCAAGTGTGTAGAGGCCAAGTCCTACAAGGTCCTCACTTCCGTAAAAGTGGCCCAGCTTCATCAAAGAAAACATAATGTGCGTATATGGGGTGCCCAACGAGATCATTTCGATAATGGGTCACACTTCGAAGGAGATCGCGATAGATCGCTGTCGTAATTCAGAGTTACTCGCCACAAGTCGCCCCCGCATGCACTTTCGCACCAATGGAGCCGTGGAAGCTGCTAATAAGACACTCGAGCGGATCATCCTGGAAGATGGCCACCCGTGGTCGTGATTGGCCCGGGTGGCCGCACTCTAGCACTCGGGCTAGCTGTAACGTCTCCCGGAATGTACCTAATAGAGAAACTCCTTTTGCCCTAACTTACTGGGATGGAAGCAAAGGTTACCATGAGTTGGAAATCCCGTCATTAAGGGTCCTCCCGGAAAACAAAGGTCAATGAAGTGGAATGGTTGCGCAGCCGGCATGATGAATTAGCCCCGCTGACGAGAGAAGGCTAAAAGCCATGGAACACACCCGAGCCTACCAGAGGCGAATGGCCGTAGCGTTTGATAAAAAGGTCAAGGCCGCAGACATCAAAGAGGGCGACTTGGTGCCGAAAGTAAAGCCCCCTACCGTAGACAACCCCGGGAAAATGGGAACCCGTCCGGATCGGCCCTTATGTGGTGCGTAAAATACCGTGAGGAGCAATGAAGCTTGCAGACTTGGATGGCAATCCCTTTGTCCACCCGGTCAATGGTGAGAAACTCCGAAGATACTATGTCTGATAAAAAAAAAAAATAATAAAAAGAAAAAAAAAAAAAAAAAAGAAAAAATCTTAGTGCAAAAAGAGTAATGCCCAAATAGGGCCGAAACCCCAAAAAGGGCGGTCTAGGCAAAAACAGTGGTTCAGCACGAAAAAAATATAAAAAAAAAATATATATAAAAGAAAGAAAAAAAAATCTTAGTGCAAAAGAGTAATGCCCACTAGGGCCGAAACCCCAAAAAGGGCAGTCTAGGCAAAAGACAGGCCGCACATAAAACAATTTTTAGTTCACCGTAATGAACTACGTAGACCCGAGCCCCTTAGCCTTTCTTGTAAAAGGGGAACGTAGGGCACCATATATGGTTCGGTCTAAACAATAAAAAGGACGATTAAGTTTCCATGAAATGTGTCCTAAACAATAAAAAGGACGATTAAGCTTCCATGAAGTGCGTCCTAAAAATAATAAAGGGTATTTCAGCCATAAAACGGGTCCCAATCAATAAAGACATTTGAATTTCCATGAAATGTGTCTTGATTAATTTCTAAAATAATATTTCCTGTTCATTACAAGGTAAAAACTTCTTGATGGGTTCAAGCACGGTCTACCTCTTAACTCGCTAACCTCGCTAAAAAGATCTAAAATACAATAAAATGCCTAAATAAACTAATGTGTTTGCAAATGGCAATAAGAGGATCTTGAGAAAAGACTTGTCGCCGTCATTCGCCGAGTCTTCTTCGCCTTTCTTCCCTTTTCCGCCTCGCCGAGTCTTCTTCCTCTTCTTCTCAATAATGTCGGTATCCCTCATCCCGACCTCCGGTATCCTCACCGGAGCCTCTACCAATCCCGTGTCAATGAGCGCTCTCTATACGAGCACGAGTCCGCACCTCCTCCCTCCGAGCCTCGCCAAAGGAGCGACCTCTGACAACCTCTTGTACCGAGCCTCCATATCCCCGACCAAGTCACTCGATTGGTTATGGCAACTCGCCTTAGCCTCGCCTCCTCGTAGTCCTACTCGAGTCGCACCGCCTCCCAATAAAGCTCGCCGTCTATCCTCCAAGATAGCCCGAGTCGCTCCCATCTCCCTCTCATACCCTGGCAAGTAGACAAAGTGGTCAAGATGGTGCTCTTCCCGCTTCCCGAAGATAGCCCCGGGTGGGAAAGCGATGTGTCCAAGCCCTCGAGAAGAAAGAGAAGCCGGCCGGATCTCTCATGTCCAATGACACCACCTCCATGGTCCGGATGTCCTCCCAATCACTCAACGGCTCCCGTAAAGCCCCAAACCGCCCGGATACCAAGCAGGTATGTAGAAGGACGACCACCAGTAATCCTCGGAACCCTCACAAAGATAAGACTCCCGAAATATCCTCCCGGTCCGCAACCTCCAATGTGGTATCCACCAACGGATGTCCGAAGTGGATAGCCTAGCCATCATCGCCTCCCAGCCTACCCCCGTTCCTCGCCGCCAGGTGCACCTCTCCGAGAAATCACCCAAGGGCACCGAGCCCGCAAAGCCCCGTGCAAAGCCCCGAGCCTCTCCCCGCAGCCACAAAGTCAACATAGCCTGACTCCTGACCTCATGAAACGGTCTCCCGAGCCATCCTATCAATCCCATGAAATGTCTCTCCCAAAACCAGCGGGACAATATCCTTCCACCTCGCAGCCTCTCTCGACCATGTCCAAGAGACCACTATGACAGATCCCCACGGACTCAAGGAGTTGAACAAAATAGAGAATACGCAGAGAATGAAAGCATCCATAGCCACCGTGGTCGCAGCCATATCCGGAGACCCAAACCTGCCCGGGATATCGTAAAAGGTCAATCCTATCCAAAGGGGCTACCATCATCCTCTCAGCCTCTCCCAAAGGAATCTCGCAAAAGATGCAAGCTTTACCGTCACCGGCACGTCTCCGATCAGCGGAATAGATATAGCCTCAATCTCTGGGACTCCCAATCAAGGCTCAAGTCTTCGTGCGTTGGGACGATTTCGTTGTAAGAGAAACAAGAAACATGTCTCCTGGACATCCTGTAACTTTGCCGCGGCTCTCAACGTATCCCAATCGGGCGGGAGATCCTCAAATGCCATAAAGACTTGATCTTGAAGGAAGAATCAAGCAGCCCCTTGTGATTTTGGAAGTTATATCTCGCCCAAGATTGAAGACCGGATAGAAAATGGTCTCGTTTCCCTTTGCAATCTAACGGATTCTCCATCGCAAAATGATCAAAGATGGTGCTTTTAGGTCGAAAATGTGCTCGGGGAACAATTGGGACAAGTCTAGAGTGAAAATGAAATGAAATGGCCAAGCCTTGCTTTTATTCGTAAAATAACCACTCGTATTTAACCGTTAGCCGCACGGCTACATTTGCCCTCAAGGCCATGCCGCACGGCTACATTAGCCCTCTCGCAGAAAATTCTCGCAAAGAACCAAAGTTGCTGCCCAAGCGGAGTTTTCACCCCACTTTTTCAACCAAAACCCGTACAAAAACATATCCGTAAGCCATTCAAGCATTTATACACCATTATAAATCATTTTGGCCCATTTTCAGCCCCAATTCCAAGCAAAAAAGTCGCCCCAAGGCTCGTATAATATGCAAATTGAAAAAGCATGAATTAGAAAAGCAATTTAAACATAAATACAATGTTTTCGCCCCATCGGCGCCCAAATAAAGCAAAAATAAACAAGTTGTGCATAAAAATTGTAAATTGTTTGTTTTTGTTCCAAATCTATTCTAGAGACCTCCCTAGGCCTCCGATTCTTCTTCATCTTCATCGCCGCTCGCCTCATAAATGCTAGCCTCCCTCATCAAGTCCTCCCGGTCGCTCACATCGTATAAATGGACATTATCGTGCCCATACTCGCCCAGTACCGCTCCGTAATGTCGGGCCACTGGGTCCCCGCCCCGAGGCATGGCACCGGGAAGAGTACTCCGAGGCCGATGAGGTAGACGCCGTGCCCCGATGTGCCGTCTCTGCGCCTGTGCTCTCGCGCATCCGCCGCCGCCTCGGCTGCAGCGCCTTCCTCGAAGAGACCGGCACATGTCCTTCCAGCCCCTATTCCGCCCGACCACCTATCGTAAGTGCGAGCCGGAACTCCGAGAAAAAGAAGAGAAAAATCTCGTAAAATCTCGTAAAATTGCAAAAAGCGTAAAATCCGAAAGCTAAAAAGGGAATAAGACCCTAAGAGTACACTTACGTTGCTATCAGCGGCAAGGTGTACCGGGGCTCCCTAGCATCGGGGAAGGTATCCTCATCCTCCTCGGCACTCCATGGACCACGTAGGACAGATGCGCAGGAGGGATCGGCGGGTCAAGAGGGCTCATCCTCCCCATATCCCCGAGTGACCGCCGCCTTCACTAGCTTCGTGGCGTCCTCGTGCGCCGCTCCACAAACACAAACAGTAGGGGGTGTCCATGTCGAAATACTCCTCCGCAGCCCACGCCTCGCCTCGGTACCTAGCAATCTCATCCTCTCCGGCTAATCCCTCGGGCCGCAAGATCCGTGGCCGAGGGTCGGGCGAGTAATGGCATCTAGTGGGGGAACATGACCATGTCCGTCTCGAGAAGCGGTCCCCGCATAAATGACATCACATGTCGCCCCGCAGCCACCTCCTCTCGCCTCGTCACCTCGATAGCATCTCCCAAAGAAGATCTCCGGATACCTCGCCCTGTGGGTAGAAGTCCACTCCATCGTGCCCATCCCCGTTGATGACCGGCCTCACCATTTTGTAGTCGAAGGTAATCCGGGTCTTCCCCGTGAATTTATCTCTCGCATCTCCTCCAAATAACCATAGCAGTGGAAGATGGTGACATCACTCCGCCGGCCCCAAGGGAAGAACCCGATCACCTCGCAAAACCAGCCCGCATGTTCAAAACATCAAAAGGTCATTCTCTCTTATAAAAGTCTCAAGACAGAAAAGAGAAAAGAAAAGAAAGGAGACTACCTCAAGGGCAAAAGAAAAGCGCCCATGGAAGCCTTTGTTCCGACCGTACATGTCCAACGAGAAGTACAACTCCGCCAATCCGGCCTCTCCCCAAGAGACCGTCCCTATCCCATCAACATCCTCCGTAGAGTCGAGGAGGCAAGTCATAGCTATCGTCCTGCATTGGCAAAGATGGTGACCGATAGCATCAACCATATGAATGCTCTAGCCACCGCCGGGCAAACACATCATTAGCAAAGAAAATTCTCGCATGGAAGTCTGGATCGCCACCTCGACATTCCGTGTCTCCATCCCCGCCCTTCGGAATCACCTCAAACCCGACCAAAGCCCGAAACTCCTCAGCAGCAATATGGTCCCTCCAAGTCACGGCCTCCCGTGAACCGTAAGCCCGTAATAGCGGTGAAATCGGCAGAGTCACCGTCGCCCTCTACCCACTGTGTGAAAGCTATGTACCGTCCCACCGTAACTCGTAAAGGGCCCGGACCAAGCCCTTGCTCTTAGAGGTGATACGGACACCCCTACCAATGGCCTCTACAAATGCATCCAAGCCGTAGCCCTCACCACCGCTTGGGATTTGCCCCATCCTTCTCAAAGTCCTGCATCCTCTCGCCAAAGCTTGACCGCTATCTCCGACTGGTCCTCTAGACTTGTTCTCCTCGTAGACAAGCACATCAAAAGAAGCGTCGCTCCTTCATATCATTTCAAAAGCATGCATATATTCAAAAGTGCACATATTTTCAAAAGAAAAGCATTCATAAAAGTTTTTCTAGCATAACTTTTGCATCAAAAACGTGTCTTTCATCACTTGAAACGCGTCATTGCTTTCCTAAAGCACAAAATCACAATTTTTTGCACATAAGCATTATTTTTCAAAAATGGCATGCATGAATCATTTTCATCTTCCAAAATCATGTTTTCTCATTGAAAATCAGAATTTTGACCTAGTTCTAGCACAAGGCAAGAACTCCGTCTCATATTTTGAAAAAAAAAAAAAAAATTCTTACTTCATTTTGCGAGAAAAAGTGAGTCATTCTCATAATTTTCATCAAATAAAATTGCACATGCATATTCTTAGCCTCATAGGTTGTTCATGCATCTCAAAATCATTCAAAAATCATTCAAAAATCCTAAAATTCGGTCAAGCCCTAAATCATTCAAAATTCAAGTAAAATCATCGGCTTTGAGCAAAGTGAGACTGCTTACCCCAACTGAGCGCGGGTTCGTTGATTTATGCTCCCTCCTCCCCGTAAAGCTCCGATGGAGGCGTAAGGAAGTCATACTTCCTCTCCGTCCTCACGAGCTCCTTCCTCCTCCTTCTCGCGGCCGCCGAGATGTTTCTCCTCGCTTGCCTCGGTATGGGATTGCCCTCCGGATCCATCTCAAATCAAAGGGAAGCAAGAGGGTTGAAGAATTTCGAAATTCTCTCTCTCTCCTCTCTCTCGGCTAAGGGCGGCAACAAGTGCCCAATGCCCGTTCAAAACCCGATTTTAAATAACTGAAAAATAGGCTTCTAGCCGTACGGCTTCTTTTTCTCCATCTCATGCCTGGGCGGCTTCATTCGCTCCGAGCATAAATTACAATCCCGCCCGGACCTTCCCCTTTGGCATGCAATTTCCGTTATCTTTTAACCAAGATAAACATCTTTTCAGAAAATATCCCTTATCTCTTTAGCAATCAAGCTTTATTCCCGGGCCGCTCCGTTAATTCCGTTATAACGGGATAACACTAGGTGACAACCTCCGAATTGTCAAAACTCTAAACTTGTTGCTACCTCTATCCGTCCAGCGAATAGTGAAGTACGCCCAAGTCATTCCAACTTGTGCTACCTCTATCCGCGAATAGTGAAGTATGCCCAAGTCATTCCAACTTGTGCTACCTCTATCCGCGAATAGTGAAGTATGCCCAAGTCATTCCAACTTGTGCTACCTCTATCCGCGAATAGTGAAGTATGCCCAAGTCATTCCAACTTGTGCTACCTCTATCCGCGAATAGTGAAGTATGCTCAAGTCATTCCAACTTGTGCTACCACTATCCGCGAATAGTGGTGTATGCCCAAGTCATTTCAACTTGTGCTACCTCTATCCGCGAATAGTGAAGTATGCCCAAGTCATTTCAAATTGTGCTACCTCTATCCGCGAATAGTGACGTATGCCCAAATCATTTCAACTTGTGATACCACTATCCGCGAATAGTGACGTACGCTCAAGTTTCCCAACTTAAGTTACCTCTATCTCCGTCATAAAGAGATAGTGCCGTAAGCTCTAGCTTCCTCGTGTGGCTTGTACCTCCGAATTGTCAAAATCTCAAGGATCCTAGACATCGTTCCTAACTATCTAGTGATGCTTGAACTACGATCAAGGCTTGATTCCTCCGGGATACGTAGGTAGCCTTTTATAAAAGGTCCAGCCATTCGACCACTTTGGTCACCCTGTTCCTTTGTCACTCCTCAGTGATAAAGCACCCCCTCATAAAAGTTCAAATATTCGACCACCTGGGTCACTCCTAGCATGTCCCCAGTAGGATCAATTGCTTGACCTCCTAGGTCATTTTCTCTTCTATGTCCCCAAAGAAGAGACCGCTTCTCTTCTTCCTCCCCAATGGATCCTAATTCCGAACTACGGCCTGGCTTGATTCCTCCGGGATACGTAGGTAGCCTTCCAAAAAGTTCAGCCACTCGACCACCTTGGTCACCTAATCCATCTCGGCATTCGCCAGATCGGATCCTTTTCTATCGACAACCCCACTCGCCTTGCAAGTGACGTTGCCGAGGGCTTGTAAGTACCCAAATCTGGCTCATGCCTTCCTAAGCTAATTTTCCCGGCATTTCGGTAAGTTTCCGGTAATTCCCTGCACCTTCCCAGCGTTCCGGAAACATTCCGGAACTGTTTTTAATTACATAAAGGCTGAAGGGGAGCCTTCCTAATTAAGAAACACGTTTTTTTAATTAGGAGGGAAGCTTCTAGAATGATGCCACCTTGCATGGTTCTAGAATGCTGAGTCACAATGGATAAGCCCGCACGGCCTCATTTGCAAAGAGCCTGCAGCCGCACGGCTTCATTAGCCTTATCCAGACTGCCTATAAATAGAGCCCTCCTCTACCCATTTCAAAACACACAAGATATGAGAAAAATACTCAATCCACTCTGAAAGACGTGAAGAAACTGCTGGGAATTCAAGAAGAAGAAGAAGGAAGGCCAAGAAGCTACATCCCTCCTCCTTGAAGACCAAAGATCGACCTCTCCTCCTAGCTCCGTCCCGAGAAGCAAAGGAAGTCATTGGTAACCTCGCACGCCCTATCCTTGCATCCTAATTGCTTTATAAATTGCTCATTGCATTGTCTTTATATTGCTTGGGACTTGGTAGCTTAAAGATCACATCTTTATCATCCCCTTTCCCCTTTGCATGCATTAAGACCTCATTTGTCATAAAAATGTAGTCTTTTTTCATAAAGGTGCATCCTTTGCACCTAAAATCCCTATTTTCCAATAAAAAGTCATCTTTATGCATCATTTGCATATAAAGATCAAATCTTTTTCAATAAAAATGCATCCTTTGCATCAAAACCTCTTTTTCAATGCATCATTTGCATAAAAATCAAATCTTTATGCATCATTTGCATAAAGATCATGTCTTTCAATCAAAAAAGCATCATTTGCAACCTAAAAATGCCATCTTTTCATTAAAGATTCATTTTTTCATCATGCATTTCCCCTTTCCCCCAACCTTGGAACGGACCGGTGTAAAAGTTCTCATCTTTGCATCGTTCCTTCCATTAAAGGTTCATGATTTCTTTAGGAAAAGGATAACCTTGAACCCTATATCTCCGATTATCGCTTAAGAATGAGTATGAAGCCTCTATACGAGCTCGACCGTCTTAAAGCGTAGGATTGATGGGCTAAGGACATTCCTTCCTAAAGAACCTCATCTTTGACCCAAAAGAGAGTCATTCTCTCGATCACGCAAGTCCCGAGGGTCCCGAGGTTAAAATGCGATGATCATAAGTCATAAGATGAGGACGGGATCATAATCCCAAATACATAAATTCCAAGGAATCCCGAGCGACAACCAACAAATGGTTTGTACGTCCGGAAGATAACTTGGGACATTCCCCCCCTTTATTTTCAAACACATGCACACAAAGAAAGCACGCAAGCGAACACGATTAATGAAATCTAGGGAGACTTGCTCCGGCAAGGCACTTTGGGTGAACGCCAAACGTTCTTCCCAAGGGGTAACTTAACCTCCGAACCCATAAAACCTTTTTTTCAAAGTTTTGAGGTAATCAAAATGGCGTGGCGACTCCGTTTTTCAAATAACTCGGATGTCTTCAAACTCGCGTGAATTCCAATAAACAAAAATTTTGGGCACACATTCACAGGCTGACACATTCAACACATCCAGGTAATTGCAATACTCGCTTCGCAACTTATTATTTTCGTCTAATTATTGTATTGTCATGGCGCTCCAACTGTTCTGTTTTTCAAGGAAACTAAAATGTAAAAATAAATATGAACACACACGCATACACATATGTATGAGAAACTTCACATAAACACAATCTTTTTGAAATAAAGGTTAGAGGATAACTCATCTTCTGATGAATCACTCTCCTCAAATGCCTCACGAGAATCATCACTTTCACTCTGCTCATGTTTGCTATCACCATTATCTGTTCCGAAACCACCAGTCAAGCTATCTTTATTGCTTGTGCCAACACAAAGCTGGGATAAATACAGCAAGGAAAATCACATTTCAGACATTTAATGATTCTCCAAGTCATGTGGGCATTATCACATAGTAAATAAATAGCAGAGTCAGAGAGTAAGCATTATTCTGTGAAGATACCAAAAGAAAAGGTTATTACTACGTACCTCATCTATAGGTTTTGTATAATTTGGAAAATTTGTAAATACGTTTAAAGCTTTGATGCATGAATAAGATATAGACCCATATATAATAGTTTCCGCTGCTGAACTTCCTGCTGTATTGTTGGTAACCTATAGTTGGAGGGGGGGGGCAATGTTAGATCTATAAAAAAAGTCCAACTTCATTCTCCTTCATCTGGCTTTTTACATTTTGGCATCATTGCAGCTTTGACTGAATAAGAGTTTGTCAGAATGTTACACTTTTATTCATTTTGTGATAAAATAGAAGAAATAATTAGAGGGAGAGAGAGAGAGAGAGATGGTGGGGCTGAGAAATGATGAAAGTGTAGAATGAAAATAATATATTAAGGCATTAGAACAACACAAAATGGCATAAGAGGAAAGAGGCACCATTTTGATTAGAGAAAAAATTGTATGAAAACAACACAAGAGAATGGGTTCTAAGATGTGAATTATATAACAACAAAGTGTATATACATTGCAGAAACGAGTATGTTATATTTAACCTATGACACCTGACAACCAAGATAAAAGTGGTATATAAGCACCAAAAACTCCAATAATTCTGATATATATTATTAACCTCCACTCAACAAGAATACTACTGGTAGGGCCCAATATGCATACTTCAATTAACAGTAGTAGTTTAAAAACTCACCAATGACTACTCTTGCGATCCAAGTACTTGCATCATTTTTTGTATTAAATTAAATTAACAGTAGTAGTTTAAAAATTGTATTAAATTAAAATAGTTTTGAAAAGCTGTTGTACAGTGATCTTTTTATTGAATTACTTCTCCACGGCATAAGCTTTAACCAACCTTGGGCTGTTGTCAGGCTTTGGGATCTGTCGATTATGTAATTTAGTGCATTAATCTAGATACGTTTCTGTTCTTTTGAGATAAACACATTCCAGCATTGTGAGCATAGAAACAGCCTCAAATGTGCTTCTTTTTGTGATTTGATGACACAATAGTTGTGCAATTCAACCATAGGTAATTTTTTGACATTTGATGGTAGGACGAACCTTTCCATCATCTTGGTAAGCAGAGATGAGGATAACTGCAGAGAATGTGCTTTAATGACCACAGTACCCCAACGGTCGACTTTAACACAATGTAACTACACATCCTTAATATAATAAAATACACAATTACTCTCTTGCATTAGTTGACATATTAGTCATGGGCATTTTTGGATTTGAATCTACCATTTTGTTATGGGACATGCACATATTCACAACCATAGGAAAAAAGGATGGAAGAAGACATGATTTACATTACATTTTATTGGTGCAAGCTTGGAGTCAATTATGAGATTATAATGTGGGGTTATTGAATTGTTAGCTTTTCAAGAGGTTTAGGTTTTTAATGTTCAGATGTTGATCATAGCTATAATGCAAATTCAGGAATATCCTTGGTCAAATTTTAACGTTTTTCTTAAAAAATTAAACTTAAGATTGCTGTCAAAATTAGGCTCACTTTGAGTTTAATGGAGCCTCTTCTCTGTCTCATGTTAAAACACAGGTAATGGCTACAAGCCGTATGATTGCTGTCAAATCAATTGACAAGAAAACTAAACAATCCAGCGTTAATGTCCGCATATTACGTCAATGGGAGCTGATTGGACAATACGGAAAAAAATCAACTGAAATGATATTGGTTGATCAGGAGGTAATAGATCTCATATATTTATTTTCAAATGTTATTAATATTTAATTAATTAATTAATGATAATTAATATTTTATACAGGGATCTAAAATCCAAGCAACGATCCCTAGCAAGTTGCCTTCCCTATTGACAAATAAGTTTCAAGAAGGTAAATTGCTAAAGATTTCAAAGTTTGGTGTCGAAGAAAACTGTATTCACCCATTGCAAAAGGCGATACTAAATCACAAATGGAAACTGTGTATGAGTTTGGCGACTGACGTGTCTGAAGTCGACAAGTCTGTCCAAATTCCAGATAACAGTTTCGAGTTCACGCCTTTTCAAACAATTGGGAGTTTGAATTTGGATTTTGTAGTCGGTGAGAACTATAAATCGCACATATTTTTATTTTTCCGATCTTATATAGATTATCTTTATACAGGTAAAACAAAAGTTTATACTATTATATTTACTTACATTTGCTGAATATTTGCTAGATGTGATTGGAGAGGTGATTTTACCTCTTAGAGATTTTGAGTTTGTGCAGAGGTTTAATGCTAGAAAGCTAGATGTTCAGTTGATTGATAATGAGTATGTGTTTCAATAATTTTATTCTTTAAAGGTTAATTAATATATTTTGTGACTAATTAAGATATATTCTAAATTTACTTTCTACTATTTTGACAGTGGAAATGAGTTGACTGCCGTCCTGTGGGCCTCATTTGGAGATAAGTTAAAACAGTATATTGACAATAGGGATCAACACGAGGAAGGCCCAGTGATTTTGATTTTGCAGTTTGTAATGCTATCTACATACCAAGGTATCTTTTACGTATATTTACTTATACTGAAATTACGTTTCTGATTCAAGACATATTATCATGTGAGTAAATTTTATAATATTTATACAGGGAAAACCAAAGTTAGTACTATGAAGCATGCTTCAATGATGCATATTAATGCATCGTTCCCTGAAGTAGCGAATTATCTTAGCAAGTAAATGAACACTAAACTTTTATAAGAATCCATGAATTTTATATACACATTTGTATGGTTATGATAATTTACATATATCACTTTTACAGGCGTGAAACTGGATCTTCATCGGTTAGTCGTACTTTGACTATTACCACTAATGATAGTTGTCGTATAAATAGTGATATGTGGTTGAAAAAAAAAGAACTCAAGACGATTGGTGATTTGCTCACATGTACAGAGGTATATTATAAATATACTTAATTTTTTATAAAGGTTATACTTATTTAAATATTCTTGAATCAACATTAATCTTTTTTACTATAATCATTTTTATTAGGTTGGCGTATACTCCGTATTGGCAACCATATCGGATGTGGATTCATATGCCACCTGGTATTATGATGGGTGTAGCAATATAAAGTGTGCTAAAGGCTTTGAAAAGAGCAGTAAAAACTGTCCTAAATGCAAGACAACTTATGGCAATGCTATCCCTAGGTAATTTACGGAATTGATTATATATGTATATATACAAATAAGAAAGATGTATAATCATTATCTTCATTCGAACTAATTGTGTAAATATTTTTTAGGTTCAAAATCAGGATTTTGGTCACTGATATGAATGATATAGATCTAGCTGAGACACACTTTGTTTTATTCGATGCGACAGCATCTTATTTGCTCGGAATGTCTGCTCCTGTAGTTCTTGCCGATGTCTCAGAGGTAGATAATTTGTTGTTATTTTTTTATTAATAGATGTAAAATAATGTTCCTATAACATTATGTTCAACAGGGCCAACTACCTGAATCTTTTCGAAAAATGTTTGGAAGAAGATGCTTATTCAGGATTGATGTTGACCAAAGAACTATAGATACTGATCAAGATAAACGAACTTTCACAGTAAAGCAATTAACAGAGGATGCAGATATCATCGCCCAGTTTTTATCACTCATACATGATAATGTAAGTAGAAAATACATCACATTAGCTTTATACATACGCTAAAACTCATAACCATTAATTGTTTTAAACTTCAGGAGGTTGCTTCCAAATTGAATCACGGAATAGAAATTTTGACCAGTTTGAACTGCAATAATGAGGTAAATTTCTTTTTATACATAGTTTACTTTTTATTGTTCCACTTCAATTTCATTATGAGAGTTTGGTTTTTATGATCATGTTAATTTACGTTTTTATTATGTAGGATAAGCATTTGGAATCTATGTGTGACAGTTCTTCAACATCACTCACTCCACAAAAACGTTTGTTAGATACTACTTCCAATGATGAAGAGATACAATTGTCTGTTACGAAGGGAATCAAGCAAATTAAACAAGAGGAATTGGATAAATAGGAAACAAGGATTTTTTAGCATCGTATTCAGTCTCTCAAATTTTTTCACTCAGTGCAATATTTGTTTTTTGTTTTTTTAATAGTACCGTTTGGTTATATGATTTTGTTTGAAGATTACATTTAGGTTTAGTTGTTTGTTTTGATTTATTAGGATGTGTTTTTAATAATATTAGTTGTTTTTTCAAATTACACATGCAAAGATATAGTTCTTGAATTACACATCCAATAACATCTACATTTAATTCTGCAGAATATATGTTTTCCATCATTGGTTACAGTTTTATTTCACATGATACTTAAGCAAGCATAAATATTTTTCCAAATCAGTCATCAACATCAATTCCTCCCTGATAAATTTTTTTTGACCTTTTTGAAGTATATCAATAATCCAAGAAAGTAAAACAGCCAATAAATTTGTACAATAACAAAACAATAACATTATAAAGAATCCGAAGCAAAAATTCTCATAATGCAATTGAAATTTAGATAAAATTTAAAATTTTTATAAGATATATCTAACTTTAAATTTCTAGATTATATTTAACTGTAACAATTTTTTAATAATTCAAACTCATTTTTATTAAAAGATAAAATAATGTAGAGGAGATTTGTTATAATTTTTGATAAAAACAAATTTCATTTCCAACTTATTTTTATTCTAGATTTTAATTAAAAAATATAGGATAAGTGTTTTTTTTTTTTGAAAATCCGAAATTAGGATAAGTGTTTTTTAGTTGATAAATCCGAAAATTTGGATCAAAAATTCTGATTATCCAATTGAAATTTAGGATAATCTGACATCGAAATTATATATAATTCTCTCTGTAATTCTTTGCAGAGAGACGGCATATAGATTAGGGGAGCCGCATATAGAGATAATCGGTGAGAGAGAGAGAGCACGGCAGTGAGAAAAAAGAAGGGAGAAGAAGGAGGAAGAAAGCTCCATTGTCGTAGTTCAAGAATCAACACAAGGTAAGAATAACTCCCTTATTTGTTTACAAGTTCTGAAATTTGTTCCTTATTTACCCCAAATCTTATAGATATATTTGTTCCGGTTGCTAATTTGATAGTAGGTCGTATTGTGTAGTCATCACTCATTTTCCCATCTATCTTATTTGGTGTCAAAGTATCACTATATTTCCAATTCTTACACCCTTCTTAGGCGAATGATGCAAACCCTACCCAGGTGATGTAGGACCATAGAGGGACCTCATACTACTATTTGTGTCCAAGAAAGCTACAAACAGGGAAAGTGAAAGAAAAAAAAGAAATAACAGTAACTTAAATCCCTCAAAATCTTTTAACAGAAAGCAAAGATTCAACAAATATTTCCATCATAAAGCACAAGAAATCAATCAAAGTTTGCAATACTTGCCTTTAGATCAAAAGTCTAAGAAAAATTATGTAGCTCCAATGAAGGATCGGTCCACAAAACCCAGTTGTAAAACTGAAGGTTCACAGAGGGAATTGTTGTTGTTTTTTAGGGGAATTAAAGATCTTTAGCTTCAAATTGTCATAAAATAGAGTTCCAGCAACGACGCCATCTTCCACGCTATTTTAGCGTCGCCCCTTACTTTCGCCAAATTTGGCGCACCAAAATCATTTGCGCCATCGTAATTTCATTTCTTTTTTTTTTTTTAATTACCAACGAAATCTGGAATTAGAAGGGGAAGGGGAATGGGAAGGAGAAGGAGATTACCTTGGTGGTGGCGGTGGCGGTGGCGTTGGCTATGGCGTTGGCGGAAAATCTGCGATTTCGCCGTCTCTCTCTCTTTTTCTCTGTTTCTCTCTCTTGCCGTGGAATTGATCTGTTTCTCTCTCTTGCTAGGATAATTGAAATTGTATTTTTAAGCATTTTGTATTAATTATCTATTTTAATGTTTCTTTTAATAAATTTTTATTTTTATCTTCAATTTATTTATTTATAGTTATTAATTGTCTAATTTAAGTTTTATGACATACTATTTAATATAATGTAATTTGAATAATATTAAATAAGAGTAATGAAAAATTCTTTTAATTAAATGAAATAACAAGCATATACTGAAAATATGCTTATTTGGTGCAAAATTTGGAGTAAGCTGCTGGAGATGGTGTGAGATATTTGGTGCTGAAACTGCACCAATTTGGTGTTTTGGAGTAAAATTTGGAGTAAACTGCTGGAGATAGTCTAACCATTTTCTAAATCTTATTAAAGATTAAAACTGCCGGCGGGCCTGGTATTCAAAATCAAATTGGGAAGTGAAAATAGAAAACGAAAGGAGTTTGGCTTACTGTGACTGACCTTCACATGGTTCCAAGTGTTAGAGATGAAGTTACGCTTGATGACATTGTAAAGACCTTCGGCGTTGGAAACAGCCTCCTGCTGGTTCACTTTAGGGTTTATCATACTCAAATTTGTTGCCCTTTCCTTTGACATGTACCTCACGAAAACACGAACACTCTCCCTACTCCATTCCCACCTCCCAACATCTTTCCAAACGATTGATCCCTTATCTGAATCTCAGTCTCTTCTCTCTCTGATTGTACTCACGCCGGCCTACCCCTCAGGCTCACCCCTCTTCCAAACTACGGATACCGTCTAACCCTTTCCTCATTTCAATTGTGCCAATGTTTCTTAGGGTTTCTTCAAAAAAGAAAATGAAGAACACTGAACTGAAGGGCGTAAATGGGGGTAGGGATTTTTGGGAAATCTTTGGGCGTAAATGGGGGTAGGGATTTTTGGGAAATGTTTGGGCGTTTGGGTAACTGATGGGCATTTAATTAGGATTAGCTTAATTATGGAAAATGGGTAATTGGGTGTTATTAATGGGTAGTTAGGGATTAAATGGGTGGGTTAGGGAGAATATAAAATAATAAAGGACATGCCATTTATGGCAGTTTACATTGGACTGTACGGACCAAAAGGAAAATAAGTTTACACTGGGATGGGACGGAGGGAGTAATTATTTACTTTTTTTTAGACTGTTCTTAAATTATTTACATTATTTTTCTTTTCTTTTTTTCTTTTTTTGTTATTTTATTTTTATTTATTTTTAGACTTTTCTTAAATTATTAACATTATCTAAATATATGTTCATTAATATTTGAGTTTTTTTTAGATTATACAAATGTATAGAGCATCTATGAAAAGAAAAACGCCTCTTACTGATGTGGACAACGATTCCATTAATTTATCGCAACGATCTTCTCAACGATTACCATTGGCGGATATTTCTAATGGTAATTTTATTATTTACTTTATTATTATTATTATTATTTTAGCATATCCATTAATATCATGTGTATAAAATTAAATTATAAGAATGCTTGATTTTATATTTATTTTTTTACTATCATTTTAAATGAATTTATTTTTATATTTAGTGGACTTATCATCGGGTAGTCATTTGATTTCACCGAGTAATCATCAAAGTTGTATTACGGCTCAAGGTAATATGTTATTGAATTTTGTCAATTTTGAAGTATTTTCATTATAAATATAAATTCCAAAAAAAAAATTGTAAGATAATAATACTTGATATACAGGTATTGATGTGAACCATACAAATGAAAATCTTACTCCTAATTCAACTCACGACCGTGGATCTATATGTATGATTTTCTTTGTTATTTTACAATATTTTTCCTATTTTATTTTTATTTTTAATTTCTTAATAATCTTTTATTGAAGAATAATTATTTTTCTTAATCAGCTAAATTTACAAGCATGGCATCAAGTGTACATAACACTTTCCATGGCACGCTCATTGAGCCAAAAAAAATTGGACGACCGAGAAAAACTATTTCTTCTTCTTTGGATTCTATCACGACAAATTTGTTAAAAGACGGTGGGAAAAGAAAAATGGGGAGACCAAGAAAGGTAGCTTCTTCTATTTTGGAATCTTCAAAGATAAATTTGGAGGTTGATAGATTCATTCTATATCCGGTAAGTTATATGTTGGTTGTTTTTAGTCAACTATATATTTTAAAGAGCTAAAATAAATATATTAATCGTTCTTAACATTCTTTTGACATTGTAGGAACAAATAGTGTAACAGTAGCAAATAATATAACATTATTATCTCCTACTGTGAACTTAGGTAATGATTTTTTTTTAATTGTTCAACATTTGATATTTTTAAATAAAACTATTTATTATCACAAATTATTATTCAATATTTTATGATAAAATATTTCATTAATACTAAGTCATCTATTCTATTTGTATACAGAATCCGCGTTTATAAACAATTCTCGCATGAATGTGTCAACAAGTGAGTCGTTAATAAATCAGAAGGAAAAATCCAAGAAAGCGCGCGTCGGTAGAAAGGAAAAAGATTCGGACGAACAATATAATACAGGTGTTTATTATTATTTTTTTTCTCAAGTATATATTATATTATTATTTGGACAGTATAGCCAATGAATTACTTACATAATTTAAATATTTATCAATATATTGTAGTTTATGGGGATATAGGCGATCCGGAGTACGAATGTGCGGAATGTGGTGCGATGTTCTGGTATGATGAAAGGTTAAAAAGTACTCAAGCATCAACACAGCCTAAATTTTCATTATGCTGCATGAATGGAAAAGTTCAGATTGACCCATTATTGCAGCCACCTAAGTTATTGAGTGATCTCTTAGAGAACAAGCATGAAAAGAGTAAAAATTATAAAGACAATATTCGAGCGTACAATTCTATGTTCGCATTCACTTCAATGACCGGTGCAGTTGGACATGGCATAAACAATGGTCGTGGTCCTTATTCGTTTAAATTGAAAGGAAAGAATGATCATATGATAGGTTCTTTATTGCCTAATGACGGCCATCCCCGTTTCTCTCACTTTATATCTATGACACGGATAATGAAGTTAAAAATAGAATTAATGCTTTCAGGTACGTTTTTATTTAATTATTTGAGAATTATAATTTATATTACATATATTGTATGACTATCTTCTATTTATATGTCTGATTCTTTCACACAAGCAGAAAGATAAAGATAAGCCTTCTCCATTCGATGAGTCATTTGTTGCCGATTTGAAAAATATGATAGATGTGCATAACCCTTATGCACGTACGCATGTAATGGCCAGAGCAAATATTGGAATGAAGAAAGATATTAAATTGAGGCTTATAGGAAAGCGGGGTAGAGATGGTAAACCGTTTAATATGCCGACACCTCAGAGGTCGCCGCTATAATTGAAGGTGATATTGATGATTCGGGTGATGTCGGGGACATTGTTATTGAAAAGCGTAATGGGGATCTCAAACATATTCATGAATTTGATAAATCTTACCTTCCTCTACATTATCCTCTGTTATTTGTATACGGTGAAGATGGATATTTCACGTACATTCCGAGAAATAAACCTCCCGTGGCAAAGAGATCAAGTTTGTCACTAAAAGATTTTTTATCTTTTCGACTTCAGGAGAGGATAAGAGAAGGATCACGCCTATGAGAAGCGGTCGGTTGTCGCAAAGCAATTTATGGTTGATGCATATGTTATGATGGATACACGAGGCTTCAATGGATACGTCATAATCACTCTACTCTTCGGATGGAAACTTATAAAAATCATCGGATGCATCGGTAAGGAGGTACCGGCGAAGCATCGGGAGACGAGTTATATTGCCATCCTCTTATACCGGCGGGCAGCGGTGGATGACTCAAAATTACCAGGATTCTCTCGCTATATGTAAATGGACCGGGTATCCGTCACTTTTCATAACATTTATGTGTAATCCTAAATGGCCGGAGATTACGAGATTCTGTAAAAAATATGGCAATAGGCATGAGGATAGGCCTGATGTATTAAACAGGGTATTTAGATTGAAGCTTAATCAGATGATTGCAGATTTCAAGGAAGGCCAAGTATTTGGCACCCCAAAAGCAAGTAAGTAAATTTTTAAATATTATTTGTTTTCCTCTTATTGTTTTGTCATTTATATTTTTTTATTAGCATGTTCCTCTTATTTTGTTAATTGATTCATGCAGTTATATACACGGTGGAGTTTCAGAAGAGGGGCCTTCCGCATGCTCATATTCTTCTCTTTCTTAACCGCCAGATCGTGGTCATAATCCCGAAGATATTGACAAGTGGATTATTGCCGAGATTCCCGACAAGGAGAAATATCCTAGATTATATGAGGCGCTTGCCGAATATATGTTGCATGGACCATGTGGTGCCGCTAATCCTAAATCTCCGTGTATGGATCACAACAAGTGCTCAAAAATTCCCTAAATCATTCAATGATCGCACTCGTGTAGATGAGAATGGGTATCATGTATATAGGCGAAGAGACACGGGTTTCATAATTGATAAGAGTGGAGTTGCTCTCGACAATCGTTCGCTGTCCCATTCAATCCATATCTTTTGCTAAAGTACGAAGCTCACATAAATGTCGAGTACCGCAATCGTAGCAAGGCAATCAAGTATTTGTTCAAGTATATAAATAAGGGAACCGACAGATATGCCTTGCAATCGAAAACGATGAGGTGAAAAGGCAAATTGATTGTCGATATGTCTCACGTGTGAAGCTATGTGGAGGATTTTCGGATTCGACATACATTATCGGACCCCTCCTGTTGAGCGCTTGGCTTTTCACTTGGAGGGTGATCATAGTATCCCCTTCAAGGACGGAGACTTTCTTCCTGATGTTTTGGATAAAGCGACAGTTAAAGAATCTCAATTTATGAAGTGGATGGAGTATAACAGTATTCATTCAGATGCTCGGAAATATAAATATTGTGAATTTCCTCATCATTTCGTATGGGATAAACCTAAACGTGAATGGCGTCCGAGGAAAGATAAACGTTTTGCAGTGGGGCGTATTTATCATGTTCCAATGAATTGCGGAGAATTGTATTACCTCAGGATAATGTTAAATCATGTAGCGGGTGCCATGGAATTCAAGGATTTGAGAACTGTAAATAGCGTTGTTCATCCCGATTTCAAATCTGCATGTTACGCTCTGGGATTATTAGATGATGACAAGGAATATGTTGATGGAATTATAGAAGCGAGTCATTGGAGGTTGCCCGATAGTCTGAGAAGACTATTTTCTATGTTGCTACTATCTAATAGTATGTCGAATCCGGGAGAGGTATGGGAGAAGACTTGACACTTATTAACTGATGATATATAGTACAAGTATCGGAGGATGCACAATAATCCGGGTATTCCGTTCCATGTTTACATATTTGTTTTACAATAAATATCAATTATGATTTTATTTCTACTTTACAGTTATACAATATGATTCTATATATTTATCTATATTAATATATTTATTTTGTTTTTTATAATTTCAGGTTTGAAATTAATTAATGAACAGGTCCAAAATCTTGCTTTGGCGGAAATTGAGAAGTTATCGATCGAGAATTGCAAAATCTCCATAAATTTAAAGACATGCCTAAACCGGTGGGCAATGTGATTGGTGATGCGATAAATAAGCTCATTCTGGATGAGACATCTTATGACATTGATGAGATGAAAGCCGAGCACTTCGCATTACATCCTCGCCATCAGCCGAGCAAAAGAGTGTTTATGATAAGATTATGTCTACTGTTGATCGAGGAAACGGTGGTGTGTTTTCCTCTATGGTTATGGTGGTACGGGAAAGACCTTCTTATGGAAAACACCGTGTTCTCGCATTAAGGAGCAGGAGAGATATTGTTCTTCTGTTGCTTCCAGTGGCATAGCTTCATTGCTCCTTCCGAAAGGTAGGACCGCGCATTCTAGGTTCGGTATCCCGATACAGTAAACGAGAGCTCAACTTGCGGTAAACTAAAGTCGGGTACGGATGAGGCAAAGACTTCTACGTAAAACCAAACTAATTATATGGGACGAAGCTCCAATGGCTCATAAACATTGTTTTGAGGCTCTCGATCGTAGCCTCCGAGATATTATTCGTACACCCGAGGGGAGATATTTCAATAAACCATTTGGAGGTTTAGTTATTGTATTCGGTGGTGACTTCTGCATGCATTTTACCCGTTGTTCCTAAAGGGAGTAGGCATGATATTGTGCATGCCGCACTCTGTTCATCCAAAATATGGAATGACCGTGGAGGTTCTCGATTGACGCATAATATGAGACCGCAGTAATTCTTAAATAGCCTTTATTCATCTGCTTAAATATTTTTATTTCAATTTAAGTAATTTGTATATATTTAACTTAATGTAGGGTGATTCTACTTCTCATAATTCCGAAGAGATAAGAGATTTCGCTCAGTGGCTCTTGAGTGTGGGAGATGGGATTGCCGGTGGAGATAATGATGGAGAAATTGACATTAACCTTCCTGATGATATACTGATTCGAGAGGCTTCAGATCCTATTGCAAAAATAGTCGAATCTATATATCCTGACTTATTACAAAATAAGGATGTTGAAGGATTTTTCCGCACTAGAGTCCGTGCTTGCTCCAACAAATGAGATTGTCGATAACATAAATGATTATGTCATGTCACTCTTTCCGGGAGACAAAGTTGAATATATGAGTTCGATGCCATTTGTAAGGATTGAGGATGATGAAAATGGTGTTCAAGATATATTCTCACTGAATTTCTAAACACTATCAAGTGTTCTGGATTGGCAAATCACATTATTAAGTTGAAGGTTGGGTGCATAGTAATGCTTTTGAGAAATCTTGATCAAATTTCTTTGAATTGTAGTAACGGCACGAGAATGATTGTCACTCAATTAGGTAAATACATTAATTTTTTATTTTTCATATACATATAATTTAATACTTAATTTTGTTACATATATGTAGGTAAGCACGTAGTCGAAGCAAAGATGCTTTCGGGAAAGAATGCTGGCATGAAGGTGTTTATTCCTAGAATGATAATGTCTCCGTCAGATGTGACAAAATTTCCGGTTAGATTCCAAAGAAGGCAATTTCCACTTACCGTTTCTTTTGCTATGACAATCAACAAGAGTCAGGGACAATCTCTTTCCCATGTAGGACTATATCTGTCACAGCCTGTTTTCAGTCACGGACAACTTTATGTAGCATTTTCCAGAGTAACCAGCAAGAGAGGACTTAAAGTTATTATTTGTGATTCAGATGCTCAAACATATGACAAGACGCTAAATGTAGTCTACAAGGAAGTTTTCGACAGACTCTGAAAATTTATGTCGCACAATTTGTGGTTAAACAAAAGTATTGAAATTTCTTATTATTTTCTTTGTTTTTTTTTTGTTTTTCTTTAAATATATAGGAGATGGAAGAGATTATGTTGACACTTAGACTCACACTATTAAACTCACGCTATTGTAACCATTTTCATCTTCCAAAGTTGTAATACTAAAATCTTAATAATTTTTTTTTGGTTAGACAGGGACCTAACCTCCCGTGGTTTTGTGCCGGCGAGATAGTTGTCTCAAGGGCTTTCCACGTTACATCATGTGTCAACATCTTTTTTCTGTATTAATTATATTCTTAATATCCGCTAAATTGATTATCAATTTAGATTTATATTGTTATTTAAAAATCAATTAAAACACATAAATAATTATTTACTTAATAAAAAAAAATTATTCACCGTCGGGTACCGACGGGTTACTGACTAGTTATCACTTGAAGTAAAAGTTTAAAATCAAGTGGATTAGAGCTGAATAATTTATATCAATGTTTCACACTCCCATTCATATGTAATCCGGTTGAACACGTGAAAATATTACAAACATGTCACATTTGCGTGCATGCAAATACACCGTGCAATTTTCGTACACATAAATTCATGTAAAAGATGTCACTAAATCTTGGTCAAAAGCACGATTTGCTTGTTTCATGCATGTTAACACATTGCAATTTTTGTACACATAAATTCGTCAAAATTAACATGTGTGTTAGAGACAATATCACATATCCAGAATTAACTAGCCAAATATTGACTACATAAAGGTTATGGGACACTCCGTTCATTATCAATTGATTTTAAGGTAAAATCTCAGACTTTATCGTGAAATCAGAGCTGACCAACGATGGACGGACATAATAAAATTTACAAGTCGTTTTTAGATGTAATTCAAGGCAAAGATAAAGTCGGTCGATTAGGCTAAAATAGTATTGATGCAAATCAATCTCCAAACTGAAAATAAGAGCCACAAGTTCCTAACTTTATCTGTTACATGTACGGGCTCACTATCTAAATTTATTATATTTATTATTTGATAGTACATACTCCCTCCATTCCACTGATTTTAAAAAAACTTTTCATTTTGGGCATTCTATCAATCTTAAAAATTCCCAAAATAGAAAGTTTTTATCACTATTTTCTCCACTCATTCTCTCTCCTACATTATTTTAATACTCACAACACCATTATAATTTACTATTCCATCCACTCATCTTCTTTCATATTTTACTATTACACTCATAACATTTACTTTTTTCTTAATCTCCGTACAATTTCAAACTTTCTTAATATTGCTGGGATGGAGGGAGTATTTACTTTTGTTGTGCTGACCTAATATTCCCCCTTCCATTTTTAGAGTAAAGGTTTAAGTTTGATTTTACACATTTTCTAAGAATAAATAAATATTGTAAATATGAAAAGGAAAACGTAAAAAAGAAAGTGAGTAGAAAGTTTTTGAGGTTTCATTATACTCCCTTCGTCCCACCGAAAGCTTCCCATTTTTTTGCATTGCACGCAAATTAAGAAAATGAGTGGAAAGAAAAAATGTTGTGAGTGTAATTTGAAAATAGGAGAGAGAATGAGGGGAGAAAATAATAAATTTGAAAAGTGTTGTGAGTGTAATAGTGAATTAGGAGAGAGAACGAGTGAAGTAAATAGTAAAAATTATTTGTCAAAAAAGGAAAGTGAAAGCTTTTAACGGAACACTCAAAATGACAAAATGGAAAGCTTCAACGGGGACGGAGGGAGTATATTTTAGGTAACAAAACAACTAAAAGCCTTATTATTATGCGACAAAAAAATTAAAAAATAAATAAAAAAATAAAAATATTACTGTAAGATGAGGGAGCATTAATTAAAACACTTGGTGAATAAGAAAGAGGTAGTAGTGGAGCATTTGAAGTTGAACCCCTCTCTAGTCTCTAGATGTAGCACTTGCACTAGTATGTTATGTGAGAATCCAATTACGTCCTCCATGTGAAACTTCAAACTTTCCCTTCTTTATCCTACGTCTAAATGACATCACTAATGACTCCAACCCCTATGGTTGTATATTACTCCCTCTGTTTCGGATTAAGGCTCCGTTTGTTTGGGGCAAAATGTTTTTTGAAAAATATTTTTCTCATTTTTTGGTGTTTGTTTCGCACCAGAAAATGAAAAAAACTTCATTTTTATCTTATTTTTCGGAAAACATTTTCATTTTCTGAAAAACGCTTTGCTGAAAACCATTTTCCGGAAAATGTTTTACGCTAAACAAACGGAGCCTAAGAGTCATATCTAGTATTTGTATGCTTATTAAGAAAACACTAAAAAATGAGTGAACAATGGCAAGTGGGTTTTGGTATAATTGTCCAAAACACTGTTTATGATTCAAGTGAATAAAAAATGAGTGAACAATGGCAAGTGGGTATAAATGTCCGAAATACTATTCATTATTTGCCATTTTGAGAATAAAGCAAAGGAAGACTCTTAGTTGGAGACGGACCAAAAAGGAAAGTATGACTCTTGAAGTGGAACGGAGGAGATAGTAGTATTTTTTATTTTGAAATAAATTATTTTTAAATAAAAAATAAGTACTCCCTCCGTCCCAAAATGTTTGTTCCATTTGACTTTTTTGTTGAACTTTGACCACAAATTTATGAGAGATTAATCATGTTCATGAAATTCTAAAAGTTGTTGTTGATAATATTATTAATGGTGAATCATAGGAATTTTTAGAATTTCATGAATATAATTAAATTGTCATATATTTGTGATCAAAGTTCAACAAAAAAGTCAAATGGGACAAACATTTTGAAACGGAGGGAGTATTATATAATTTTACCATTTTATATTTTATAAGCAATGTATAAATTAGTAAAACATTTTACTTAAAACATTGACAAGTTAAGAACGAAATTTATTGTGATTAGGAAGGGGTATCATAGTATGCTCTTTCTATATAATAAGTGCAGCTTGGGTTTCTCCATCACAGAAATTGCCTACTATAATTGGAGTTCAATTCATCAGTCAACTTCACCTTTTATTATATTAAAGTCAACCTCACTTTTATAAGTTGTGAAGCAAATGCATGGGATAAGGACAAAAACAACATATGTTTATTTAGACAACTTTGGTACCTTTTCAACATGCTCTTCTTGGGCCTCTCGTTGGTAATTGAAGGGTTATATATACAAAATTGAGGAAATACATTTGAATTACATTAACCATCAGTCTTTCGATTGAGTTAGAGCTCTTTGGCTTAAATGAGTGAATATTTTCAAAGTATTGACGAAAGTATGATAAAAAAACGATTTTACCCAATTGAACTACCGTGACTTACTTCTGCATGCATTGGCTTCAGATTCGTATGAATTTTACTATCTTTGATTCAAAATGAATTTTTAATTTGTTTTGTTGATAAAAAAAAATGGGGCATTTTAATGAAAAAATTGTTCCATGAAAATATAAATAGAATAAATGGAAAAAACAATTATTGCATATAAAAGTCCACCAATTGATTTGGTTTTTAAAGGCCAAAATTGGTTTTAATTGCAGGCATACGGCCCATACCCAATACAATTACGGGTACTGGGCCATCAGCCCATTAGGCATAAATCCAACCCAATAAAACAAGTAAAACTTCCGCAACAATGATACACAATTGGGAATTTCACTAAAAAATTTTGGACAAATAAATTGAATGGTCTAAAATTCTTATTTAATAATAGATAATACTCCCTATGTCCATGTCCAGAGACCAAGGGTGTACGAGGGTGAATTTTACGATTTTTTTTTTTTTAAAAAATAAATAAATAAAAGTTAAATGTAAAATAGGAAATAATAGTTAATGATTGATTTTTTTGTAAATAAGTTAACTTTATAAGGGTATAATGAATTATTTTTTTGTAATATGGGGTAGAGAATATTTGTTAATGATTGATTTTTTTAATAGGAAAGAGAATGAGTGGGAGGAATAGTAAGTTAATGATTGGTTTCTTTGTAAATATGTTAAAATTATAAAGGTATAATGAATGGTTTTTTTTTTGTAAATATATGGAGATGATAAGGGTATAAATATATTCAAAAACTTGCCATTTATGAAAATAAATTCTTGGTCTAAGACGGATCAAAAGGGAAAGATGAACCCTTGGTCTGGGACGGAGGGAGTATATGGTATGCAATTATACAATAGTTTAAAATTATGATACAACATCATTAAAACTAAAACTGTCCCCACCACAACTGCTCTCCGGCCGCTTAATGTTATCATCCATACATTATTATATTCATTTATATAATATTATACACGCATATAAGATGCATTAATCTATAACTATATAAAGGCTGAAGTGCAAAGCACTTCAGCACACCCACCATTTTCCCTCCAAAACAAGCACTTAGACTTAATAATGACTAAATTCATTCCCATTTACTGAATACACCTCTTTTGGATACTCATAAATTAGAAAATAACCTTGAATAATAGCTTACAGTTCCGAAATGTTGCTGTCTACTAACAGCTGTCTAAAAAGTTTACAGTTCCGAAAATACTTTTGTCTCCATTCTCAATAATTATGCAAGTAATAATTACATACATTAATGAATACATATAACAATTAACTAATACAAGCAATAATAATGACTGACCTTAATAAATACACATTTCTATTTATTCAATACATATATATATTACAAACTTGAAAAGATTCAACTTTGACTATTTATTGAATACAAATTATTTGAATGCAGCTGCACTCGATAAATGTACAGTCCCTCGGCATTGTCACAGCCCTCGGAAGAGTCACAACAGGCATCGGAAGAGTCACAGGCAAAGGAAGAGTCAGTAAACATTATTACATAAAACTGGAATTACAATAACCAATAATACAATTCAAAGTGGTGGACTGTTTTAGTATAAAATCAGTTCATTCAACTACATTCTGAAAAAAAAAATCCTTATTTCTTGAGTATTCTTCTCTTGCTACAATCGAGCACTTAGTCCTGTTTTTCTGTTTCGTGGTTTTGATCAGATGGTCTACTAAATGGAGGGTTTATGTTAAATGTGGTTCTTTGTTTTGCTATGTAAATATTGGGGAAAGGGGAGGACTTTACATGCTTTCAGTGTGGAGGGCACCATTTGAAAGTAAAGCAAGATTCTCCTCTGTGAATTGGGAAATGAGAATTTGTTGATGAGGAAAACTCATTATTGAAGAACAGTGTGGGTGCAAAGTTTGGTCTTGATTCAAATATAAGGATCTCTGATCTGATTCAGAATGTGAGTGGTCTAGAGCACGCTGGAACATGCCAAAAGTTACGAATTAGAAGACTATACATGGTAGTTGGAGTTAATATTTGCGAATTAGTTTTGGAGGATGGGTGTTTGTAAAGATGAATGAGAAAACAGCTTTAGAAAATATCTATTGTTGTGCTTGCTCAACTAAGCAAGCATAAAAAGTTTTTATGTTAGGAAACTTTAAACTCTGGTAGGGAGGATCCTGCTGCAACACTAATGGTTCATCAAATGGTAGAGCTGATCCAGCTAAAGTGTATGGCTCTTAGAAATCAATTAAGAAAGCGTTAGTTCTTTCTGAAAACTATGTGGAGTTTAAGCAGGCAGCTTAATCTACTTATTGTAACTTGAATTTGACTCAATTGGTGGTTACGAAGGAGTTTAGAAACCCCGTAATTTGGGACAATTGTGGAAATAGATGGAATTATCGAAAAACTCTTCTGTAGTCCATAGTACTAACTCTTAAAACATTTGTTATTACTAACACTTCTTGTAATTTATATATACCACTAGACTTCTAAATTATGAACGTTTTTTATCAAGTGGATACTCTCTCCTAAGTTGCATCTAGACCCACTTAAGGATAAAAAACCCTTGTGGTTTCACCAATTGCTTTATGTCAATTAAATCAGTAAAGCTCTTAGGAGGGTCAAACCAAAAAGCAAAAGCTCAACTACCAGGCTCTCACTCATAGGGCAACATAAAATACATTACATCAGTGTGCATAACATAAGGCACCCAACCACAAAATATAAATTAAGAAGGTTCTGCAGGTTAATTCACCTAATTTTTACAGCAGACACAACAATACGTACATAAACTAAAATAATTTCAGTCAGCCAATGCCCTAGGAAAGATGGTGTCTATGAAGGGAGCTAAACGCTGACTGATAACTGTAATCATGTCGAGGAGTGTAGAAAACAAAATCTGGATGAGCACAACCGACAGAAGAAGCTAACTTTTCTCTGGAGATAAGGGAGGGTTAAAGCAAGCACCTCTTTTATGCCTTGTGTCCCATTTCACTTTTATCAATTCTGATTAAAAATTCACTTTACAGTACGAATATCACTATAACAATGTGCTTTCTACTACAAAGATGGTACTGCATTTCCTCCACTCAAGAAAACATATAAGGAGCACAAACGAATCATAGAGCTCATATACTGCTCACTTAAATTGGTACTTGCTCATGTATAGGTGAAAACAAACAAGAATTTAATGGCTATTTTGAAATATAAAACAAGGCTCATCTACAAAAATGAGTCAAGCAGTAGAATATGTGTTGGCTAAGCTTGGCTTGTTTACAGCCCAATCTTTACACATACTAAAATAAAGACCAGTATGAAATACATGTGAATAAGAAAGATAAAAAAATGTAGCAACAATAACAATTGATAATCACATTTTGAATTTTTGGAAAAAGATTAACTCTACCTCAAGGCGATATGCCGCAGCATTCGGCGCACAAGCCTTTCATTTAAGCTGCATTGAGAGGAACAATATCCATGACTACACATTCATATATCACATATTTTTTGGAAAACAAATCTGGTCACTGTAGTTTACCAATTTAAGAAAACTGGTATATTTTCCAGCCAGTATGAAATGTTGAGGTCAGATGGACAAGGCTATGAAACCTTCATAACAATAAACCTTTTGTAAATAAAATTCAGCTGAAGCATGGAAAATTCCTTTATCACCTTGCTGTCATTTTCAAGCTCTAAGAACATAAGAACACCATTTTTCAACAAAGAAACCCAACCAAAGCTTGCTTAAATTGGAGAAATACCAAATATTTCGACCATTTCAAGAATGATCACTCATCACTTAATTTTTTTCCCAGTAACCAGATTTTATAGAGAATGACTACGTAGTTCTCAGTTCTGTTTTATGTTAAGGAAAATGAGTTTTGTTCTATGTTGAGCACTTTAAGGCTTGTTTTTTTTTAAAAAAAAATCAGAACTACTCTTTATTCCGAGTGAGTGAGCTTCTTGTCAGAGTTTACTTACTTTAGTTTAGCTGTAATTAGAGATGTTCATTAAGAGTGAATATGGAAAGAAAAATGTATGCAAGTACTTTGAAATTTCAAATGGTTTTTTTTTTTTTTTTGGGGGGGTGATGGAGGGAGTATATTACAATAAGCTTAATTAACATATGCTGATGATAAGGTACACTTAAAACACTTACAATAAGCTGAATTAAGACACTTTGTTCTCTAATGAAACAAAGTTGTTGTGGGTATTGACTCCAATGGTGACCCTGTCCACAAATAAACAAAAATAATCCGTTAGAATAAAAAAATTAATTTGGGAAACTCTCAGCACAAATTTCCTTTTATTTGAGAATGAATTTATAATAACAGCCATGTAGAGTGTTAGTTACTTTCGAAACCTTTTCTTACTGCAAGTTAATCCAGAAAAAATTCTTTTGTCAAAAGATAAGAAAAGAGCATTAATTCTTCTTTGACAAATTGCTCAACTAAGCCAGGTAATTTTACACAAAAATCCTATCATATGGTGGCTAAACGAAAATGAATCCTGCAACAAACCCTCTAAAAGGCCTCCAACAATTACATAATACCTATTTTATTTATTTGTTTTCGTAAAAATCTTAACTTTTATGAAATGGATATTGAATAATTAAGAAAAAACTTAAACATATCATCATTAACATCAATTTAAAGTTAAGATTTCACATAATCATAACTTATTTTCATAAAGTAAACGATTATTGCAAAAATTAAATAAATTCATACACAATTTTTTCGTAAAATTGAACAAATATGCAAGAGATCTAGAGATTTACCGACATCAAAGCCTCAAAATTAAATTTGTCCGGACCAAACATTATCGAAAGACGAGGAAGGAGATGGATCGACATGGTTGTAGAGGCATAGAGAACCATCTAGATCTAGATCTGGAGCAGAGAAAAGAAACGTTTAGAGAGAGAGAAATTGTGTTCGATTGTGGTTGAGAAACGAGGAGAGAAAATGCTTAGAGAGAGAAAAGAAATATTAGAGAGAGAGAGAGAGAGAAAAAGATGAGCGGCGCAAGTAGGAATATTTTAGGTTAGGGTTGGTTTTTTGGACCGTGAGTAGATTAGGGATAATAACATAAAATGGGCTTTATAGGTCTTGGACAAAAAATGGACTTTATTAGGTACAAAAATTAGTAATAGTTTTTTTATATTAAAATGAGTTCAATAAAATGAACACTATCATTTATATAGTTACAATTGTGAGCATATATTTTAATATTATTTTTTCAAAATTTCTAACTTACAATTTCTAATGCAGAAAATGTATTTTCGCAACCAAATATTACAGGTGGTGAAATAGAAAATGGTCTTCACCTTTCTTCCGGTCAAGTGTTATTGGATATAACCAATGGTATGCTAAAATTCAAGTTTTTTTAAAATATATTTAATAAATTTTATTCAAACATATTAATTACAAGTACCATTTTGTGTTTATATGTACTATTTTTTTTTTAAATATTGTTTTTTAATTTTCATTTATAAATATTAATTGTAAATGTCACATTTTCAGAGAATTTACTTGAGAAAAATACTAAAGAAAAAGTCTATCAATTTCAATCTTATTCGAGCCCAAGCCTTCAACTTCTAAACAGAGACATGTTACTAAAGATAATTTACAAGGAGATGGTATTGTATACATTAACTCAATATACTTTCTATTATTTTTTTACTTACTCCTTATTATAGATTAAAATTTTAATATCAATTTTACTTACCATTTTCATAGCATTAACTTCTACGTTCGGACTATATCAATAGTGGTTTACCTAACCAATGAACAAGATAAAGGTAATTGTTTCGGTGTTAAATGTAAATATTTACTTTTTTCATGTATTTTATATTTGGCAATTTGATCAAAACGTAGTTTCGATAAAATGTGTTCTACATAATTTTTAGGTACATCGAATACAACGACAGTTGACTTGTCCGAAACGCAAGATGCTTCAAATGAAGAAAATGTCTTTTCACAACTTAATATGGTTGGAGCAAAAAATAAAAACGTTCTTAACATCGAGTCAATTCAGCCATTATCAGACATAAACAAGAGTAAAGGTCAATCGCTAACTCAGGTTGGTTTGTTTATAAAAAAATCAGTATTCAACCATGGTCAATTATAAGTTGCTTTGTCCAGAGTAACTACTCGTGCTGGATTGAAGATATTAGTTTGTGATGAAGAGGGAAAAACTGTGGATGAAACAACAAATTTTGTTAACAAGGAAATTTTTCAAAATTTGTAATTGTTACTATTAATTTTAATATGAATTTTTTTTTTTGGAAATTCTTTATTTATTAAAGTTTTTTGATCGTGCGTTTAACGCACGGGTGTTATACTAGTTTATAGTAATAATACAAGTGGAGAAACTTTTCGAACATTGTGATATTTTTTATTAGAACTTCTCAGTCAATCTACATACTCCGTCCCATCTGTTTTAGGACAATTTGTCATTTTAGACATGCAATTTGACTTAAAAAGTTTCAAAATGACAAATTTATATTATTTTTGTATTCAATGAGACCCACATGTCATAATACAACAACAATCCCTTTAATATTTCCCCACCCATTATCATTTCAAAATGACCAATTTATATTATTTTTGTATTTAATGAGACCCACTTGTCATAATACAACAACAATCCCCTTAATATTCCCCCACCCATTATCTCTCATACTAGTAGGTAACCCGTGCTTCGCACGGGAAGTAATTTGCTAATATCATGATTTATTTTTTATAATATAAGTATATTATAAATGAATCAAAACATTAACATTTATAAAGTTAGAAAAATTGTGTTCAGTTTTAATAACTTTGTTGCACATAAGTTTAATAGAAATTGCATTGTGACTAACAATGTAGCAATTTTTGCTATTTTATTTTTGATGTTCATACTTTATGTCATTTATTTTTTATGTTATAATTTATGTCAGTATGCAACATTTTTTATGGACGTTAACTTGGTGAATGAAAAAACTAACGACATATTTCTTTTCAAATTTCAACATTTTAAATACAATGTAGGGGGTTCAACCCTTAACCTTTCGAGAAAAGTACGTTTTTAAGCTAAATGCTCATTGGCATTATTAACGACCTACTTTGATATATATATATATAGTAACTATTATGATTAACTAATATTATTAATAATAATAGTTAACATATATTGTAACTATAATACTATTACTTAACCTACATAGTAAATTAATACTATTTATAATAATAGTTAGCATATATAGTAACTATTATAGTTAACTAATACTGTTAATAGTAATAGTTAACATATATAATAACTATTATAGTTAACTAATACTATTAATAGTAATAGTTAACATATATAGTAACTATTATAGTTAGCTAATACAATTAATAGTAATAGTTAATATATATAGTAACTATTATTATTAACTAATAGTATTAGCTAATAAGGAGAATACCAAAAGTCATATAGATTTTGGGATAGTGATGACGTGACTTCTCCAAAATCAAGAGTTTGCCTAAACTTGTTCACGTGGCGAAGCCATAACCCTCCTCACCAACTTTAATATATATATATATATATATATATATATATATATATATATATATATATATATATATATATATATATATATATATATATATATATATATATGACTTTACTTTCTATTCTCTCAACACCTCATTAACTCATTCTCTCTCCTCTTATTATACTCCCTCTATCCCGATTTAATATCCCGATTTAATGTTTTTATTTTATTTTTTAGTCTGACTCACAGTTTAAGGTTTTTAATTGATTTATTAGCTAAAATGAAAAATGAAATTTATTTGTCATTCCCACAACAAAAACTCTATCCACTTTCTCTCTCATATTTTACTTTTTATAATCACAATATTTATTTTTTCTTAATCCTTAATCCTGATACAAAGTCAAAATAAGAACAACTGGGATGGAGGGAGTAATAGTATTTATTATCTCGAGAAAAAAAATTCTAAATTGGTTGGGGCGGATGGAATACACAATTTAGTAACGGGCTAGGCCTAATTTAAAATTCATATCTAACGAATTGTTGGGCCTATTAAGTACGGAGTATAATATTATTGCTTGGGCTTTCAAAGCGCCGTCATTTCTTTAGACAAAATTAAGACACCAGGTCGTAGTCCAGTCTGATTCATTCAGTTAACTTTCCGGAGGTTTAACCGAGAAAGCAGAGAGCGGCGGCGTCGTGACCGTCAGTAGACAAAATGGACGCAGCGGCGGCCAAAATTGGCAGTTCGAGATTTCCGGCCATGGCCGGATCTTCCTCAAGTTATTCCAATGGCCGTTCTTTACAACAGAAAATAAAGTCTCTCACCTTCAGACCGCGGACGAGCTTCTCCGTCCGCGCCAGTTCTTCCGCTGGTGGAGATTCCGGTACACACTCTCTCTCTCTCTCTCTCTCTCTCTTTTAATGTACTTCCGCCGGAAAATAGCTACTAATTGTTTTCTTTGGTGCAGTTTATTAATTGAATAGTTGCAAAGTTTTGCACATTTAATAACAGTTGGTATAATTTCCCTATGATTGAGAAGTTTACTTGACTATTTTACTGATTACAGTGGTGACTCTACTTGATTATGGAGCTGGAAATGTTCGAAGTGTTAGAAATGCTATCCGTTTTCTCGGTTTTGATATCAAAGATGTAATTTTCTGTTTCTCCACTTCGATTTCGTTTCTTTCTGTTGTTAGAATTTCATTTAGCAATCTGTATTTGGAAGTTGGTGAGATATAGGGAGAATTCTTACGGATAATCCCACAAATTAATACAACTTGGAAACCAGATCATCCCATACTTGTGGTGGAGTGGTTGCTCTATTGTTTTTTCGTGAATACTGGTTATTTTTTGTTTTTTTGATGTTATCTATCTGGAACCTAGTAACTTTTAGACTTTTTTTCTTTTAGGTGCAAACACCAGATGATATTCTAAATGCAAAACGCCTTATCTTCCCTGGGGTGGGAGCATTTGCCCCAGCTATGGATGTGCTAAACCAGAAAGGGTAATCTTTATGCATGTATTGTAATGCTTGAGTTGTGTTGGTCAGATGATCTTCTATATTATGATATTTATCACTAAATCTTGGTCAATATGATGTTTATATTGAGGTAGATATGATGTTTATATTGAGGAATTTATCTGACGAGGTAGTTTTAAATGAGCAATGCTATGGCACAAAAAGATGTCACTAAATCTTCGTCAAAAACACGATTCACACTGTTTGTGGCCAAAATATTTTTAGATAATATTTTGACTTTAGTGTTGCTCGTAAATCTCTTGTACATAAGCATAAGATAAGATGTTTATAATGATCAAGGGTGTGATTGAACGTATCACCTCAGGTCGTTGGACGATTGACGTGTAATAACTAATAAGTGGTCACGAAGGCCATTTTGCTAACTGAAATATACTGCTGTAAACAACAGCTTATGTATCATAGATAAAGAACTTCTAGAGCCACTAAGCTAGTTGGGGTCTTACTAACTTTTACCCATCATGGGTTTAGAATGGGAAGTCTCTAGAATAGTATTGACTAATAGGGTGACTGAGTTTTCCTTAGCAAGACTCCTTCTGTTCATATGTTCATCTTTTTTTTATCAAAGGAATCATAAAGTGACATTTGTGGTATATGCCCCACTTTGAAGCTGACCTCGCATCTTAAACATAAAAGGGTCTTTGATCTATTGTGAACCTTCAGTAGGAATAATCAGGCTAAGCTCAATGCCATGATGTCTATCTCACTTTCTAGATCTGTCACTCACTTTAGCCTAGATTCTTGTCCATTTAATAGCACGCACCCTTATTCTTCCCTGTGTCCTTTTCTAAACATCACAGTCTCTTCTCTCTAAATTCTTCTCCATTTTCGGCATCCTTCATTATCCTGTAGTTGCATCAATTGCGTAGACATCATAAAGATCTAACAGAGAAGCACTATTGGTCTTCGTACCAGCTTTAAGTGCAAGTGTTCATGTGAATAGTTTGGTGTATATTGTTTGTGTGTTTGTGACTTGTCTGTTGCCATCTTCTGCTAGGGGTTTGGTGAGAACTTTAATAGTGCGAGTCATTGTGGTTGGTACAGTTTGGGATTCCATCTCAAAACCAATTGGCAATGAGAGGAATAACCCAAGATCTTTATATGCTGAAGGCAAGGCTTGTTAATGACTTAATTCCCGATGTAGGAAAAATGTTTCAACAATGCTCAAGTAGTGTACATTTGTACTGCACTTTCATGCTAGTGTCTTATTTTAGTAATAACTTATCTGCTGTAATACACCCTCTCACCTAGAATAAATGTTGCACTTTTTTGTATGTTGATACGAAGGAACTTTGAGCAATAATTTTAGGTTAATTTAATTATCCTAATGAACTTTAAATATTTTTATTGATAGTATTTATAAAGTGTATCAATAACTAGTTTTATATTTTTATTAGGATAATTAAATAACCTAATATTCTTGCTTAAAGTTCCTTCGTACTTACACAAAAATGACGACATTTATTTTGGGACAGAACGAGTACTATTTCTGCTGTTTTCCAAGACAATATTTTTTCACACCAACTTTTGTAAATCCTTATTTATATTTGTAGGATGGCTGAAGCACTTTGTGCTTACATTGAGAATGATAGGCCTTTTTTAGGCATCTGTCTTGGATTGCAGCTACTTTTTGAGTCAAGCGAGGAGAATGGCCCAGGTAAGAATTTCATGCACCTTCCATTATCTACTGAGTTCTTCCAACACTTCCATTTTCCTTTTCTCCGGAGTTTGTGTTTGTGGATTTGTAGCAAAAGTTTTTTTTTTTTTTGGAATCACGGATGTAGACATTAATCATGCTCTACATACAGGCAGGAAACAAATTTAAAAGAATGATGCACATGATAAATATATGATTGTCCCCTTGTTTTATTAAATAAACTTACAATTTCTTGTGTTTCTCAGTGAAAGGTCTAGGCTTGATTCCTGGAGTTGTTGGACGTTTTGACTCATCTAATGGTTGCAGAGTGCCTCATATAGGCTGGAATGCTCTGCAAATAAAAAAAGATTCTGTTATTCTGGATGACATTGGAAATCGACATGTCTATTTTGTCCATTCTTACCGGGCCATGCCAGTATGCTTTTACTTGCCTTCTTGATCCTCTATCTCATATTGTATGATTGTCAATCAAGTCATTCATCTCATGCAATTTCTTTTTCCTACAGTCAGATGAAAACAAAGAATGGGTATCATCCATCTGCGACTATGGTGACCAATTTATAGCATCTGTAAGAAGGGGAAATGTGCATGCTGTTCAGTTTCACCCGGAGAAGAGTGGAGGCAAGTTATTGATTTTACCCAACTTCTTTTTATTTTCTTGTTTGATGTAACTGTTAATTGAAAAGAATGTGATGTGGAAGATATTTTTGGCTTGTCAAAGGATAAACTTTGTTGTTTGAACATCTTACATGTACCTTCTAGAAATACTGAACAATAAAGAGGGGGGGGGAGTCAAAATATCATTAGTGGATGGCTTGCTTTTACTGTTAGCTAGGACAGGAGAATCATAGGTTTAAATAGAGAGAAACAATTTGTAAAGGGATGTTTACAAGGATATTTACATGGGTTCTTGAAACAATCAACTATCAGTTTAAGTGTACTATGACTTTGTTTTATCACTTAACCGTCCTGGAAATTTCTGCAGATGTCGGTCTTTCAATATTGAGGAACTTCCTGTATCCAAAATCCCACACGACAAAGGTAGCGTTTGAACCTTTATAACACGATATATTACTTTACAACAAGTTGTCTAACAAACTGGAACCTCATGTGAAGACAGAAGCCAGTTGAAGGGAAGGCTTCAAAGCTTGCAAAGAGGGTGAGTTTTCTAAGTTAGTGTAATGCTCATAAACTTCCATGTTTCCTTTTCCATGAGAAACATTTAATGTATGAATGCTCTGCTTTTTCGGGCTTGTTTACTCGAGCCTTACCGATTAGAACAGATAATGGTTACAAATAATTTCACTGGTTTGCAGGTAATTGCATGTCTTGATGTGAGGACTAATGATAAAGGCGATCTTGTTGTGACTAAAGGAGATCAATATGATGTCAGAGAGAATACAAAAGAGAATGAGGTATGCAAACCAGATTATTGAAGAAGTAAAAGTCTTATGCTCTTATCATCGTATTCAACTTTATTCTATCCCCAAACCTCCTCTTGTAGGCAGAATAAATCAAATATGTAAGTTATGCATGCAATACTGCAGATATAATTTACTAATTTAAGGTATTGAAACTGAATAAACCTCAACTCAATACTCGTAATCCATTCTGTTGGACTTGTCATAACTGCTGTAAATATTGATTATCAGGCTGGTTGAGAGATTAATTTTTATATATTGGATTTAATTCTGAAATCTATAAATCGAAAAAATGGACCCTCGAGCAGAAGGAGAGAGCACTGATTTGTCAATTTGCAGATTTACGATTATGATATTTAAACCTTGTTAAAAATGGACTATATCCTGTATTATGTTCCACCTAGCATTTTATCTCGGGCCACAACTATTTTATGCTTTGTGTTAACATCTGATTGTGATGTTATTACATTGATTAACTTTTGTGCACTTGAGTAGGGACCGGCCCTTAAAAGTTTCTTTCTAAGTCTATTTTTGAGGTGGTTGTGTTTGGGCTAGTTTTATCTTTACAGATGCATCATTTATATATTTCAATGATAGTTTTCTCACTGTTTTAAAGGTCAGAAATCTAGGAAAGCCAGTAGACCTTGCTGGACAGTATTACAGGGATGGGGCAGATGAGGTATGCCACTTTTTAGACAAAATGTCTGTCTACAGCTATACTAGAAGTCTTAAGACCTTGGCCATCCTTTTCAGGTCAGCTTCCTTAATATTACCGGTTTCCGTGACTTCCCTCTTGGCGATTTGCCAATGTTGAAGGTATGTCAATACATATTCAGCAGATATTGTTGTACGATTCACCAGTTTCTCATATTTTGGATTTTTTTTTCATAAGTTGTTACTTCCTTTGCTATTTTTTGGTGGGTTGTTTATCTATTTATCCTTTATTAATTTTTATTTAAGGTACTGAGGTATGCATCTGAGAATGTTTTTGTGCCACTAACAGTTGGTGGTGGTATTAGAGATTTCACTGATGGAAGTGGAAGGTATTTGCTCTCTCCATATTTGGTTCATATTATGCATTTTTTTTTCAGTTATCGGTAGTAATTTTATATGAATTATTTCGTTCAAAATTCTAGCAACTATTTTATATGTGGCTTTTACTTCGCAGGCACTATTCTAGTTTGGAGGTTGCTTCAGAATATTTCAGATCTGGTGCTGATAAGATTTCCATTGGAAGTGATGCAGTTTATGCTGCCGAAGAATATCTAAAGACTGGAGTATGACGCACTTCTTTGATTTACCTTCTTTCATTATGTCTATGTATAATTATGAAGGCTTGAAATCTGAATGAGTTTTGTACATTTTTAAGGTTAAAACTGGAAAGAGCAGCTTAGAACAAATTTCCAGAGTCTATGGGAATCAGGTGATTTCTCCTTTAATCTGAATCATTTGCTCCCAGATTTTACACCTACCTGTTCCAAATATAGTACTCCCTCCGTCCCTGAAAGATTGTCTCATTTGCCACTTTGACTTGTCCCAAAAAGTATGTCCCATTTTTAAACTTAGGCATGAATGTAAGTGCAAATCTACTAAGGTACAAGAAGGTGAAGCTCTTCCTTAATAATTGCAAAATGTACGACAGGACAATCTTTTAGGGACGGAGGGAGTATATAGATATGAGATTATTGATGAACTAGAAAACATGTAATGCTAAGAAACTGGTCGCTATGATATGATCAACAGAATGCTATCTGACTTTAAGTACAATGAACATATACTACACTGGTGTATTCCTTCGTACAACTGATACATAAGAACAACGAGCTTATATATCTATAGATTGAGATCAGAAAAGTTGCATCTTTAATGCTGGTTTGACATTAATGTTGCAGGCAGTGGTTGTAAGCATTGATCCGCGGAGGGTATATTTAAGGAATCCAAATGACGTAGAATACAAGGCCGTTCGGGTAAGAAACTTGGGTAAGTTGATCTATACATTTTCTCAAATTATTTTGGAACTCTTAACTCGCATTACGAAACATTAATGAGTTTGAGTGGTGTGTGTGTGTGTGTGTACAACAGAGAGAGAGAGAGAGAGAGAGAGAGAGAGAGAGAGAGAGAGAGAGAGAGAGAGAGAGATGTGACACTTTGACCATGTTCCTTACTGCTTTCAGGTCCAAATGGTGAAGAGTATGCTTGGTATCAGTGCACGGTAATTCCTTTTTCCTCTCCATGTTTTTTTCCGCCAAAATTTGGATGCCAGTAAGATTTTTCTAGAGTGTCTAAAGTTTTTGGCCCGCTTAACCTGTACAAAGTGGTTTGAAGAATGGCAAACCTTAGTTTATGATATGTGTGTGTGTGTGTTTTAATTGTGCAAAACCTAAACTGAAATTAACTTTTTTTCTTTCTTATTAATTTCCTTTTTTTTTTTACCACTGTTAAGGTAAATGGTGGGCGAGAGGGTAGACCAATTGGAGCATATGAGCTTGCAAAAGCTGTTGAAGAACTGGGAGCAGGAGAAATATTATTAAACTGCATCGACTGTGATGGTAATTTAAACATACTCTTCTAGTTGTAGTCAGAAAAGCAAATTTCATCCATAGTAAAAAAATGGTGGACGATTTCAGGACAAGGGAAAGGATTTGATATAGAGCTGATAAAGCTGATATCAGATGCAGTGAGCATTCCTGTAATAGCAAGTAGCGGTGCAGGAACAGTTGAACACTTTTCCGAAGTTTTCACCAACACGAATGCTTCTGCAGCACTTGCTGCTGGCATCTTCCACCGAAAAGAGGTATATAGAGAATGTTTAAAGAAAAATGGAGTCTTTTTCATAGATGGTATATAGAAATTGAAAAATCATTGTTGTTGGTTGCACTTGCAGGTGCCTGTCCAGTCTGTAAAAGAGCACTTGTTAAAGGAAGGCATTGAAGTTAGGATGTAATCTACGATGCCAGTCATCACCGTTGATCCTGAACCATCTTCAGTTCTATGAGGCTTCATTTTGTCTTGTAATTTTGTTTAAGCTGCAAAAGAATGCTTGTTTGATTGAAATTTACCGTTGTAATTAGTGGGAACTGCTTTAAACTTTAGTATGATGGTATGTGAATCTAGTATTGAAACAGAATAATAATCACTGGATTGCAGATGGCTCCGGTTTTCTTCTTAAAGATTTTGTATCCAGTTTTCTATCAATTTGAGTCAATAAGTTAACAGAAATTAAGTCAAAAAAATTATTCATATAATTAGTACTCCCTCCGTCCCACTTTCAAGGGTCTTAAGGTAGTATTTCACGCTTCTTAAAGAAAATATTTAAAAAATGAATAAAGAATTGCAAGTGGGTAGAAGATTAGAGGAGAGAGAAGGTAAAAATTAAAACATTTAATCTTTTCCCCTCTTTTTTATTGGTTTTTTTTGTAAATATGTTAACATTATTATAAGGGCATAATGAATGGTTTTTTTTTTGTAAATATATTCACATTATAAGGGTATAAATGTTCGAAACACTGTTCAAAATTTGATGGAATGAGACTCTTAATCTGGGATGGATCAAAAGGGAAAGTATGACTTTTGAAGTGGGACGGATGGAGTAAAAAAATCGTTTACCAAATGCGTTAAAACATAAAAATAAGATGTATTAAAATAAGTCATTTACTAAAAAGTAAAAAATTACAAGGACATTTGAAATATCATTTATCAAGTAAGAATAATAAAAAAACTATTAAAATAAATCATTTACATAAAGAAATGTGATTTACCAAGTAAGAATAATAAAATTAAAAATTCCATTGCCGGGAATCGAACCCGGGTCTCCTGGGTGAAAGCCAGATATCCTAACCGCTGGACGACAATGGATTTTTGTTATTGCTCTGTTTTTATTTATATATAATAATTTTACACTCGCGTTAATGTATCCAAAGAGTCAGTTCTGAAATAAAGCTCAGTTCTCAGAATACATTTTTCAGAAACTTTGGTCGTAACAAATCAAAGGAGAAGCGGTTAATGTATCCAAAAATTCAAATACTCCCACCGTCCCTAAATGTTTGTCCCATTTGATTTTTTTGTTGAACTTTGACCACAAATATATGACAATTTAATTATGTTCATGAAATTCTAAAAATTCCTATTGATTCACCATTAAGGGTGAGTTTGACATTGCTTCTGATTTTCTGAAAGTGATTTTTCAAAAGTGATTTTAGAAAAATCGATTATTTGTAATAAATACTAAAATTTATAAGTATGTTTGGATATTATATGTTTAAAACTGATTATTGAAGATAAATACCAAAAATGACCTTTATGATATGTATCTCGATATAATAAATGTATAAAAGAGATAGAGGTTATTATTGTAAAAACAACACAAATAACAACTTCTAAGAATCACTTTTAGCAAAAGCTGGGTCATAGCTGCTTCTACGAAAACACAGTTTTTTGGATTTTAACAGCTTAAAATCATAATCAGTATTGTTATCCAAACGCAATTAAAAGTGATTTTGAGCTTCAAAAGTGATTATAAGTCACAAAAAAGCACTCCCAAACTCACCCTAATAATATTATCAACAACAACTTTTAGAATTTCATGAACATAATTAATCTCTCATAAATTTGTGGTCAAAGTTCAACAAAAAAGTCAAATGGGGACAAACTTTTAGGGCGGAGGGAGTATGAGAGATTAATCATGTTCATGAAATTCTAAAAGTTGTTGTTGATAATATTATTAATGGTGAATCAATAGGAATTTTTAGAATTTCATGAACATAATTAAATTGTCATATATTTGTGGTCAAAGTTCAACAAAAAAATCAAATGGGACAAACATTTTGGGACGAAGGGGGTATTAGATACGGATTTGACACGAATTAGAGTACAAATTTGGTATCAGGATGATAGGTTTTCTAATATATAGTGATTTTTGTGTTAATAAAAAAGTACAGTGGTTAAAATGAAAGTTAAATGAAAATAGATGGATGAAAATTAAGTTTGTACTTTATTTCAATTTGGCATTGACACTTTCATTTATATATATATATATATATATATATATATATATATAAAATCAACCCCTTCAAAAAAAAAATCTTCAATTTATTTATTATTCTTCAAATTAGCACTTATAACTTCAACCTATTTTTATAAATTGTTATTGATAAATTATTAAATAATTTATTAATAATAATAATTTAAGTGACATTAAAGTTTGAAGGCAAAAGTAAGCATTTTATTTATAGTAATGCTTCCAACACAGCCCTAATTCACACATACTTAGTTAACCCTAATACGGCAAACAAACAACACTGAAGTTACTACAAACAAGTTTAACCCTAATACAGCAAACAAACCACCCTAAAGATCTAAGGCATATTACCACCGCCATAACCCCCACCACCATATCCGATCGTACTACTCCCATCACCACCAAGTCCTCCACCACCTCCGGTGCTGCCTCCGTACCCAGCGCCATACGCACCACCAGTTCCACCACCGCTTCCTCCAAGTCCGCTACCCATTCCGGCACTCCCTCCAAGTCCACCACCCACTCCAGCACTTCCTCCAAGTCCACCACCAGGTCCACCACCCATACCCCAACTACCATCAACCCCAGCACCCATCCCAGAGCTACCTCCAAGCCCACCTCTCCCTCCCATTGAAGAACCCATACCTACTCCACCACCAATACTTCCACCAACCTGACCATCACCAAGTCCACCGCTACCACCTAAGCTACCTCCAACGCCACCGCTTGAACCCATTCCACCACCGCCTGTCCCGAAACCTCCCGGCCACGGCCAGTCCCCATCATTTAGCATCCTACCCTTAACATTGTCACAAACAAGAAGACCAAGAAGCACAAAAACAAAGAAGAAAACCCTTGTAGTAGCCATGGATATGATGGATGATCTTACAATGCATGCATTCACTATTAACTTTTTTGGAGGGTATTTATAGATGAAATTTCTGGGGTGACATTTAAATGCGGGCATAGTTTTCAATACATGAATAGTGACAGTTATTTACAAGCTTTTAAAACCAACTAAATTTAATTTAAATTCAGAGACTCCACGTATGTCAAATGTAATTTTTATGAAGACAAGTGTTGAGTTTGCATGAATTCATAGTATGCTGCATGGCTGGCTGTTGCAACAGTCCGTCCAGTGAGAAATAAATCAAAGTCTGAAAAACTTTAATTTCATCTTCATTGACAGCTTGAAGGACTAGGTCCATAATGTTTAGTCCTTCCGTCCCCGGAAAGGCGTAAAATTGGTCACGTACCTACGGAAATTAAGAAGAGGAGTACTCCCTCCCTCCCAGTAAAAGGGCACTTTTTGGTCAATATAAGAAAAGTTTGACACAAACGTAAATCACAAATCCCAATAAATGCTATTGAAATTCTAAAAATTGTTATTGATAAATCATTAAATATGGTTTATAAATAACAATTTTTAGAATTTCAATAAGATGATTAGATTTACATTATATGTTTGGGTCAAAGTTAACTTATATTGACCAAAAGTGGCCTTTCGGACGGGACGGATGGAGTAAGTATTATTAGTATGAAAAGTGAGGCCAGGTATGTAAGGTATAAAAGAGAATGATGTGTAGAGTTTTAATAACATTTGTTAATAACATTTTGTTATGGAACGGAGGAAGTATGTTGTACCTTTTTTTTAATTTGTCAAGTTGATTAAACTTTAACAACAATTAATAAAATTTTGATAATTTTTCAAAAAATTATCTCCATTGTCATTAATAACATATTTATGAAGCATCAATAACAATTTTTATAATTTCATAGAAAAATATCAAATGAACATACAATGATGAGAAAGAAATAGGAAGTATCTTTTACATTAATATATTTTAAACCAAATAATTAAATACTTATACTCGAATGTAAAAAAATGAAAAAAAAATAAATCTTATTACTATATTTGTTGGTTTGTTTAGATTAATTAATTTTTATAATCAGATATATTTGATAAAGTAATCTTAAATTTAGAATTGACACCACCTCACTTATATGACAAAATTTTATTGAAAACATGTAAATCAATTAAATTGAATAACTAAAAGAACTAAATTGGAAGAGAGTAAATGTAGGAGAGCATCAATTAATGTGGACATGTAAATATTCAAATTAATTAGTTATAACTTGGTTAATTGAAAATGATATAAATTTACTTGAATTTGATGAAAATATGGCGTTGAATAGATCGAAGTGTAGGACAAAAATTCATGTGAGTGATGAGGATTGATTGTTTATTTTTTTATTATTATTATTTTTTTATTTTCCATATCTATTATATATATATATATATATATATATATATATATATATATATATATATATATATATATATATATATATATATATATATATATATATATATATATATATATATATATATATATATATATATATATATATATTCATTCTTTTATTATCACTATTTATATATTTTTTTTCTTCTTCTCCTTTCATTTTCTAATTTTTTTTTCTTTTTTCCACCTTTTTCTTCTAACTTTTTTTTCTTACATCTTTACTTTCACGTGATGTCATACGAGAATTCATGTTAGGTAAGTCTAAATTATTTTGGGAATAATACTTTGTTGTTATTGTTGTATAACTTTCTTAATTGACTTAATTAAAATTCTGTCTGACAGGCCCGCCTTTGGACCGGTCCAACGTGATCTTTCGCACAGGGCCCCAATTGTGAAGGGGGCCCAATTTTTTTTTTATATACGTTATATCCCTTCTCCGTTCTCCTTCTCCAGGCGCCTTCTCTCCGATCGATCTCCTCAACTTCTCTCTCAATCGACGTCGCTTCTCCTTCTCCGACCAGAACCGAGCGCACTGCGATTCTTTTCGTCTTCCTCCGGCGACGGCGACGGCGACACCAATTCTCGCTTCTCGCTGCTCGCCTGCTCCGATCTCATCAGCTTCTGTTCTCTCTCAAATCTCAATCGAGGCCAAGCGTGAGGCGTCCTCTTCTCTCCGTCGACGGCGAGGCGAGGCCCACATACAAGTTCACTTTCAGATCCGGTAATTCTTTGAAATCAGGTTGATTCAACAATTCTCCGGTTGATTCGCTTCTCCGACGACAGACCGACACCAATTCAGGTTGATTCGCTCCTTATTAATTTTATTTTGTTGTTTTTTTTCATATATTTAGCTATGGTTAGGAAATGTGAATCTGGATATCAAAAACTTAAAAAAAGAAAAAGAATAGAAAAGTTAACTCAATCTCAAAAAGGAGCACTTGATAAATTTATTTTTAAAGAATCAAATAGTTTTTCGGAAAATGAAAATCAGGATGTCGATACTAATGTTAATGAAAATCAAAATGTCGTTGGTGATAATGATGCTAATGTTGATAATTTTGTTAATGTTGATGGTGATGTTTGTGAGAATATTCCTGTTGAGGATGATAAAGTTGGTGATGATAATGTTGATCATGTTGAGAAATTAGATAATTGTGATCCTAATGTTAATGGTGAGAATTCTAATGATAATATTGGTGATGATAATGAAACTTACATGTTTGATATTTTTGATCCAAGATATTGGGATGCGCTTGATTCTAAAATGATTGATGTTTTGGTAGAAAAAGGTCCAAAAAGAGATTTATCCATTCAAAAAGGACCTAAAGACAAATTTTCAAGGCGATTTTCAGCCTTAATTTATACTAGAGTTCTATCAAATGGAGAGAAGTGTGATAGAGATTGGCTTGTTTATTCAAAAGAGCTTGACAGAATATTTTATTTTTGTTGTAAAATTTTTAAAAAAGGGTGTGGAAGAGGTCAATTAGTTAACGAGGGTTTTAGTGATTGGGCACATGTTAGCGTTAGAATTAAGGAGCATGAAACAAGTATAGATCATGTCACGAATATGGCCTATTGGTATGAGTTGCGATTGAGATTACAAAAGAATCAAACAATTGATAAAGTGACTCAAAAACAAATTGAGAAAGAAAAAGATCATTGGAAGAAAGTTTTGTCTAGAATAATTTCGATTGTAAAATTTCTTGCAAAACATAACTTAGCATTTCGTGGTGCTAACAAGAGATTGTATGAAAACAATAATGGTAATTTCTTAGGCCTAGTTGAAATGTTAGCTGAGTTTGATCCTATTGTCCAAGAACATGTTCAACGCATTACACATAACGATATTCATTATCATTATCTTGGTTCCAGTATTCAAAACGAATTGATACTTATGCTTTCTTCTGCCATTAAACTTGAAATCATTAAGAAAATAAAGGAAGCAAAATATTTTTCTGTTATACTTGATTGTACTCCCGATGTAAGTCACCAAGAACAAATGTCTTTAATAATAAGATATGTGAATGTCGATTCAAAATCTGTTAATATTCAGGAATCCTTTTTGGGATATTTGGATGTGAAAGAAACAACAGGTCAAGGACTTTTTGATGTTTTACAAAGTGAATTGAAATTACTTGATCTTGATATTGATAATGTGCGAGGGCAAGGATATGATAATGGATCAAATATGAAAGGAAAACATCAAGGCGTGCAAAAAAACTCTTAGACTTAAATCCTAGAGCATTTTATACACCTTGTGGTTGTCATAGTCTTAATTTAACATTATGTGATATGGCTAACACGTGTGGTAAAGCTAAAGATTTTTTTGGAACTATACAACGCATCTACAATATATTTGCGAATTCTACCAAGAGATGGGAGATTTTGAATGATAATGTAAAAGGATTGACCCTTAAATCATTGTCGACTACTCGTTGGGAGAGTCGTGTTGATAGTGTTAAAGCTATTAGATATCAAGTTTCCGATATAAGAGAAGCATTACTTCAAGTAAGCGAAAGTGATAATGATTCAAAAATAAGAAGTGAAGCTAAATCGTTAGCGAATAATGAACTTGGTGATTTTGAGTTTTTACTTGCTATAGTTATTTGGTATGAAATCTTGCTTGTAGTTAATTTGATTAGTAAACATTTACAATCCAAGGATATGCTAATTGATGTTGCCATTGAAAAGGTAAAGGGTCTAATTTCTTATTTTAAGGAGTATAGAGAATCTGGTTTTAATAAAGCCCTTAAAATTGCCGAGGAAATTGCCATTGAAATGAATGTTGATCCAGTATTTCCTCAAAGACGAGAAATTAAAAGAAAAAGACATTTTGATGAGAATTCAAATGATGTACCTTCCATTGCCCAATCTTCAAAGGAATCATTTAGGATTAATTATTTCATATATATTGTTGATCAAGCTATTATATCACTTACTAAAAGGTTTGAACAATATGAATCATATGAAAAAAAAATTGGTTTTTTATTTAATTCTAGCATGTTGCACTCTTTGGATGATATTGTTGGACTTTATGTATGGCTTCTCAAGAACTTAACAGAAAATCTGACGGAGAAAAATAACGGAGATTGGGAAAACTGGAAACAAGTCGAGTCTTGTATTATATACAATCTCCGTAAGAGTTATTTGTCCCGCACTGGTGCTTACGGTTGTATGACAAAACTCTAGTAAGATAAAACGACTTACTATTAGTTATAAGGAGCACTCCAATATAACTAATCTAACGAACAACGAAGGTTTTAGAACTTTGGACTTGAAAGATTGAATGCAACAATATGCAATGATTTGGGTTATGTTATTCTATCTCTCTAGAGGGTAAAATGCTCAAAATGACTGTATATGTAAATTGAAATTCGGAGGGGAAGTATATAAAGAGAGTCAAAGGGTTTGGTGGCTTTTCCCTTGAAAAGTCACAACTTTTCGGGTATAACAGCACTTGCACGGCCGTGTCCAATGAACTGCACGGCCGTGCAAGGCAATATGCACGGTCGAGTTCATGGCTCTGCACGGTCGAGTGGCAAGGCAAGGCACGGTGCACGGCCGTGTCCTAGACACTTGCACGGCCGTGCAGAAGCTTCTTCACCGCTCGTCGGCCACTTTTTGCCACAACAAGTCCACACCAATTTTGGGACCAACCCAAAACACACTTTGACCCAATATTTAGGTTACAAATCATTTGTCATTAATTTCTCATTCACACGGAAATGGCTTTGAGACATTAAATGAGTTATATATAATCTACAACAAATGTAGATTACCATTTGTAACTAGTTCCGTTAACACATAACGAACTTCCGTTAGAAACTAGATCAACGTTAAGTTAAACTTAACTTTCCGTTATCCATTTCCAACAATCCCCCACATGAATGACAATTAATGCATGTATGCAATTTCATCCAAAGTTCCGGCGAACTATTATTACATCGGGATAGATAGCTTGTGGCCTTGAATCTTCCCTAGTGAAATATTATCGGATATACTAGCCATTTGGTAGCGAGTCGCTTTGAACCAGTGACCGCTGGGTGTATACCAAGACAATAATACTCACATAATAACAAGCTCTAACAATTGTTGTTCTCACGTTTTGTCCATTTTGGCCCTGGACCGTATCTCATTCATAAGCGTTCATTTAGAGGCGGCCTAATTACCTCTCACTTATATAGGTGATTCTCACTATAAGGAGTATCATGCACTACTCCACCCGTAGGTATAGAAATCATTAAAAGTTTTCTCAACTTAACCTTACCACCTTTGCGCATGTGCTTGTACTTGGATGTTACGGGAATGAGTATTCAACATCTCCGGGTTAATAAACCGAGTTGTTGTTTCCAAGTAACTCTACTAGAACTTATAACTTGGTTGTCTCATTGAACCAAGGGCCTGGGATCTCCATTTCTCAAGGTTGAGTGTCCGCTATAAGTTCTTTTGTTGTGGGTTTTAAACCCATTCCCTTAACAGCTTTATACGATTGATCTCTATTTATACCTTTGGTAAATGGATCCGCTAAGTTATCACATGATTTTTACATAATCAATGGTGATAACGCCATTCTTGATCAAGCTGTCTAATGGTATTGTGTCTACGACGAATATGTCTAGACTTACCATTGTACATACTATTCTGTGCCCTTCCAATTGCCGATTGACTATCACAATGGATTAGTACAGAAAGACGGCCGAGGTTTGCTCAACAAAGGAACATCCTCCAGAAGTTCTTAAGCCATTCTGCTTCTTCCCCGGCTTTATCCAACGCGATAAACTCGGATTCCATCGTGGATCCGGCTATACACGTTTGTTTGGAGGATTTCCATGACACCGCTCCTCCACCTATAGTGAATACATATCCACTTGTGGATTTAGAGTCTTTCGTGTCCGATATCCAATTGGCATCACGGTATCCTTCTAATACTTTGCTTTGGATATTTATTGTAAAGTATCCCATGGTTTAATGTATACTTTAAATATCTTAGTACTCTCATTAGTGCTTTCCAATGATCGGTACTAGGATTGCTTGTGAACCTACTTAGTTTGCTCACTGAATATGCAATGTCCGGACGAGTACAATTCGTTAAGTACATCGATCGCCAATTATTCTTGCATATTCCGGTTGAGAAGCTGGTTCCCCCTTTGTTCTTGGCTAAATGTAGAGCCAAGTCTACAGTGTCTTAGCCTGAGGGTCATCAAAGACATTGAATTTCCGAAGAACATTCTCTAGGTAATGGGATTGTGAAAGAACTAATCCTTCGTATGTTCTAGAGATCTTTATCCCTAATATTACATCGCCTAATCCCATGTCTTTCATGTAAAAGTTCTTCTTTAACATGCCTTTGGTATTCATGATTAAATCATGATTACTTCCCATTATGAGCATGTCGTCTACATAAAGACAAACGATAACGAATGATTCGAGATGTTCCTTTAATGTAGACACATTTGTCACATTCATTAATCTTGAATCCATTCGATAACATAGTTCCGTCGAACTTCTCATGCCATTGTTTAGGTGCTTGTTTTAGTCCATACAAGGACTTTACAAGTTTACACACCTTTCGTTCTTTACCAGGAACCACGAACCCTTCGGGTTGTTCCATGTAAATTTCTTCATCAAGTTCTCCATTAAGGAAAGCAGTCTTCACATCCATTTGGTGTATCTCAAGATTATGCACTGCTGCAATAGCTATGAGAACACGAATAGATGTGATCCTTGTGACAGGGGAGTATGTATCGAAGAAATCATATCCCTCTTTCTGTCTAAAGCCTTTGGCAACTAGCCTAGCTTTGTACTTTTCGATAGTTCCATCCGCCTTATACTTCCGTTTAAGGATCCATTTGCAACCTAATGGTTTGCAACCTGGAGGGAGATCAACTAATTCCCAAGTATTGTTGAGCATTATGGATTCTATTTCACTGTTAATAGCTTCTTTCCAGAACGAACTATCCGGACCGGATAAAGCTTCTTTAACAGTTGATGGTTCGTTTTCTAACATGTAAGATAGAAAATCAGGACCAAAAGTCTTTTCTACTCTTGCCCTTTTGCTACGTCTCGGCTCTTCATCTACGATTTGAGAAGGACCGGATGTAGACTCATGTGTTCTCTTATTAGAACCTACATCTTTCCTGTCCTTAACCGGAAAAATGTTTTCAAAGAATACCGCATTCCTTGATTCTATAGTAGTTCCTACGTGCATATCCGGAATGTCCGATTTATGCACTATAAACCGATAGGCACTACTATTATTGGCATATCCAATAAAAACACAAATAATGGTCTTTGGGCCAATCTTGACTTGTTTAGGCTTAGGTACTTCAACCTTGGCCAAACACCCCCACACTTTAAGGTATTTAAAACATGGCCTACGATTATGCCACAATTCATAGGGCGTTTATCAATACCTTTCTTGGGTATTTTATTAAGAACATAATTAGAAGTGAGTATTGCTTCCCCCCACAAGTTGTCGGGTAAGCCTGAACTGATCAAAAGCGCGTTCATCATTTCTTTGAGAGTACGGTTTTTGCGTTCAGCAACTCCATTAGATTGAGGGGTATATGGAGCCGTTGTTTGATGAATTATGCCGGATTCCCAACATAATCCTTCAAACGGTGCTTCATATTCTCCACCTCTATCGCTTCTAATTCTCTTAATTTTCAAGTTAAGTTGATTCTCAACTTCTTTCTTATAAGTCTCAAAAGCCCCTAAGGCTTCATCCTTACTTCTTAAGAGATAGACATAGCAATACTTAGTGCAATCATCTATAAATGTAATGAAGTACTTTTTACCTCCTCGAGTTTGCACTAGTTTTAAATCACATATGTCGGTGTGAATTAACTCGAGAGGAGTTGTGTCTCTTTGTATGGCATTAAATGGCGACTTTGTCATTTTTGCCTCAACACAAACTTCGCACCTATTAGTCGATTCGGATTTAGTCATTTGGATTAAATCTTGTCTCGCTAATTTCTTAATGGTATCGAAGTTTACATGTCCTAATCTATCATGCCATAAATTAGAACTTTCCGACAAATAAACATAAGAAACACAACTTTTATTCATCGCACTTTGGCGGATCACAGTCATAACATTCATTTTAAAAAGGCCCTCCTCGAGGTAACCTTTTCCAAGAAACAAACCATTCTTGGTTAGTACAAATTTGTCGGATTCGAATACTAGTCTAAAACCGGCCTTACTAAGCAAAGCGCCGGACACTAAATTTTTACGGATGTCCGGAACATGCACATCCAACAAGGTTACTTCTTCCGGAAGTCATCTTCAAAATCACGTTTCCAATGCCTTGAACATCGGAGGTCGCAGAATTTCCCATGTAAAGCTTTCTTCCGGAGATGGGAGTATAGGAGGAGAAACTTTCCTTGTTACCACAAATATGGCGGGTAGCACCGGTATCTATCCACCATGATTTAGGGTTCTCCTCCAAATTTGCAACGTTGGCTTCAAAAACAACCGCTGCAAAGTCTAGGTCCATATGGTCAACATTGTTCGCCTCTTTCTTCGGGAGACGACAATCCCTTGATAAGTGGCCCGGTTTGCCACAATTATAGCACGACCCCTTGAACCTTTTAGAGGTCTTCTTCTTCCCTTTCTTAGCATTCCCAGCTTCGGAATGCTTTCTCTTTGTGCCACTCGTGCTAGCCTCGGCGAGATTGACCTTAGCCTCCATCTTGCCTTTAGCAACTTTTGCCTCATTCATTCTATTGTTCTCTTCTATTTGAAGACGAACAACAATGTCTTCTAAGGACATCTCCTTGCGTTTATGCTTGAGATAGTTCTTGAAGTCCTTCCACGAAGGAGGCAACTTTTCAATGATAGAAGCCACCTTAAATGGATCATTCATGATCATCCCCTCGGCATCAAGCCCATGTAGAATGATTTGGAATTCATCTACTTGAGTTGTTACCGATTTGGAATCGACCATCATAAAGTCAAGATACTTACCGACAACAAATTTCTTTGACCCGGCATCCTCGATCTTGTACTTCCTTTCCAAAGTGTCCCACAACGCTTTGGCTAACTCGACTGTACTATACACATTGTATAGTGCATCGTCAAGTCCATTTAAGATATAATTCTTACAAAGAAAATTACCGTGAGACCAAGCCTCCTTTGCCATTTGCCTTTGGGGGTCCGGATCACCTTTTTCTACCGCCGGAGGATCTTCCTTTAAGAAACGGTGCAAGCTTAGGGTGGTCAAGTAGAAGAGCATCTTCTGTTGCCATCTCTTGAAATCCACACCGGTGAATTTCGCGGGTTTCTCACCATGACTGATGTGATGAGTTGTAGGAGCGGGAGCAACATTGTTGAATGTAGTATCTCCTTGTGGAGGAGGCGTCACATTCCCTTGACTAGATGAAGTGGTGTCTTTCTTGTTTGCCATCTCTTGATAATCTTGAAGAAGCGTCAAATAACTCTTACGATTGTTGGACTTTATGTATGGCTTCTCAAGAACTTAACAGAAAATCTGACGGAGAAAAATAACGGAGATTGGGAAAACTGGAAACAAGTCGAGTCTTGTATTATATACAATCTCCGTAAGAGTTATTTGTCCCGCACTGGTGCTTACGGTTGTATGACAAAACTCTAGTAAGATAAAACGACTTACTATTAGTTATAAGGAGCACTCCAATATAACTAATCTAACGAACAACGAAGGTTTTAGAACTTTGGACTTGAAAGATTGAATGCAACAATATGCAATGATTTGGGTTATGTTATTCTATCTCTCTAGAGGGTAAAATGCTCAAAATGACTGTATATGTAAATTGAAATTCGGAGGGGAAGTATATAAAGAGAGTCAAAGGGTTTGGTGGCTTTTCCCTTGAAAAGTCACAACTTTTCGGGTATAACAAAGACTTGCAGCACGGCCGTGTCCAATGAATCCGCACGCGCCGTGCAAGGCAATATGCACGGTCGAGTTCATGGCTCTGCACGGTCGAGTGGCAAGGCAAGGCACGGTGCACGGCCGTGTCCTAGACACTTGCACGGCCGTGCAGAAGCTTCTTCAGCCTGCTCGTCAGCCCTTTTGCCACAACAAGTCCACACCAATTTTGGGACCAACCCAAAACACACTTTGACCCAATATTTAGGTTACAAATCATTTGTCATTAATTTCTCATTCACACGGAAATGGCTTTGAGACATTAAATGAGTTATATATAATCTACAACAAATGTAGATTACCATTTGTAACTAGTTCCGTTAACACATAACGAACTTCCGTTAGAAACTAGATCAACGTTAAGTTAAACTTAACTTTCCGTTATCCATTTCCAACAATTGGAGGGCCCAACCGGGTTCGAACCGGTGACCTATTGATCTGCAGTCAATTGCTCTACCACTGAGTTTAAGGTCTTATTGTGATAATCTTGAGGTTGCACTTAAAAAAGATGATCAATTTGATATTATTGGAAATGATTTATATGTGGAGTTAAAGTTACTTCAAAATTTCTTGCCTAAGGAAAACATGGGACCTATTGATATTTTGAAATTTCTAAAACGTTTAGATTGTTTTCCTAATGCAATTATTGCATATAGAATTTTGTTGACTATACCTGTGACTGTTGCATCTGAAGAAAGAAGTTTTTCCAAGTTGAAGTTGTTGAAGACGTACATGCGTTCCACAATGACTCAAGAGAGACTCAATGGATTAGCTATGATCGCAATTGAGAACGAGCTTTTAGAGAAAATTGACTACGAAGATCTTATTGAAGATTTTGCTTCAAAAAATGTTAGAAGAATGACACGATTTAAGTGAAGAAAGGACTTCAAATTATGGTTAGTATTAATTTTTATTTTTATTGTAGAAGTGAAATTGAATATTAAAAAAAGGCTCATTTTCTTTGTTTGCACCGGGGCCTCAAAATCTTAGGGACGGCCCTGCTGTCTGATACGACGTTTTGACGCATAACATGGAGGTCAAAATTGGACGCTTCTTGTAAACATGCGTATCAAAATTTTGACTGTAATCAAAATTTACTGGGCGTCGTGAATTTATGATTATCTTTGTTCTCAAAATTGAATGTTCTAAAATGAACATTAAATCTTACTTTTGAATTAAGAGCAAATTTTTAAAAATTATTTTGATACAGAGTAGCATATACAAACATCCTCCTGAATAATCTCATCATATGATATAATCTTCTCAAATGTAAATTAGAACATGATGCTCCCCGTCTCAAAAGAAAATTTGCATTTTTCATTTTAATTTATTCTAAAATAAATATTTAATTTCGAAATAAGGCAATACTCCCTCCGTCCTTTATTAGTGTAGACCAAAATTTTTGACACACAAATTAAGAAAAAGTAAGAGAGATAAATAGTGGAAGGAGGTGTTTGTGAGTATGAAAAATTAAATAGGAGAGAGAATGAGTGGGAGGAATAGTAAGTTGATTGGTGTTGTGAGTGTAAAAGTAAAGTAGGAGAGATAATGAGCGGGTGAAATAGTAAAGATTCTTTGCTATTTTGACAGTCCACACTAATTTGAAACGAATTAAAAGAAAAATAAATTCACTCTAATCTGAAACGGAGGGAGTAGATGTTTACAATTGTACAAGCAATCACAATCAAGTAATACACATTTATTAGGAATGTTGATAAGTCAAAAGTAATATTTATTACTACTGCGTCCTACCCGAAAAATAAACAAAGTTGGCCTAATATGAAAATTAGTGAGAGTATATAGTGGAATAAGTATCGTGAGTATGAAAATTAAGGTAGCAAAAAGAAATTGGGAATAGGAAATAGTAAGTGGATTTATTGTGAGTATAACAAGTGGGTCTAATGAATAAAGATGTATTAAAATGTTTCCATTTTGAGTGTGTTTTTTTAAATCGGCCACCAAAATTGAAAATTTGTGCATTTTCGGCTGGAGTATGCCCGAATTAATGATCATTTTTGTCTCAAAAAAGTGTCAGTATTAGTGTAATAAAGTGCCAGTGTTAGTGTATCAAAGTGCTGGTGTTAGTGTAAAACAAGTGCCAGTGTTAGTTTAACAAAGTGCAGTGTTAGTGAAACAAAGTGTCAGTGTTAGTGTAACCAAGTGCCAGTGTTAGTTTATAAAGTCACTTAATATACATGCACTAGCACTTTTTTACACTGGCATTCAAAAACACATGGACTGACATTTGAAAACACAAACACTGGCACTCAAAAACACATACACTGGCACTCAAAAATACTGGTAATTATTTTTGTTGGCTCTCAAAAACACAAGCACTGGCATTCAAAAACACATGGACTGGCATTTGAAAACACATGGACCGGCACTTCAAAAGACATGGACTCGGCATTCGAAATTGGAATTAAAATTGGAACTAATCGGCATTCAAAAACACATGGACTGGCATTTGAAAACACATGGACTGGCACTTCAAAACACATGGACTGGTTCACGAAACAAGTTTAAACAGATTAGGAACAGGGTAAATAATTCATCCATAACAAGGAGAATCACATTTTGAATAGAGGGGAATATCCAAGAACACAAGTATGAAGTAATTAACGAACCAAAAATCTTACAAATCTTAAGTAGGAAGTAATTAATGAACCATTCTTGGTATCAATATAGAGAACAATTCTTCAGCAACAATTAAGTAGGAAGTAATTAACGAACCAATTACAATTTCATACACTACTATCCCCAAATCAAAAACCCTAAATTAAGTGAGATTAATTGGATTTTTATGTTCAGATTTGATCTGATTTTGGTGTCCAGATTAGATTAGAGAAAACAATGAAGAAGACGATTGAGGGAGCCGGCAATGGTGAGGAACTCTGTTTGCGTTTAGAGAGAGAGTAGAGAGAGAGTCCGAGCGCGACAGGTGAAAAACACGTTTTTTGTTAAGGTTAAAAAAAACGCGTTTTTTATAAGTTTTTGGCTATTTATTTAAGGAGGGAGAAAAGATTATTCAATTCATGTACCCTAAACATTTTAATTTCGTTTTAAATGAGTGGTTCAGTAGTAAAGCAAAACCGAGTCCTTAATTAGTGCTAGAGTTTGAACCGTGCAAAGTGGTTCAGTAGTAAAACAGCAAAACCGTATCCTCAGTTAATTAGTGATAGAGTTCGAACCCGTCCTCCCTGGACAGTAAAAAAAAACATTTTGTTTTCTGTGAAAATAAAATTCTGATTTCAATCATGTTCATGGTTGTTGGTTGCTATTAGGTGGTCATAAAAGCTGTCTACTGCCAAATATATACTCCTCTGAATGTGTCAAAAGATTACTAAAATCATGTTAAGCTAGTACCATTTTTGACCTCCACCCCCCTTCACATTTTCAGTTTGGGAAAAAAATTAAATGATGACAAGCACAACAATATTGCAGGCCAATAACTTTCATGTCTTTGCACAATACAATTATATTTTTAAGCTTTTTTATTAATTGCTGAATTAGTGAAAATTGAATTTCTGACCTTCTGTATATAATACTTATATACTAATACTAGTAGTATAAAAAAAGTATACAAAATATTGTTTAAACTAGAGCTATTTGGCGGCAGTACAAAGAAACAAGTATTGTCTTCGTTGCAAAATAAATTTTTGATTTTGATTTTATTTTAAATTTGCTTTTTAATCAAAATAATTTTTATTTTTTTAAATATTCATTTGGGAACAGAGGAATAGCATTTTATTATGGTTTCTATTAGCAATCACAATTTATTTAACTTCATTAGGTTTATTAAATCAACATAAATATTTGATTAAAGTTCAATTAAGTTGACCATTAAAATTAAAGTAACATTATCTTTTCAAGATACAGTGAAATTTAAAGGTCGTGAAATTAATCCGAGAGTACAGAAAAAGGAAATTAGATGTAATGATGCATGCGATAGTTGAAACTTGAAAGGCAAAGGTGTAAAAGCAAATGGAAAGCTACAGAATTCGACAGGGATAATAGAAATGCGATGACGACGGTGTTGGTTTTTTTTTTTTTCTTTTCTTAAAGGAAAGGCATTAAATTTGAAATCCCCAAAGGCGCTGAGGAGATGCTGAATTAATTGTGCATTCTTCTCAACTGTTTCTTGCGTTGAAAATGTTGGCCCTCCTAACCTTATATATATGGTTCTACTTTTGCTTTGCTTCTTCAACCAACACTCCTTAGTCCTTGCTCACATTTCTAATGCTTGCAAAGATGATAACTTCTAGGCTTTTTCTTCTTCTTGCTGTTTTTGGTTTACTTGTTTCTGCCCCTAGTGTAAGGGGTAGAAAGCTTGCTGATTCTTTTCAAGATGAGAAGACGCTCTTTAGACATGGCGGGCTTGGTGGTGGACTAGGCGGTGGCATAGGTGGCGGAGGAGGTGTTGGCGGTGGGATAGGTAAAGGTGGTGGGATTGGAGGTGGTGGTGCCGGAGGCGGTATAGGTGGTGGTGCAGGAGGTGGCATTGGTGGTGGTGGCGGTGCAGGAGGTGGTGTAGGAGGTGGTTTCGGTAAAGGAAGTGGAATTGGTGGCGGCGGCGGCAGTGGAGGTGGCATTGGTGGTGGAAGCGGTGCTGGTGGTGGTGTGGGAGGTGGGATTGGAAAAGGGGGTGGTGTAGGGGGTGGAATAGGTGGTGGTAGCGGTGCTGGAGGTGGCATTGGTGGTGGTGGTGGTGCAGGAGGCGGTGTAGGCGGTGGAATTGGTAAAGGGGGTGGTGTAGGAGGTGGGATTGGAAAAGGGGGTGGCGTAGGAGGTGGAATAGGTGGCGGTAGCGGTGCTGGAGGTGGCATTGGTGGTGGTGGTGGGGCAGGAGGAGGTGTAGGCGGTGGAATTGGTAAAGGGGGTGGTGTTGGAGGCGGAATTGGCAGTGGTGGTGGTGCTGGAGGTGGCATCGGTGGCGGAGCCGGAGGAGGTGTAGGAGGTGGGATAGGTAAAGGGGGTGGTGTTGGAGGTGGCATTGGTGGTGGATCTGGAGGCGGAATTGGCGGTGGAATAGGTAAAGGAGGTGGTGTTGGAGGTGGAATTGGTGGCGGTGGTGGAGCTGGAGGTGGAATTGGCGGTGGCGGTGGAGTCGGAGGTGGTACAGGTGGTGGCTCTGGAGGAGGCATTGGCGGTGGGATAGGTAAAGGAGGTGGTATTGGTGGTGGCATAGGAGGTGGAGGTGGAATCGGGGGAGGGTCCGGTGGTGGAGCAGGATTCGGAGGTGGTGCTGGCTCTGGAGGAGGTGTAGGTGTCGGTGGAGGTGGAGGAGGAGGATTTGGCGGTGGAGGCGGCGGAGGAATAGGTGGTGGGTCTGGTGCCGGCGGAGGAGTAGGTGGTGGATTTGGTAGTGGAGGAGGGATTGGTGGAGGAGGAGGAGGAGGTGGTGGAGGTGGTGGAGGAGGAGGAGGAGGTGCTGGTCTTGGAGGTGGAGCAGGTGAGGGTTTTGGCGGGGATACCGGTGGTGGATTTGGTGGTGGTCACTAGATTGCTCAAATGTTAGTTATAAATTAATGATGAATCTGCATTACCAATTAAGGTGTGAAGCAAGTTAATAGCTTCATAAAGAGTATGATGTAGATTTCTCCTTCCTATGTTTTGACCTAAAAATTAATATTATACACAATAAAATTGCTTTACATCTTCATGTGGATTTGCACATGCCACTGACACCCAACTTTCTCAAATGTACTTGCACTACTTTAGGCAATGATTTTGATTCATCATAGATATTACAGATTATGCAACCGACCTAATAAATACTTTAAATTTATTAAATAATTAAAATATATCAATATTTTAAGTAATAAATACAGGTGGGTCCGTGGGGGACGCGTTTGCGGCTAATAAATACTGAGAAAGATTATAGTTATAATAATGTATTTAATGGAAAACTAATAAATACTTTAAAATTTTTATTACAAATAATTAAAATATATCAATATTTTAAGTAAATTGATCATCAAAAATTAAATTAATACTATATTTTCGTGTTTTAAAAAGTAGTATGTCTCGTTGACTAAATACAGGTGGGTCCATGGGGGACGCGTTTGCGGCTAATGGGGCATGAAAACTCTTTTATAGCGTTAAACACTCAAAGTCAAAACCCAGTGGGATAATTGGGAAGAAGTTGGCCCAATTCATAAATGCTTAGAGCCTTCCCAGGCCCACCCTCATGTGCATTCAACTGTCTAGTCCACCCATGATCAAACAAGGCACGTGCCTAATTGTGGGGGTGGTTAGGTTTAAAACGCGATTGATTTAAGATCGAGCCAAATTAAATAATTAAATAATGCGATTTGATTTGATTTTCAAATATAAACATTTCGGTTCGGTGTTAAATATTGGAAAACAACATGGTTCTGTTTTGCATTTTGACCCTTTCAAATTGAACCAAATCAAATCAAACCGCAGTTTGAGACCGCGAGAACGAACAACGAACTGCAAAATCAAACCGCCAAACCAAACCAAACCACCAAACCAAATCATATTATATAAATTAATCCTAACTCCCGTTTTGTATCTTATTTAACATTTTTCGTAAATTTATTATTAGATAAAAAAAAAAAAAATTACATTATAGACTAATCCTAATCCCAGTTTTGTATCTTATTAAATATTAATTTTATCATTTGTTATCTTTATTGTGACACATAAATAACCAAGTTTTCTCCACGATCCATATTGTAAAGTGTTTCTCTTTGTTCGACCTCTCCCTTCCTCTAGTCTCTCTTCCTCCGACTTTCCACTTAAACACCCGCATCTTTCGCTCTTTCTCTATGATCACGAAAAATTTAAACAAGTTTAATAATGAGTTGCGGTCTGAATCGTGGTTTGAACGTAGTCTGAACCACATAATTGAATAGCGGTTTAAAACAAACCGAACCAAACCATAACGATTTACTTTGGTTCAGTTTGAAATTATTCATGGTTCAATTCGGTTTGAAATTTTTCCAAACCAATGACTAGACTAGTGGTTTGATACATAAATTCCCCCAAACTAAGCCAAACCAAACCATTTCAATTCTCTTCCACCAAAACATACCTTAGCAAAGAATCCCGGATTCGGGCCTGCTGTTCAACCACACATAGAAAGAAACAAAAGTCGTGTGAGTTTGTGATCTTTTTGCATCTAGATGGTTATCATTTTTGCTATTCATCAAGAGTATTTAAGACATTTAATTCGGCTCGTCATTTTTCACCTATTCAGCTCACGTCGCATCCCTGCTATACGGCTCGACTTCAACCACAGACCCCAGCAAGAAAATGCAAGATCAAAAGCTCAACTCCAGAAAGGGCAAGAAATTTTATTGCCAGTTCATTCTACGCCCAAAGGCTACCACCTCTGTAGCTCTCGACCTACCTTATCCGGCCACCACCATGGACATGATGGTATATCTCTAGTTTACACTTACATTGCAGACAATACAAAAGGCACAAAATAAATAATTTACCTAATGCTTCTTTTTGGAGCAAAAGAATCATAACTCATCTCCGTGTTATCTTCTCTACCATGCTGGAATAAAATTCGAACTAAAACATCATGAGATGGAATGGTCATTGTTGAACAAGCACATAGTGTGTGTGTGTGTAGCTGTGCATGGGTGCGCACACAGATTTTTTTATGTGTACATGGTTGTTTGTGTTTTGCTTACAAACAATGAGACAGTAGTAGTGTTCGCGATCCAAATTTTTCAGCACAGATTTTCATCTCAATCTAGGTGTCAAGCTTATTGTATCACTTGATATGTGATATTGCCGACCTAGATCGGGATGAAAACTTTGAAGAAAAAGAATTTGGATCCCCAAGTTTTCCTCAAGAGAAACTGATGGTTTTACCTGGTTGACAGTGCAGGCTTCTTCTTTCTATACTGACTGGCCAATTCCGTTGTGCCAGAATTCATCACGAAGGATCTCCAGAAAGCGAATTGAGGAACAGCTACATATTGACGAGAATCCCTAAAAACATCCTTGAAAAAGCACACCCAAAAGCAGAACAAGCAGAGTCCTGAAAGAAATAAAGAAAGAAAAATGGCTTCCCTTCACCAACAGCAGACCTTTATATCTGCCATGTGGTTTCACACCAAAAAGGTACTCAAGTTCATATAAAGCAAAATGTTCTTCATTCTGTACCAAAAAAATGTTCTTGGTTCCTTACCAAGTAAACCAAAAAAAAAAAAAAAAAAATGAAAAAAGAAAAAAAAAGTATACTCCCTCCGTCCCAGCCGAGAGAAAATGAGTGGGAGGAATAGTGATTTGCTGGTGTTGTGAGTGTAAAAGTAAAATATGAGAGAAAATGAGTGGAAAAAATAGTAAAGATTCCCTTCCATTTTGGGCAGTCTACATTCGGCTGGGACAGACCAAAAAGGAAAGAAGTCTACATTGAGCTGGAACGAAGGGAGTATACATTTACATATGGAAAGTTCATTTCCTTAGAAAAAAAAGGAAAAAAAATAAAAAGTTGTGGGAATTTCTCTAGCTAACTAGTTGAGATAATTTACAATTGATGTGAAAAATTCAAGTAGGCTTAAACCATAGTCCAATCACATCCAACGGCATAAACAGGCTTTTCAGCACTACCAGGCTTAGGAGGCTTTTTTGAAAATATTGATACGAAAGATTGCCGGGTTGAATTTTCTTCCGAGTTCTTCGAGTCCTTTGGAGGTGTTCTCCCTGAGGACCTATCTTTACCACCAAATATCAAGCCCAGCTTCTTAAATCTCCCCTTCGGTTCACCACCATTCGGGGCTTCTTCCGGCTGCTTTGTTATCTTTAGAACTTCATCAGGGTTTACTATCATCATCTCCACAGTTTCATACACCTAAACAAAAAATTATTTAAGGAAATTTAAACCGATAACAATTTAACAAAAAAAAAAAAAAAGTAAACCCTTTCATTTCCTTCTTATATTAAACAACTAGCCTAAGCCCGTGTCCAAGGCCACGTTTTTTGTGTTTTTTTTTTCTTTTTTAATTTTTTTTTTAATTTAATTTTTTTTAAGGGCAAAATGGGGAATTCCCCCCTTGGAACTGTTCAAAGAACTGTTCATAGGGGGGGTTGCATTTATACTATAGATGTTCAAACCCAAAGCAGATTGAATAACTATCTTTAAGGCCAAAAAGATTCAATTAACCATACTAGGCCAAGATATACGGTGTACCTGGCATATGTCCTCAACTCTTTCAGGCCAAGTGCAACCTTGACAAGTCACAACAATGTAGTCTTTGCACTCGTAAAACAGCTTGCACAAATTTTCATTCGTGGAAAGTGTGGTCTCGGCACAAGTAAATCCTGAACCAACCTATAATTTGAACATATTAAAAAAATCAACACAATAAAAGAAGAAAATCATTAACTTCTTTCCATCCTGCACTCAATTGATCAGAGACAGCCTTTAACCAAGTAAAATGATCAGCCACATGAAAATCTACATAAAGCCTGATTAAATAGAATCCTACGGGGATGCACGAGTTATAGATTACATGATCATTCAATAATTGAACAAAAATGATGACCGTAAGGGTTGGGAACATAGAAATGATGTTTCCTAAATGAATACTCCCTCCGTCCCATAAGCCTTAGGAATTTTTGAAATGGCACGGGAATTGAGGAATATTATTATAGTATTAGGAGAGAGAATGAGTGGAAGAAGTGTTGTGAGTGTGAAAAATTAAATAGGAGAGAGAATGAGTGGAGGGAATAGTAAATTATAATATGTTGTGAGTATTAAAATAATGTAGGAGAGAGAATGAGTGGAGAGAATAGTGATTTAAGGTTTCCATTTTGGGAATTCTTAAGACTTATGGGACGCCCAAAATGGAAAGTTTTCTTAAGACTTATGGGACGGAGGGAGTATAGCGTAAAGTAGCTAATCTTGGGTAGCTAAGTAAATGACAACTACATCTTTTGAGAGAATAGAATTGTAGTCTTTCATGAAAGCGAAAAGACATAAATTCCCTGGGCAATGGCTCAAAACATTGTCATAAGATATGGAAAAAGCAGGATAAACCATGAGATAATGGAAAGAGACTTACAAGAGAAACAAACAGCTGCTCAAAGAGTTCAGAAGGTGATATATCCTCTAAGAAGTTCAGAATACCATCCCTATAGACTCAAAGAACCATTGTGTCAGATTGCTTTATATGATTAAAAAAAAAAAAGTTTCCAATGGAATAAGTGAAGATTTTAACTTACACAGCCAAATCCTCATCATATAAAGGAGCTTGTCTTACAGCAGGTACTGGTTTTGCAGTTTCCCATAGCTCTCGCCACAAATTTCCTGGGAATTATTAGAAACCCTATGTCAGAGAAAGTTTTCCTTAATACTGGACAAAACTGATTCATATCGCTCCATTAGATCCAAAACCAAAATCAATTTTGCACCCAACAAACTTGTAATACAGGAACACCTGTACATGAGAAATTAAACAAGGATGCCCAGCATAATGGTCTAAGCACCTAGCAAGTGTAAAAATGTTCATCTAAATACTGGAGCCAAAACAACCTCACACCCTTCTTTCTGAGCCCCTAAGTACCAGGCATGAAAAAGTGTCATACTAACTTAATGGCTACCTATGCATCATGATATTGGAGATATATACCAAATCAAAACAGAGAAATATAATAATGACTTGGTAACCAGCTTGACTATAGATATTTCGGAATCCTGGTTGACATTGGCCCATGTATGTCAAGAACTTCTAAGAAACCTTTACTGAGCATGACCTATTTGTGGCACACACTGTCCTCACAACAGGCATGATTATCAGGGCAGTGGAGCCATCAAATCAGAACGCAAATACAAATTAATTTCAATAATATAGCTTCAATAAAAAATCCATGTTAGTTTTATAACAATATACTACTCCCTCCATAACAAAATAAGAGTCTCATTGTCTTTTGCACATAGTTTAATGCAAAGCAAAGCTTGTGGACACGGTAAATCGGAGGTGAGACCAGCATGAATTTATGGATATAATTCACCTCTCTTTCTCAAAAAGGAAAGTGGACTCTTTTTTGTAACACCCCAAAATGGAATATGACTTTTTTTTCTGTTACAGATGGAGCAATATTTTCATTGCCAACACATTGTTACATTAAAGACAATATTCTTGACCTCATTATCCTAATCCAGCTGGATACTTTCCAGATCCCCACACCACCCCCACAACAACAACAACATTACCCCAGTGCCGCAAATGCTCCCACCTACGGTGGGGTAAGGGGGGTCGGATGTACGCAGCATTGCCCATGTGTTAAAGCAGAAAAAGGTTGTTTCCGGATGAACCATGATGAAAATTACGTCGAAAATTGCATGGACTGACTGCTGCTTCATAACAAAGAAGCGCAGACAGTTTAGTGAGCCATTTTGCTTTATTCCATCATATTCCCAAGCCAAAAAATAGTGAGTCTTTGGCTCCATTGGAAATGATGGAAATACATTATGGAAAAAGACAAGGTGATAACTCCTATGTTTCCCCATGAAACGAGGAATAAAAATGCCAGGAAAGCTATTCCAACCTAAGTTCATTACTTACAAACCATCCCAAGGTGGCCAAAGAATGCCACGCCAGGCTTTAGTTTTGGGATATTGAGAAAGAGAAAGAGAGATGTTCATGGTCCCTACACTGAAAGTGTACGACTAAGTTCATTCCATAAAACTCTTCTGAGTACCCGAGATTATGATAGGTGACATGTGCAACAGTGAGCGTGTCTCCTACACGAGTATTTATTAATGGTGCAGCATTTCGAAAAGCATAAGCTCAATCAAACTCTCTGGAACGTGATCACTTTTGATAACTCTTTCTCCAACTGTTCAGATTTGTTCCCTCTTTCCGCATTTGATGATGGCCTTAATAGCATGCTAGATCATCATACAGAATCCCATCCTAAATACTACTCCCTATCCTGCCATCTAGTCGGAATCCTAGACCAGCAAATATATATGGCTGCTACATGAACCTGACATAAGCTACTATTTGAACCCTGAATAACGCCTCATCAAACACTTCGTTTAATCAGAGTAAGACGCGCTTGTTAATTCACGATAAATACGAGAAGAGAAAACAAACTACACAGTTGTTGCCCCATTCCACCCTTCCCCCATCAAAAAACTATCCAAAGGCCAAAACTATCTGAAGTCTGAGTAATGTATTACAGTCTAAAAGGAAATGTTATAGCAGAGATATATGGTCTTACTGTAACATGCTATACCTTCTTTCTGCATGCGCGTACTTAGTTGACCTTTGACACAAGAAGGATCATTATCACCAGAGGACTCTCTAGTTTCAGTATTTGTGTCTGTCTCCATCCAATCAGGGGGAGAGTGCCATCTTACGAAATCTTCTAAAATGCAGCCCGGATTTGCTGCCTAAAATATGACAATAGACTTTAATTAAATGAGTGTCAGCCAGTATTGAACATTTTTCACAACACATTGCAAAAAGGCCAATTTAACCCAATTTAGTAGTATTGTACCTTGAAAGCCTGCATGTCAGAGAGGAGTTGAGAACACCCAGCACCAACACTAAACCCATAGAAAGAATTAGATTTCTAGGAAATGCCAAACAAATAGGTACTCAGTAGCAATAAACAATCATCAGATGTTTACATTTCGCTTCATATATAAACAGTATCTTGTAAGAAATGAAGCAGCAAAAAGTTCTCTGAATATAACAAGCAGAGTTCTATTGATTGATCCGGTCTTTCATAATAGACGATAATTTCCATCAAACTTCCAAAAACCTTGAAACATCGCCCGACTGACAGCCCACATAAAGTAGCTCATGAGAAATAAAGGTCCAGGCAATTCATGTTTTATCTCAGATGACAGTCAACAAATTACATAAAGTTCTTCTGTTTTCCGATCCTTCAGTAATTGGTAAACTTTAAGGGATTAAAGTTGTCAACTACCCATGTAATTTATTTGTTATATCTTCCCCTTAGATATCACCCACAGTATGAATGCCTGGCAAATATTTCTTCTATTTCCAAAAGCAAAACACGAACCATTTGAAAATCCAAAAGGAGATCAAATTAACAAGAATTATATGCATGTCTAACAGTAATAATAAGTACTTGAGGGAAGAAAAGGGATAGAGAAAAGCATGGAATCAGTAAACATGAACTCACAAATGAAGTTATGAAACTAACCTCCCTGTGCGTAACACAAACTCCTCTGTTTCTTTGATAAGATCTTCAGTGAGAAGAGGTCCTTCCTACATATCCACACATGCATAAACCTTATTAAGGGTAAGGACTAAAATGTCAAAAGGAACTGCATACAATGATGACATATAATTTAACGAAACCTGCATAATTGGCGTATATATGGATTCACCGGTTTCTAGCATGGTCAAATTCTCGGCTTGTTTATCAGCTCCCAAACGTAGAACTAGTTCCCCAGTACCAATCCTAGCATACAAAACAGGACTTGCAGGAATTGTGCATTCAGAAGCTGCTGAATCTTCAACATTTAAGTTGGCCTGCCTTAATACAGAATCAAATGATTCTGTGGCAGCAGAATGGCGCTTTTTCCTAGAAGTACAGCAATTGATAACCTGCAACTGCTGATACAACAGGCAGGAACGCAAGTCGGGAATCTCATCTGGAGGAATGCCTGGAATATACTGTCCTTCTGACCAAAGTCTTCTCAACTGCAAGTCAAAAAGTTTCAGAAGCACCCAGTTAGGTGAGAATATATTTGAATACTTTGGGTCTGCTCTTAATTATGAAGTTTTGAAAATAACAAGCAAACGAATGGCATGAAATCCATCACCAAATTAGGATAGAGTAACTTTGAATATTTCAGTATGAAAGAAAGGTCCAAAATTGCCAAGAAGCCATTGGAAGTTGTTCTCGAAACCTAAAAACTACCAAACTAAGGAACTATCCCGTACTTGTTCACTTATTACAGTTACCTCGCAGATAATACCAAAAAGTTCTGGCTTGGGTGGAAGTAGTCAAGATGAGGTCTCTTTTAGCTCTAAGATAATCGCTCTAAGGCACCCACAACCAGATACAGTGTTATCCTGGAAAAAAGCTGAAAAGAGTTGACTAACTTTATTTGTATTTGTAGGAAAATGAGGTAGCCTTTTAGAAGAACGAATATTCCGGTGCACATGGTAGTTAACCATCTCCTAGGCAACTATGTTCTCAAAGAATTAGCAAGATCAAAGAAAATATCTGATCCTATTTCAAATGATATCAATAACATCATGATTAAACAGTTTTAATCAATAAAGAAGCAAACTAAGTCACCTACCAACTATACAGAAACAACACTCTCATTTGCAACTCAACCAGTAAGACGTCATTTAATTTTTCTGGGGATCCTGTTCTATAAAAAAATAGGTTTCAGTGTATGCACTCAAAATAATTGTTTCCAGTGTAGCTATTAGTTAAAGCAGAAATAATTGAACCATAAGTAACTTTACCATGTAACCAAATACACTAAAAGTTTATTTTCATTCCAATAAGTTCACTTACTTCTTCAACAACCCTGAACCAAAACAAGGCCATTTTCCGCAGTGTTTTCAAACTTCCAATGGCTTCAGCAAGTTTGACAATAAAGCTTTCAGGAGGAGCACCATGAATATCCTTTGGCAAAGGATGTAATGTTTGTACTTGCCTCCAAGCTAGAATCAACTTTTCTTCCAAGAAAATGTCCTTCTGCGAATATCTTGCAGAGATTACAACGGAAGTGATATATCATCAAGGGATAGTGCAGACTGAAATTAAGGCATCTTTTTCTAGGAAGGTGATATTTTCAGCAAGTTCACAAACCATGAAACTACCTGGATCCTGTAATGAGCTGATCAGAGACATGACTTTCTCATCGGTACCAAACTCAGAAGCAAACTTGTCTTCCTTCTCCCGCAACACTAATGACTTCATTGCAGAGAAGCCCAAACTAGCCCTTTCTCTGACAGGTGAAGAATCTCTAGATGATGCCAAAAGATCTTTCATGGACTTAAGATTTCTTGTTTTCCTGCAGGTGTCAACATAAAAATGTAATCCAAACCAACTGACTTTATCAACCTTCTATACTTGCTTAAAACAATTTACTTGATTACTTAAAAAACACATTGGAAGATTATTGATCCCCATTTATTATACTTCTAACAAAACTAATTAAGAATATGCAAAACCATTTGTTGAATGACAATCATATGTGTAATCAGTCAGAAATATTACTGCATTTTCTGCAGGACAGCCAACAAAAATTTTGACAGTGAGAAAAATTTGGAGGACAACATGTATATTCATCAAGAAAACTTACTCAACACCTACTGATAACTGCTTGATTAGAAATGCGGGAGGAATGATATCTATGTTGGAGGCATTTGAAACTTCTGCCAAGGAAGCTCCTGAACCCTACGATAGATCAATATTTTGATAAAACAAAAAGAAACAAAGTCAAGCACATTGATCGCTTCTATGAAATGGAAAGAACATTCAAGATTCTATATTTAATTCAGATACATTTATCTTTACAGATAAGAAATCTATATATATATATATATATATATATATATATATATATATATATATATATATATATATATATCATTTGGATGTTCTTTTGTAAAATGGTAAACATGTTTGAGGTTCTTTACAACAGGAAAACGAGTCTACTCCATTTGCAGATATTTTCCATGCAACTTTCCTTTTCGAGCTCTTGTTGATATGACTGAAACATGGGAGAAACTCTGGTAAAAAAAATAAATGCTACCTGAGTCCCAATATCAGTGTGCAGTTTCAAAATAATTATTGACCCAAATAACTGCATTTTTCCTAATCAAGGTTCTAAATTCACTGCTTGCAAATATCAAGTCCCATTGTGTACTTGCAAGGATAGTAAGTGATCATTAAGGCTACTTAGATAGGTGCTACTAAAAGTGCATAATATTCAACTTTCGTAATTCCATTGAAACGCTATAACAGTCATTTTGAGAGGGAGTACAACATTAGTAATGCTCTTGAACTTGCAGTGAGAATCTATATGATAATGGTTGTCATAGAACGCACCGAATATTGATCAAGTGTGTATGGAAAATATTTCACATGGAAACAAACATGTCTATGATTGCTGGGCACTATAAGAGAATACATAGCGACTGCTTGTACAATATTTTCCTACGCCTGAGGTGATAATTTGCATAATATCTATGCTCGACCATCAATTCATTTAGGAAACAATGCATTTTGCATATAAGGAAGCGTGCATGACGAGATGTGGAAGTGAGTCAACTTTTGGATACATTTTAGTTCCTCTAAAATTGTCGTGAACTATTTGTTTATTGTATATCACACAAACATATTATGAAAACTATTTGGTACAAAGTTATTTGTATCTATCAGTTCCATGTTTCAGAGAAAAACCTTGTTCCAAATTAGTCGGGGCTCAGAAATTCATATCCTCTACCACAAAAACAATATGAATGCTTACATCTACCACAGGTTTAAAAGTGCATATATGCACATATGCTAGAACTACATTTCAAAATCAACAAAATTCAATGTGTAAAATCCTCTAACCTTTGATTGAGGAAAATCTCTTGAATGAGGTAGGTACAAATTTTCATCAAATATTGCGAACGACATTGTGAAATTATCAGTTTTATCAGGCTCTTGTACTCCTCTTTTACCGATTCTAATATTCTTCAATCTCTCCTGCCAATCCTGCTTTACCTTTCTCGGTTCTGACCTTCGGTTTACATCCCTCGCCTCATGATAACACTGACCAAAGGAGTTACAATTCTTCAGAGAAAATTCATAAAAAACACTTAGAGACGAATATATGAAACTAATTAAAAACAGATGTCTGTCAAGGTTAGTTTAGATTATTTTGGAGATTTAACTAAGAGTTGACTATTTCACTGTCCGGATATTACATACAGAAGGCATGTGATTTGAAATCCAATTTTTTTGCAGTTGTTTCCGCATACACTACAGAAAACGGAGCAGTTGTTCCGACATTTTGGACAAAACAGTATTCTAATCCAACCAGATTCAAATTGAATTGAAATCACAGTATTCCTAACACAATTACCTTTGACTCGCCTTCATCGCGTGAATCCGATGTTCCGAAATTCGGCAATTGTTTGTGACAATCATCTACGATTCAGGCGAAACGACACACGGATGATTTCCAGAAATCAAAATTCAAGTAACAAAATAAAAAAAAAAACTTGAAATAATACAAACACATTTTTTTTTTCAAAATTAAGAAAAACAAGCAGGCGAGTGTGTGAATTGAAATGAGAAAATCTCTAAAAGTGGAAGAATCAAGTAGTACCTCGATCGGTGGAGGAATCAGATTTTTTAATATCCGTAAAAACTCTCTCCGCTTTAGCAGCTGCGGAATGAAAGGCGGTACGGGCTCTAGAAACAATGGACGGCGCCTCCATTTCCTGATGCGGTTACTTGCTCAAGCAATCGGAATCGCAGATTGGGGACGGAAATAATGGTACATGTTTGGAGGGAAAATCAACGGAGTTAGAAAGAATCACAAAACGTGAAGCAGATGAAGAGACGACCTACTACAGATTTCGCAACAATTAACGCCTATAAATGGAAATCGCCCTTTGATTTAAATCTCACACGCTTTTAGTATAATCATTATTTTATCTAGCAAAGATAAACTTTATTGAACCCGTCGTAATGGTTTAGTCCAAATTCCAAAACCAACCCTCAAATGTTGTACAGTACTAGTTTGCCGTGTGGAGGACGTCACGTGACTTTGCCATTGTCAAAACTAGCCGCAAACTCTGCGATGCACATCGATTTTATGTTGCCAAAATTGATCTGAACATTTAATCGAAATACAAAAACCTGAATATCAATTATACATTTTGAAACACTTCCTTAACACACAATGTTCATAGTGACTCTAGTACATGATGACTCATCAGCTTTATTTGTGAGTATCGAGATATGAAGACCTTTCGGAGGAGGGAGTATGCTTAATTGTTTTAATTTTTATATTTTCATTCTCTCTTTCTCAAATTAAAACGAAATGTTAACTTGTTTTTAGTTATATTAATTAAAAGGTTGAACTTAAAGATTTGTATTTACATAAATTATAAAAAATTGTAATGATTTTTACCATACTGTATAGCGAGTTTAAGTGATAATTAAAACTTGTTGTACCGCTGTATTATACGGAAGGTTTATTAACTTTCACAAGATTATATTTTCACTTTAAAATAAATCTTAAATATTCGAAATCTTGAATTTGTGGGTGTGTTTAACCTAAACGACCGTTTTCTACTTTCCTTGTGGGAGTTAGCCAAATATTAAGAAGCTTGAAAACGAATGTTAACCACTGCAATTTATGATGATAATGTTCTATATTATCGGCCAGAGTCAACTTTCTCCATACTTATAAGTAATATTTGAAGGGATGAACAATTAATTATCCAGCAAATTTGGAATATACTTATATTTTAGTCTAGGAATCTTTATGATACCCCCGTGATTGCATCTGCATATTTGTAAAAAAAATACTCCATTCGTTCCGTCCAAAATGACAAAGTTTGAGCTTTGCATGAAAATTAAAAAAAGTGATGTAAGAAAGAGAAAAAATGTATAGTGGAATAAATGTTGTGAGTGAAAGGTGATGTAGGAAAGAGAAAGTGGGATAGAAAATAGTTAGTGAATATTTATTGTGAGAATATGACAAGAGGTTCCCACAAATAAAGAAGTAATAAAAAACTTTCCATTTTTGGGTTGTGCCCATTCAAATGGGACGCCAAAAAAGAAAATTTGTGCCCTTTCGAGCGGGACGGAGGGAGTATACACTAAGGCTCCGTTAAAGGTTCCGTTTGTTTGTAGGAAAATGTTTTTCGGAAAACGTTTTCCTTATTTTTCGATGTTTGGTAAGCATCGAAAAATGGAGAAAATATTTTTCGAAAAATGTTTTCCTCACTTTTCTAAGTAAAATGATTTACGTATTTTTTCTAATTAAAATATTTTTCGGAAAATGATAACACCCTCACACACACACACACATAGTTTTTCATACACCCCCACGTTACCCATCCCACATCAACCACCCCCTACCCCATCCACTCATACAAAAATTATTTAGTTTAGAATAACATAAATTACAAAATAGGGACTAAACACTTCGTAGTGATATCAATTTAAGGCCTGACATATCAATTACGTCAATTTAGGGTTCAACGTGTCAATTTTCCCAAATTAGGGTGTGTGTTTTTTAAGAAACTTGGAGTTTATTAGTAACAAACACAAGGTTCATGGGAAAGGTCATCCATAAACGAGGGTTTTTTTACTATCGAAGTATCGATGTGCAAAAAAAAAAATGCTTTAAATTTTGTCAAATTTAAGGTTCAACTGAAATTAGTGAGTATGAAATTCTAGAACATAAGAATTAGGACAAATAGACAATAAAGTCTATGTCAAATTGGTAGGTGAAGCCCAATTATAACCTGGTCTTATACAAAGAAATTTGGGAATAGCCAATTACTACTCCCTTGATCACGCAAAACTATTTATTTAAATGTTGTATTTTTTATTTTGGTTTATTTTAAAATAAATATAATATTTAAAAATAGTACAATTTAATCATCATACAAATATATATTAATTAGTAAAATATTTTCCTTTTTTAAAATATTGACCACGAGACATAGAAGTAATTATTCATAGTCATTTTAAATGGTCAAATATCTTGAAATTGACTTGGAAGAAATGAAAAGGGTGTTGAAATATATTGCACTATTATTAGTTGCATTTTAGTTGATCTAGTCTTTAGGAGTTGTTATTTCTTATTTGTTGCAGTTTAAGTTGTTCTATTTTGTAGGAGTTAAAGTAATGGATTAGAGAGTCATGGGCTGTTATGGGTCTTTTATTTGTGGTATTTATGTTTTGTAATTGCCTAATATATTAGGCTTCAGAGTTAATCAATGAAAATCAAGTTTTACAGCCATTCTTTCTCTCCGTTCATTAACCTTCTATTTTTCTACAGTTGATATCAGAGTCAGGTTGTAAAACACAGAGTGGGTGTGAGACTTTCTCTTAGCCAAGAGAAGTGTTTGAGTAGTAAGGAAAACACAGCAACTGTTTTTTTTCTTCTTGTAGTAGCAACAAGCACGATGTCGGATAACTTTGTGCAACCAAGGAGTATGCTCATGGAGAACTTCTTGAGATCCAAGGAGTATTGGCAGGTTGTTTAATCTGGAGTAGCAGTTCCAGCAGCCGGAGCAACGGTATCGAAGACGCAGAAGGCAAAAATTGAAGCATTGAAGTTGAAGGATCTCAAAGCCAAGAACTATATTTTCCAAGCAATTGATCGAGCAATACTGGAGACGATTCTTAGCAAAGAAACCTTCAAGCAGATTTGGGACTCGATGAAGAAGAAGTTTCAAGGCAACGCAAAGGCAAAACGGGTGGAACTCCAAGGATTACAGACTGATTTTGAGACTCTGCGAATGAAGTCAGGTGAATCGGTTAAAGATTTCTTTGGGAGAACGATGACGATTGCAAATAAGATGAGGATCCATGGAGAAAAATCGGAGAATATCAGTATTATCGAAAAATTCTTCGATCATTCACAACAAAGTTTAATTTTGTTGTATGCTCGATCGAAGAATCAAATGATATTGATACTCTTTCACTTGATGAATTGGAGAGCTCTATGGTGATTCATGAGAAGAAAATAAACAAGCAGGAGAAGCAGGACAAAGAGGAGCAAGCATTGAAGGTCTCTACAGAAAGTTACTCACCACAAGGAGATAGAGGACGCGACTGAGGACGAGGTCGAAGTCGAGGTAGAGGCCGAGGAGCCAATGATTGTGGCAATCAACATTAACATAATCAACCCCGAGAAAGTCAGCTGAATGGAAGAGGAAGAGCAAGATGAGGCTACCACCCAACCACACATCGACCACCTTCAGACAAGTCCAAGATTGAGTGCTACAAATGTCACGGGTATGGTCATTATCGATCAGAATGCCCTTCTTTTTCGCAGATAGAGCAAGGTGAGAAATCTAATTTTGTTGAAAAATAAGAGGAGGAAGAAGTGTCCTTGTTAATGGCTTGTGATCCAAAGGAGGTAACTGATAAACATCTTTGGTATTTAGATACCGGTTGTAGCAATCATATGTGTGGATAAATTTGCATTTTCTTCTCTATATGAGTCCTATCATGATAATGTAAAGTTTGGTGATAATTCTAGAGTCTCTGTGATGGGAAAAGGGAAGGTAGCAATCAGATCTAAAGAAAATGCTATAGAGATTATATCTAATGTCTTGTTTGTTTCAGATTTGAAAACAAACTTGCTCAGTATTGGCCAGCTTCAAGAAAGGGGATATGAGTTCACTATTAAAGATGGAGTTTGTCGAATTCAAGATGAGAAACTTGGATTGATTGCTGAAGTCAAAATGACAGCAAATCGCATTTTTCCCCATCACCTGAGTAACATTATTCATTCATGTTTCTCTGCAAAAGTGAATGATTCAGCATGGTTGTGGCACTTTCGCTATGGGCATTTGAGTTTTGGTGGGTTGAAGACACTACAAGATAAGAGCATGGTTACAGGCCTTCCTTAAATTACAGCTCCTACCGAAGTTTGTGAAGAATGTGTTATTAGCAAACAACATCGTGCCTCATTCCCACAAGGAAAGTCCTGAAGAGCAAAAAATGTTCTTGAGCTTGTTCATTTTACTTTTGCGTGTGGATCACCATTAGAGGGAGGTTGCTTTATCTCCTAAAGCTTGAAGATCTCCATTGTTGATTTCATCACCAAGGTTTTGAACAAGGAAGAAGAAGATCCATTTCGACATCAAAATTCCAAGGCTTGAATTTTGAGATCTACTTTGTTAAACTTCATCGCATTCGAGGTATGTAATTCTATTTCATGGTTTTTCTAATCTCTTCATGCTAGACGGATCATAGGGCTAGGATTTTGTTGTTATTTGTTAATTTTCCGCTGCATTTGTAACCCCAAACCCCAACAAATAGAATCCTTCATTACTTGCAAGGAATTAAGGATTTTGGTTTGTTCTAAAGAAAGGGTGAAACAACATATTTGCTTAGGGTTCACCGATAGTGATTATGTTGGAGACCAAGATGATAGGAAAAGCACTTCAGGCTATGTTTTTATGATGGGTACAGGGGCTATTTCATGGTCATTAAGGAAGCAACCAGTTGTTACGTTATCAACTACAGAAGCTGAGTTTGTCGCTGCAACAACTTGTGCCTGTCAAGCTATTTGGCTGAGGAAAATTCTCAATCAGCTGATGTTCAAACAAGAGGGAGCTACTACAATTTTTTGTGACAACAGTTCAACAATCAAGCTGTCCAAGAATTCAGTGCTTCACGGAAGAAGCAAGCACATTGACGTGAAGTATTATTTCTTGAGGGATCTTAGCAGTGCTGGAACAATTGATCTAATTTACTGTAGGAGTGAAGATCAAGTTGCAGGTATATTTACAAAGGCCCTCGAGATGGAGTCATTCATGAAGCTAAGAAGGCTACTAGGTGTTTGCACACTGGAATCAGTCAAAGCATTAAACTGAATGTTAGCAAACATCAGTTTAAGGGAGGGTGTTGAAATAAATTGCACTTTTATTAGTTGCATTTTAGTTGATCTAGTCTTTAAGAGTTGTTATTTCTTATTTGTTGCAGTCTAAGTTGTTCTATTTTGTAGTAGTTAGTGGAGTAATGAATTAGAGAGTCATAGGTTGTTATGGGTCCTTTATTTGTGGTATTTCTGTTTTGTAATTGCCTATATATTAGGCTTCAGAGTTAATCAATGAAAATCAAGTTTTACAACCATTCTTTCTCTTCGTTCATTAACCTTTTATTTTTCTACAAAGGGATAGCTGTCCTTGATGCACATATGAAATAATATTTTATTTCTTTTATTTAATTATTGTATGTTTCGAAATATCACAGTTAATCTGTCAATTTTGTAATAGATATATTTTATTTGTTTGTATCGTATTATAATAGTTTTATTTAAAAATGCAACAATTATTTGAAATTGAAAAAGATTTGCAATAATTATTATGAAAGAGAGCTTGAAATAATGCTCTCTTCATTCAGAAGAAGAATAAACAGATGTGATTAATATATACTAAATTAGACTAAATTACTTTTAGAATAATATGTTCAATTATTTAGGTAGCTAAATGACGTTATAATGACTATTTTATACGGATAATGATATGTATAATGAAAACGTGTAGCAAAAAATCATAGCCAAAACGTTTAGTCCGTTGAATTGAAGCAAATCTTTGTGTACCCCACTTATATAAACTCATCTAACGATTTATGCGTTTTCACTATTCCCTATACATTTTCACTTTTTGTATCATTGTCCATTTTATAATCACGGTAAATATTTTTAGGTATCATATTTTTAGGTTATAACTTATAATCTATATTACAATAGGGGTGGGATCTAACCGCCACACAAAAAGTGGCTCAGATTTAATCTTGCAAAAGACAATGAACGACTGTGATTTAATTTGAAAAAAAACTTCCCACTTGCTGTACCGGATATTAACTCTCTCCTCTCTTCCCCTAACCGGCTATACTTCCCCTAACCGGCTATACAGTTCCCTCTGCGCATTCAAACTCTTTCAATCAAAATTTCTCAATAACATCGTCTGAGGAGGAGACAATAATCAATGTCTGAATCCACATTCATGGTTAGTGTTTCAATTCTCTTAGTTTTCAAACCCTATATCCTCCCTCGACGATACCACTCTCTCTTTCTCCACCTTCGAACATGTTAGGGTTTATCTTTTCTCCCTCAATTGATTATTCTGATTTTTTGCATTACATCTTTCAATTCCTTTGATTCAAAGCCTTTTTCTTTTGTTGGTTAATTGTTGTTAACTTCTGTTGTATTTTTTTGAATTTCAAGTTGTTGTTATATACTATCATACCCTCTTTCTGCGATTGCTTTCCAGAATTTTGGTTAATTGTTGTTAACTTCTGTTGTATTTTTTTTTGTTGGTTAAATAACCTTAAAGTTACATCAACTGAGGAGCTTTCAGTTGGCTAAATGTTTATTCTGAAATGTTAAAATTGTTCTGTGGGTTATGTGATTTTGATTTGATTGCAGTTGGTTTTGAAAAATAATATATGAAAGGTTTGGTTTGTTTCATATGATTGTTTCTTTTATTTTATCAAAAATGATGGAAATTCTAAGTCTCTTGTGAAAGACTAATCAACATGAGCAGCAGAATCACTCTTTTCCAATATTTTATTCTCTTCATCTCAGATTTTGACTTTTTTTTCTACAACCACACCTCCCCTAAAGTTTTTCATCAGAACCATATCTTCAAAAGTTCCAAAAAAGTTTCTGTTTCAATGTCTCTTGATTTCTTGGCATCAGACTATCATCAGTGTACCTTCAAGCGGACCAACCAACATTTTTCGGTTCGAAAGTACTGCTTGGATTCTCAGTGAGAAATGGGTATACATTGGTATACATTGTTCTCTAGAACCTCATTTCCCTTTTTTTTCAGCAACTAATTCATCTGTGTCCAAACTTTCCGGTTGTATTTGGGGAGGGGGAAGGGGGAGATTGATTGAATTTTGAAAAATTATGGTGGCTATTTGAATGAGATAAGTATTCATAATTGGGCTTCCGTTTCCCTCTTTAATTTTCTCAACTTTGAATCTCTCATCTTCCATTACCTCATGTCCTTCTTCTGCTCTCTCTTATCTAATTAGGGTTTTAGTTTTTTCAAGATTGATATTTCAAAAATTACTCAGATCGGTTAATGGTGAAGCATAGCTATGAAAGGGTAGTTGTGAGGACCCCGACCCGGAACCTACACGTGTCCCAAGCTGGAGCATCCTCAAACTAACCCAAATATCAAAAACTTTTAATATCTTTATTTAAACTTTCAAAGTAAATATAAGTATTATAACCATTTTTAAAATAAGTCTACACCTTTTCACAATGGAGAAATAGTTGCCTAACTTAGAAAGTACGAAACTGTTTAGTTACAAAAAGGCATCGGTTATAACAATAAATGAAGATTTAATAATACAATTTCCGTAAATGATTTATACCAACGTACACTTTCCATACCAATCTAATCAACCCGACAAATCCCAAAATATAACCTCCAAACTCCTCACCGCCCTTACTTGGTCGGTCCACCTGTCTCGGAATCTAAAACAGTAAAAGGGAGAGGGGTGAGAATAAATCTCAGCAAGCTATTATGAATGCAGCAATATGCCATATAATTAAGATGCAACACATAACAAGTTGCACATAACACGTTGGAAAAAACTGTAAACACCTTACGTTACCTTGGTTTACCTTTTCCCGTCTGAACAGTAGTCGTACAACATTGGGTATACTAATACTCCAATCTTACAGTGAGCTGCTTAAGCAATACTCACGTCTTATAAGACCCGTTTTTCAGGGAACCAAATAAGACAGTAGCAACTCTGTAAGGCTTTTGGCTCACTACAGATGCTATACCCCAAACCGCGCCACGAAGGGGACGGTCACAGGTATAACATAATCCGATCACATTAGGCCACACTTCCATAATTGATCGTATTATGTTATACCCCCAAATGTCAGCTGACTCACACATAATCAAGCACATAATAGATACTTGAATAAATCCACAAAGGGGATAAACAACATAGCAACATGGTAATATATACTCATGCTCAACCAACATCATAGTGCAACATTTCTTTAACACACTATGCATAAATAAGCAATATAGTCACATGGTAAAATATACTCATGTTCAACCAATAATCAGAGTGCAAAGCATTTATGTAACACGCTAAGCATAATACAATCAATGAATAAATACTCCGATAAGATAATGAGATATCATCAACCTATCTTACTTAGCCATTATACAATAATATATGATCTCTATAAGGATCCCGTTAACTCTACCAAGTTGGAATCATTTACATAAGTTACCAAACTAGGTTAACTAGCATTTTCCAAGTAACATTTAAACTACTTCCCCAATTCCATTTAGATCACTTAGGATATTAATGTGTAGCCAAAATATTCTACTTTAATCTAGGTTAAAGAGATTCTATTTCGGACCCACTTTGGTTAGGTTTAAACGGCTCTAAATTTGATGTGAAAAACCGAGGCCGGGGCACGACTCGTCCCCAGGGGCACGACTCGTGCCCATTACACCTTCCTCTCGAATCTGTCGTCCCTACTGTGCACGACTTCCTTATAACCCTAGTCACGACTCGTCCCACACCTCGGGCACGACTCGTGCCACGGGGCACGACTCGTGACCTGAGCCCGAGAATCAACATAGAAGCAAATCCTTCATCACTTATACCCATTTGTTCCCGACCAAGTTTCCTTTATTTTGTGTAAACCTAGAAAGCTTATCGACTTCATTTTTCACATAATAAATCATTTTAAACCCAAATGTGTTATAATTCTAAGTCATTTATCACATGATTCTCAAGAAACCAACTTTTCAACCAAGTGAGCTTTAATTTGTGAACTTAAGGGAAATTCTAACTTTACTAAATTCATTTTAACTCATTTAATCCCAAAGTATCATTTCCTAATTCTAAATCATTCTCACTTAGATTTCCATCCAATATACTACAATTTCTCAAGATTTCCATTTAATCCAATCCAACCCATTTACTTCCACTCTTTACTACTTTCATGAACAACAACAATTCCCATAACACTAATCCATTCCTCAAATCCAAGAAAGTTTCCTCAAAGCATCGAATAGCCATTTGAAGAACAATAACAACATTTAATAGTTTATGAACATTTAAAGAAAGGAAGAGTCATAATAACTCACTTAGCAATTATGAAGTGGATCAAAGATCTTCTTAGCTCAATGTGTTCCTCTCGACTCCACGAACCCAAAAGTACACCCGGATCGTCGATTGGAGAAGAATTGCATTAACTACCATTTTTGGAAGGAGAGAGTTGAAGATGGAGCTTCCATGGAAAAATGGAAGAAGGAAGAATGAAGAAGATGAAGAAGGAGGAGAGGAGTATAAATGTGGTAAGGAAAAGAGGGGGGGGGCGGTCCTTGGAGGGAGGGTTTTGGGGGATTTTGTCCCCTACTAAAAAAAATCCCCTACAACAAATCTTTCCCCAAATTAAAATAATTTTCCCAACCAACAACACTTTATTTGTCCATTTTATTACCACTCCATTCTAATACTTTATTTATTTCTAATTATTATTTTTCCTTTAGAACATTATTTATTTCTTTATCATTTTATTCTAATATAAGAATTTAAAGATATAAGTGAACATATAAAGTTAACATTACTATTGAAAGCATATAATGTGATATTAAAATTGTGCCTAGGGTTAGGGTCGTTACATTCACTCCCCCTTAAAGAAAATTCGTCCCGAATTTGACTGTCACTTACCTAACTGATCAACCCGCCTCGGTTACATGTATACCTCAGACTTCAATTCCCAAACAGTCCCTTCAATGTTGTGATTCTCCCCAATTTTTTTTTTTTTTTTTTTTTTTTTTTTTTTTTTTTAATTCCTTTAATAATATGATATTACCACTCAACGACCCAAGCATACTATACAAATATCACTAACCCGAATTTTCACAATCTCAATGAAAATATAATAAATAAAAGTATTACAACTTATGTCACCAAATACGTTACGATATTACATTTAAAACTTCAATTACTCTACAATTTGCTCCAAGTCAGTCTATAAGCCAAATCACCAACCCTTTCTAAAACTTCAAATGGATTAACAAATTTTGGCGCCAATCTACCTTAGGCCTTGCTTCTCTAACCTCAACCCAACAATTTAGAGATCGATATTTTCTTCCCTAACAACGCCTCATACGGTTTTATCTCAAAGTTAGAATAATAACTGCTATCATACTCATCCAACCACTGGTAATCATACGACCTATCGACTACCAAAATCCATTGTACATGCCCGTAGCATATCCTCAACAATACGTAATGATTCCTCAATTTTCACAAGGTTAAACTCAATAACATTCCTACATTCCAAAAGGACCTTCCCAAATGATGTCTATCCAATCCATTTAATACTAGGGGTTTATACAACTAAACGATCCCCTAACATATATGAGGACTTGATCAAAGAATTGCATCACTTATAAACATATACAATGAGTAGAAAATAAAATCAACTTTCTATAAACAAAACAACATACTCCTTTTTACTTCCAAGGTAACCCAATCACAAACCCATCGTTTTAATACTCTTAAGTTCAATCCTAGAACTCTAAGTATTTTAATAAATCTTCTAATGTCAACATTCTATTATCACCATTCAATGTTCCAATCATGTTCAGGACTAGTGACAAATCAATATTCAAATTGAATGGTTGGCCGCCCACAACGGAGCCGATCCAACTCCAAAACAAAAACCGAGTCTACTGCGACTTCCACATTAATAACTCCACAATTTATCAATTATTTCTCGGATCAAAACTTTTAATACAATTAATCACTATAAAGGAACTAGGTTGCTTTTCTACTTGCTTCTGTACGAACTATAACTTTAAAGTAACATGTCTTTCGAAAATTTACAACATTTTTCAGAATTTCAAATGATAATATAAGAAGAGATCCAAAGAGACCCGAATGGTTTACTTATTTAAAACCGGCCCATACCAGTTTTAATTAACTAAACCACTCAGAAATTTCAAAGGATTGATAAGCTAACAAAAATAACTCGAGTGATTTAATTATCTACAACCGTCCCATACCAGCGGTAGATAGTCAAATTACTCACAGATTTTAATTTACACAAAAACGGTTTACTGACCTTATTAAATCAACTACCCCTGAAGGGCACAATTGCTCATACCGAAGTTCGATATACAACCCAAAGTTTTAAAGCACATTTAAAACAATTCTAACATAATATTTTTGTTTGACTTCTAATTATAGTGTAGCCACCACTCATAATATTTTTACTTAGTTGAATTCCTTATAAGAAAACACAGTCTCGTAATTCTTATTACTATCTTTGATAAATAACACTAAACATTTATTAAGATTATAAACTTGGCAAAGCATCCTCACTTCAAGAATTCTTCAAGTTGAATATTCAACGCCTTTACTTGATTTGAGTCATCTATTCCCTACCTTTGATACTGGTATTGTACCTAGCAACAACATTTTGTAAACATCTAGTTCCCAATCAAATACCATAATTTCTAAATAAGAAAATATAATTGGAACTCTCATAGATCAATCATTCCCAAATTTCAATTAAACATTACAGTATAGTCTAACTTAACTCTCAATAACCATCAACAAACTCAAAATCCGTATAACGTCAATATCTTTCAAGCATCACACTAATCCCTCATATGATTCACGTAACTAAGTCGACCTATAGTATATAATCATCCTAAAGTATCCTGTCTTCCAATAAGATTCATCCTCATTTTCTCAACTAATGATAATCAATTCTCAAAACGAACCATATACATATATTACCAATTTCTGAAGTTGATCCTTTAAGTCACCAATAACTGTATCTATTATACTTCTTCGCATTTACCCTATTTACCTCTCCATAACTAATACACAACCCACAAATCAAAACGGTCATACTATATATAAATGTTGTCTTAAGTATATCCTTAAAGCAATTTTCCACTGAAATTGTAACACTCCGAAAATTCAACTAATAACCATTGAGTATCCTACTAGTTTCTAAAATCATTCATACAAATCGTCAACAAGTGCTAACGAATACTTATTCTTCACAGTTACCTATTTAAGATCTCTATAACCCTTTGATTAACCACCAAGTATCATCTTTCCTCAATATAGTACTAATTTACCTTACGGAGAGTCGCTAAGCTAATTATCTGCTTTATCAAATACTTTCTCAAGATGAATCATCAAGTCCATCATCCCAATTAGTGTCCTCTATCTAGGAATCCGAATACCAAATTAGTACCTTATAGCAACTCAAAATCTCAATATCCTGGTATGATACCTGATGAAAACCCATTTTGAAACTCACGTAGAAAACACCACTTAGTCCACTAATAACACATAAGGCAAAGTTATATTAGTTCTATAAGGTCTCGTACTCGCGATATTTTATAACTCATATAATCTCACTTAGACTATCACTTCCAATACTAGTCTCATATACCTAGTCTCTACCGCGCGACACCAATGTATAAATACTCACGCACGTTATACAACTATAAACTACTCTTAATTAGGTCATATGCCTAACCTCAACTAAGAGTTCGCAAATTCATTTACCACTGTACATGAGATAACTTAAGTGTATTTTAAATCAAACATATCGCACAACCCAAATAACCTTCACATTCCTTAGGTCAGACTTTCGACATTTACGCATATGTGACATAATATCAATTAATAATTTATCCGACTCAATTACACTCAGAGGTAAATCAAACGTAGATAAGGAGACTCGCTTCTTGCGACAGTCCTCCTCAAACACAACAACTACTCAAATAATTCAGGTTAATATAACGATGATTCACGGATTGGTAACTCGACCAAATCCACCGGCAATACATGCCCACTTAATCACAACTACTAAGATAATTAAGGATGATTCGAGGTACGACCCCATAGGAGTAGAACCTCCAGCACATAAAACAACTTTTAGGCCAATTATGCACATAAAGATGAAATGTAATGCCACATGAGAACGAATGCACGAGGATTTATAAAAGTATGAACCCTAATTCCTGAGACAGGTAAAATACCTCAAATGATGGTGGGGAAATCTATCTTTCCATAACTCACCCTTCCTTGATTCCTCGGTTGGTCAATATCATTTTCTGTCTTTGAACAAATTCCTGCATTAAACTCTCGACGTAAGTTATCGCACACTCTCACTCAGCTAGACTCTACCCGAGAACTCTAACCGAGCTCTGATACCAACTGTGAGGACCCCGACCCGGAACCTACACGTGTCCCAAGCTGGAGCATCCTCAAACTAACCCAAATATCAAAAACTTTTAAAATCTTTATTTAAACTTTCAAAGTAAATATAAGTATTATAACCATTTTTAAAATAAGTCTACACCTTTTCACAATGGAGAAATAGTTGCCTAACTTAGAAAGTACGAAACTGTTTAGTTACAAAAAGGCATCGGTTATAACAATAAATGAAGATTTAATAATACAATTTCCGTAAATGATTTATACCAACGTACACTTTCCATACCAATCTAATCAACCCGACAAATCCCAAAATATAACCTCCAAACTCCTCACCGCCCTTACTTGGTCGGTCCACCTGTCTCGGAATCTAAAACAGTAAAAGGGAGAGGGGTGAGAATAAATCTCAGCAAGCTATTATGAATGCAGCAATATGCCATATAAGATGCAACACATAACAAGTTGCACATAACACGTTGGAAAAAACTGTAAACACCTTACGTTACCTTGGTTTACCTTTTCCCGTCTGAACAGTAGTCGTACAACATTGGGTATACTAATACTCCAATCTTACAGTGAGCTGCTTAAGCAATACTCACGTCTTATAAGACCCGTTTTTCAGGGAACCAAATAAGACAGTAGCAACTCTGTAAGGCTTTTGGCTCACTACAGATGCTATACCCCAAACTGTGGCCACAGAAGGGGACGGTCACAGGTATAACATAATCCGATCACATTAGGTCACACTTCCATAATTGATCGTATTATGTTATACCCCCAAATGTCAGCTGACTCACACATAATCAAGCACATAATAGATACTTGAATAAATCCACAAAGGGGATAAACAACATAGCAACATGGTAATATATACTCATGCTCAACCAACATCATAGTGCAACATTTCTTTAACACACTATGCATAAATAAGCAATATAGTCACATGGTAAAATATACTCATGTTCAACCAATAATCAGAGTGCAGCATTATGTAACACGCTAAGCATAATACAATCAATGAATAAATACTCCAGTAAGATAATGAGATATCATCAACCTATCTTACTTAGCCATTATACAATAATATATGATCTCTATAAGGATCCCAGTTAACTCTACCAAGTTGGAATCATTTCTGTTAAGTTACCAAACTAGGTTAACTAGCATTTTCCAAGTAACATTTAAAGTACTTCCCCAATTCCATTTTGATCACTTAGGATATTAATGTGTAGCCAAAATATTCTACTTTAATCTAGGTTAAAGAGATTCTATTTCGGTTCGAGTTTGGTTAGGTTTAAACAGCTCTAAATTTGATGTGAAAAACCAGGCCAGGGCACGACTCGTCCCCCAGGGCACGACTCGTGCCCATTACACCTTCCTCTGAATCTGTCGTCCCCTACCAGGCACGACTTCCTTATAACCCTAGTCACGACTCGTCCCACACCTCAGGCACGACTCGTGCCACAGGGCACGACTCGTGACCTGAGCCCAGAATCAACATAGAAGCAGAAATCCTTCATCACTTATACCCATTTGTTCCCAACCAAGTTTCCTTTATTTTGTGTAAACCTAGAAAGCTTACTGACTTCATTTTTCACATAATAAATCATTTTAAACCCAAATGTGTTATAATTCTAAGTCATTTATCACATGATTCTCAAGAAACCAACTTTTCAACCAAGTGAGCTTTAATTTGTGAACTTAAGGGAAATTCTAACTTTACTAAATTCATTTTAACTCATTTAATCCCAAAGTATCATTTCCTAATTCTAAATCATTCTCACTTAGATTTCCATCCAATATACTACAATTTCTCAAGATTTCCATTTAATCCAATCCAACCCATTTACTTCCACTCTTTACTACTTTCATGAACAACAACAATTCCCATAACACTAATCCATTCCTCAAATCCAAGAAAGTTTCCTCAAAGCATCGAATAGCCATTTGAAGAACAATAACAACATTTAATAGTTTATGAACATTTAAAGAAAGGAAGAGTCATAATAACTCACTTAGCAATTATGAAGTGGATCAAAGATCTTCTTAGCTCAATGTGTTCCTCTCGACTCCACGAACCCAAAAGTACACCCGGATCGTCGATTGGAGAAGAATTGCATTAACTACCATTTTTGGAAGGAGAGAGTTGAAGATGGAGCTTCCATGGAAAAATGGAAGAAGGAAGAATGAAGAAGATGAAGAAGGAGGAGAGGAGTATAAATGTGGTAAGGAAAAGAGGGGGGGGGCCGGTCCTTGGAGGGAGGGTTTTGGGGGATTTTGTCCCCTACTAAAAAAATCCCCTACAACAAATCTTTCCCCAAATTAAAATAATTTTCCCAACCAACAACACTTTATTTGTCCATTTTATTACCACTACATTCTAATACTTTATTTATTTCTAATTATTATTTTTCCTTTAGAACATTATTTATTTCTTTATCATTTTATTCTAATATAAGAATTTAAAGATATAAGTGAACATATAAAGTTAACATTACTATTGAAAGCATCTAATGTGATATTAAAATTGTGTCTAGGGTTAGGGTCGTTACAGTAGTTTTATCCATACAAAAGCATTATTAACTGTGTTAGGTGAACTTTGATGGTACAGGCGTTGAGGTATGGATATATAGCTTTTGAGAATTTTTGGATTTAAAAAATATGCTCGGGACATTCTTGATATGAAATTTGAAGCTAATGCTTTGTGTAGGTTTCCCTAATTTTGGTGGTCTCATTAGAGAATTCTGAGTTAATTTTTTTTTTTCAGATGATTTGAGATGTGTATTAGGTACTTTATTTCTTTTTTCCTTTTCTTTTATATGTTTCTTAATTTGAAGTTGGGATGTGCTGTAGAACTGAATTCAGGAGGTGTGGCTTTCCAAAAGGGTATTTCTTTGGTAGATTAAGGTATGTTCTCATCCGGAGTTGTTTTTGCTACCATGCTTGAAGTAATCAAATGAGAGTATAAATCTATTAGGTACTTGCTATTTATGATGATTTTAAATGTTTTATTATGTGATGTGAGAATTGATAGTATGGATTTATCTTATTAGTACAGTAGCTTAAGAAAAGGCTTCATACATGAGTAGAGGAACTATTTCTGTTGATAGGTAAATGACATTGTATGCTAACTAAAAATTTATCCATCATCTTATTACAGACTATATTCTTTTTTGAGTTGTCCACTTCTGAAACTCGAAATTTGAGAGCGTATGTACATGGGGTTTTTGCCTTATCTGATATTATGGTTCTAAGCTCGGGGAAGACCCGACTTAGTAACTTTCTATTTTGGCACATAATCAACTCTCTCTTGGACTCTCCTAAAGAGTTTTGGTCATAGCTTGGTCGGAGGCACATTGTGTGCGTGGGGGGGGACTGTGAGCATCCCAACCCGGGACCTAACGCGTGTCCCGAGCTTGAGAGGCCCAAACTAAGAAATCCCATCTTCATTTTTTTAAAAACTTTTTATTTCACATTTAAAAGAAAACCAATTCTCAACTTCCAATTTAAAATCAACTGATAATATCTCCATTTGGAGAAATTTAAATAACAACTTCACAATCCACAATCCGATCAATTACATCGAAAACCCAAAAATAACTTTGTTTTACAAAAGAGTTTCCATACAACTTATAAAAGAGTAATACTTAAATAGGACTCCCGATAAGCTACTCATATACCTATCCTGACAAGTCTCAAAAGTAAAAGTCCAAACTCTTATCCCCGGCCTCACTGGTTCAAGTCACCTGTCTCAGCACAATCTAAAACAGTAAAAGGGAAGGGGTGAGAATAAATCTCAATAAGCTATTATGAATGCAGCAAGATGCCAAACAAGATGCAACACATAGCATGGTCACACATAACACATTATGAAAGCGGTAAACACCTTACGTTACCTCATTTTACCTTTTCCGTCTGAACAATAAGTCGTACAACGTGGGAGTAAAACTCCACTCTTTGGTGAACTGCCTCCATGCACATTCACCGCTTATAGGACTCATACTCCAGAGATCCATATAAGAAAATCAGATACTTATATGACCCTTAATCAGAGTACCATATAAGATCGCCGCTACCTGTAAAGCTTTTGGCTTAATACAGAAGCATTTCACCTAATCACCAAAATCGCAGCGGACTGTAAAGGCTTTTGGCTCAATACAGCTGCTAGCTCTCCCACTATGTGGCCACAGAGGGGCCGGTCACAGGTATGATGAACCTTCAATCACTTATAGAACAAATCAATAATTGATTGAATTCCATTATACCCCCGAATCATATATAATATAACACGTTCAAGCACATAATAGATACTTGAAATAAAATTCATCAAAGGAATAAGAATATTACAACATGGTAATGTATACTCATGTTAAATCAATACTATAGTGCAACATTCATTTAATACATTATGCATAATACCATCAATGAATATGAATTCAAGTAAGGTATCAATATAACCAAATAATCCACAAGGGGGATACAGTATAACAATGTGCCAAATAATCCACACTGGGGATTCAATATAATCAACATGTCAGATAATTCACAATTGGGATACAATATAACAATGTAATACATATACATTCCTAACTAACGCAATAGTGTAACTTATAGCCTCTACACTATTCAAACTATCACCAAGGTTATGGGAACAAGTAAGGCCACTCTGAACCATAAACCCTTCCTACGAAGTCATTACTCAACCTTGAAAAATCTTAATAAAAGTGCAAGATCTACTTCCCAAGTTTGAACCACTTTGGTGAAGTTACGAATCAAGCTTATCCACCATTCCTGAACAATATTTAAACTACTCTCACAATTCCATTTTGATCAAATAAGACATCATGGCCTAGCCAAAGTATTCTACTTTAATCCTAGGTTAAAAAGGATTAATTCATATCCGGGATAGATTAGGTTCTACTAATTTATAATAGTTGGGAGTCATGCCACAAGGTTATTGGTGAAAATCAGCAAGAAAGGAAACTGAGGAGGATCTGGTGACATGGGCGACCGCCCAAGTCACCATGGGCGACCGCCCAAGAAGGGTTTTAAATGGGCGAATATGCTTCTGTGGTGATGGGCGACCGCCCAAGGCACATGGGCGACCGCCCAAGAGGGGAATCTGAATGCACCAAAGGCTGAGGTGATGGGCGACCGCCCAAGGCACATGAGCGACCGCCCAAGAAGGCTTTTCTCAGATTTGCAGCTGAACCAAATTTCAAACCAAGCTTACTCAAATTTTGTGAACATAGGAAGTTTTACTAACTTTCCTAACAACATTACAAACCATTTGAACCCAAAGTAGTATCAATTTAGTACTCAAAATCCATGTCAATAATCCAAACAATTAAGACAAATCTAACCCTTTCACTTACTTAGTTAATTCTCCCATTTCACTATCCCATTTCACATATAACCTTCTTAATCTAATTCAACCCATTTTCTTACACTCTTGATCATCTTCCTTAAACCACAACATCATTCTATGACATTAACCAATTTATCAACTCCAAGAAGGTTTCTCAAGCATCAAATAACCATTATAATAAAAATAACAACACCAAATAGTTCATGAACATTAAATAAGAGAGAATATCATAATAACTCACAACATTAAAAGTATATCAAGTCCTTTTTCTACTTCTTTCTACCCAAATGAAATAAACTCATAATCTTTTCCAAATCAAAGTAAGATATATATAATCCCATACACTAACTCCATTAATGTCATTAACATCTTACACTCCTTATACCCTCATTCCTTCAACTTAGACCACCATCTCATCACTAAAAATCAATTCAACCTTAGTTAATTCATTTTACTCAAATAACATTATTTAATATTTCCAAAATTCTTTCCTTTCAACAAAGTATTCATTAACACATAAAATGGCAATTATTAGAAAGAACTCATAATAACTTACTTTAGAAATATGAGATGGATTAAGGATCTTCTTAGCTTGATAGACTCCCTTAGTTGCCCCAAACTCAAAAGTACAATTGGATTGGAAAATGAAGAAGAATTGAATTCTCTAGAAACTTGGAAAGTGAGGCTTCAAGGTAAAGCTTCCATGAAGAATTGAGAAGAATGAAGAAGAAGAGAATGATGAGGTGAAAGTAAGGAGGATGGAGGAAGTATGGGAGGAGTATGGAGGAAGGTTGACTAAGAAGGTGAAGGAGAGGAATTTAAGGGTATGGCCCCCCATCCCTTCTTAATAAAATCTTTTCAATTCCTACACTCAAACCCCTAAATGTTTTAAGAAATGAATTTAAACCCATTACTTCTTTTCCCTACACAAAGAAGCCTACTACCCACATCTTATTTATTTTATCCATTTCTATTTATACTTCCCCCAAGATGCTTTATTTATTTTCTCAATCATCTCATCCTAATATAAGAAATCAAGGATATAAAATGAACACATAAAGTCAACAATAATATAAATAGCATATAATATGATACTAAAATAGTGCCTAGGGTTAGGGTCGTTACAGGGGGGGATTTTGACTATGAATTTACTTATTTTGTGTGTTTATGTGCCCGTTAGAGAGAGAACTAGTGGGTGGGTAGGGGTTCATGGGGTGTGAGGGGTGCATATAATATATTTTTATTATGTAGAAGATGCTTCATGTATGGTGACTCATATAGAGTGCTTAAAGTTTTCTATTTTTTATCGATCACCCAAATCCCAAATGTTTCAGATTTGTTTTTGCCTCCTTTTTCTTTTTCTTTTTGTGTGTGTGTGGTGGTGGGGGTGGCGGTTGATGGGGTGGGGTGGGGATGGATGTGGATATTGATAGTACAGAATGAAGATGATTTATTTGTATAATATTTTAATATTTTTTTTTCATATGATGTACTTAATGTTTTCTATCATAAAATGTTGAAGCTATACCATTGAAAACTTTTCAATGCCAGAAATAGGTTAATCCTCAGTTTTCACTTTTCTTTTAATCACTTTTTCGGCATAATTTGTCTCTTTGTTTTCAGGTTAGTTTTGATGGTTTTACATAGAAGGTGACGGGTACTCGATAGTGAATAATAGAGTAGGTTGAAGGTGATGAGAAAAAGAATAATGATAGATTGGGGGTACCGACCCGTGCGATCCGCACGGGGGGTCTGTACTAGTGTAACGACAAATATTATTGAGCAAATTTTAAATTTTTTAAATAAAAAGATTTTTGAAACGAAAGGATGCTGGGAAAAAGAAAATTGGACACAAAATGATGGGATACAGACAGACTCCACTGCAAGATAAATGACCAATCTAAAGTCTCTGTTAATTGTACATTCAAAATTCCTTCTTCCTATTAGTCGATCTAAAATTAATAAATTATGCACATGAAAGAAAATTGATGAGTTCGAATCTTCAGATTTGACACAATATGGCTCTGGTTCAAATCTAACTAAATGACAAGATACTTCCAAATTGAGTTATTCTTAGTTCGTGTTGTACCGATTCCATATGAGCTTCGACACCAGTCGACAGACCTGTCCCTGTCACATTAAATGGAGGCTCAGGCGATCGGCGTCGAACTAACTGTTAAATGCCCCTATGTACTCTGTCCTTTCCATCCTCTACAGTAGCAGCGCCCTTTATTGTACTTACCAACCAGGGCTCGCCATGTGTCCTATGTTCATACAAACGTGCTCAACGTGTAAATCTTACCCAACTGATCTCTGTTTACACTATAAATACTCTCCCTTGTCTTCTAGGGTAAAGTAAATCATATTATCTAAACCCTAGCACATACGCTAACGCTAAGACATTTCAAGACTTATTTACCGTTTATATTCCTCAGAGTTCATACTCTCACACCCGAGGAACTGAGTCGAAATCAATCATGGCTTGATCTCTAACGGTACTCATTGTTTGTGTTGTGATATAGGTACAAGATTACTCAAAGACAATTACTCCCTCCTTTCCAGCCGAGTGTACACTTATTTTCCTTTTGGTCCGTCCCAGCCGAGTGTGAACTGTCCAAAATGGAAGGGAATCTTCACTATTTACCCCACTCATTCTCTCTCCTATTTTGCTTTTACACTCACAACATTGTGATGTAGGAGGAACCGAGGACGGAATCTGCACCAAGAAAGGATATTTGACAAAGTCAAATATATCAATTAATTTTGTATTTTATTTACTATCTTAGGACTTAATTTGTTTTATTTTATATTTTATTATTTATTTTCGTCATTAATTTTAATAGGTTGATTAGGGATGATTTTAGAGTAGATTTTGAGGAGATTTACTAGTTTTTGAGTCCTATTTAGTTACCATATAGGTTAGGAGTAATTCTAGAAGGTTTAGGATTGTTTTTCAAGTTTTATGGGCACTATAAAATAGGCCTAAGATTGTAATCTGAAAATTAGCTTTTGATCAATTAAATTTGAAGAGTTTTTCTCTTTATTTTTCTGGTGGATTCCAGTAAATTTCTGGTGGATTCCAGTTATTGTGTTTTAGGGTTCTTCGCTTGAAGAATTCTTGTGATTAGTGCGCTAATCACGAATCTATCGTGCTTCCGTGCTGCGTCAGTTGGTATTAGAGCAGGTTTAACCTGTCTTTCATCACTGATTCGCTATGGGGGATCAAGCAACAAAGGCAGATGTCGATGGCTTAACCACCGCTCTTGCCGCGTTGGAAACACAGATTGCAGCATTGGTGGCTGCTCAACAAGGTCACAACGTTCGTGCTAATCGAAATCGTAGGAGTGAGAGAGGCAGGGAGATTGAACGGATTCGACGCCAGATTGTACAGGGTCGACTCCCTAGGAAAGCAATAACCACCGCTATTACTGCGTTGAATGACGATTTCAAGAGAGAGGAAGTCATTCAACAAGTCAATGAAGAGGTGCAGGACGTAGTTAAGATTGCAAGTCTCAAGGCTGTTTTGGCAAGGAAAGAAGGGAAACCGATGGCTTTGCAGCATGCTATATCTGGTAGCCCAGGTGGGATGTTATCATCTCCCCTCCAATCCAACTCACAGTGTGGAGATACGTTTTCTGATCGAAGCAGCCGCCGAAAACCCATGGAGGATGTAGGCAATAACGAGGTCAGCAAAAACTCTGCAACGAGGCAAAAAAGGCCAAGCTTTGATCTTGATGACCTTTTAGGAAACTCGTCTCCTGGGCCTCCCGTACGCAGTCCTGGAGAAAACTGTGGGGAGGACGATAGGGATATGGGGTCCGCTGATTGGGTCGATAAAGTCATGGTCAACAAACAAGACGGGGCTCGTGGACTTGAAAACCTGTGGGACCCAGCCAACTCCCAAATGTTTGATTTCTATCAGAAGTTTCTTCCGGATTCTTCTAAACTATTCCAAGAACAACCTTATAACATGTTCCCGTAGGAAACCGGTTTGACGTTGCTACTACTGATGAATTGGACGAGCTCGACGCTGCCAAGGTGAAGGATGAAGTCCGAATTAATTGGTTTGTTACAAAATCGAATTTTGTATATGGCGATATTGTTGTTGATGAAATTTTTATTAATCATGGGGAGGTTGAGAAGGACGATCAACGGATGGATGAGATTGATAGTTTTAATTTTTATCCGGACAAAATTGGTTTACCTCAAATCTTGCAAAAGGGGCGAATTTATTCAAAGTATTTATTTCGATGGCATGGCTCTTTTCAAATATCGGATATGAACTCGGAGTCGAGTTCTTTTGAAGAATGGGTGACTGATGTAGGAGGAACCGAGGACGGAATCTGCACCAAGAAAGGATATTTGACAAAGTCAAATATATCAATTAATTTTGTATTTTATTTACTATCTTAGGACTTAATTTGTTTTATTTTATATTTTATTATTTATTTTCGTCATTAATTTTAATAGGTTGATTAGGGATGATTTTAGAGTAGATTTTGAGGAGATTTACTAGTTTTTGAGTCCTATTTAGTTACCATATAGGTTAGGAGTAATTCTAGAAGGTTTAGGATTGTTTTTCAAGTTTTATGGGCACTATAAAATAGGCCTAAGATTGTAATCTGAAAATTAGCTTTTGATCAATTAAATTTGAAGAGTTTTTCTCTTTATTTTTCTGGTGGATTCCAGTAAATTTCTGGTGGATTCCAGTTATTGTGTTTTAGGGTTCTTCGCTTGAAGAATTCTTGTGATTAGTGCGCTAATCACGAATCTATCGTGCTTCCGTGCTGCGTCAGTACTGATGCAGGAGCCAGAACGACTGCTCGTGGTGGGATGGCGCTGAAGGACATGGGGGCGAGGCTTGAAGAAGCTGGACAGGTGCGCGACCGCGCTAAGGATGAGGGCGCCCGCGCTGAAGACATTGAAGACCCACCATGAGCCTCGGCGGAGTTGCGCGACCGCGCTAGGGAGGAGAGCGGCCGCGCTAGTGACGGAAAGATGAAGCCTGATTGTGTTTTATTTACGGAAAAACTCTTAATTTTGGTATTTTATTTATTTTGGGAACTCTTTTATTTACTGCCTGGGTAGAGTATAAGTACTTGGTCTTTTATTTTTGTTAAGGAACTTATTCATTATTGATTTTCAATTCAAAGAGATTTCTCTTTAATTTTCTGGTGGATTCCAGATTTGTGTTCTTGAGGATTCATTGCTTGTGAATTCTTGTGTTTAGTGCGCTAAACACGAATCGTATTGCTTCCGTGCTGCGTCACATTGTCTCTCCTAACTATTCCTTTCACTCTTTCTCTCTCCTATTTTACTTTTACACTCACAACATTCTCTCTCCACTTTTTATCTCTCTTACTTTTCCTTAATCGGTGTGCCCAACATTTTGGTTCACACTAGGCTGGGACGGAGGGAGTATTCATTAGTGAGATCCCAAATTCTCTCGCATTATCAAAAATAAAATAATATTGGAGATGCAACACAACCCTCCAACAACAACAACAACAAAGCCTTAGTCCCAAAATAATTTGAGATCGGCTAACATGAATCCTCATATGTCATCGTGTAAAAAGGTTGTTAAAAAACAACCCTCCAAATGGATTAAATTTATTTTTTTAAAAAATGGATAAAAGTGTTGAACTCAGTATATTGATAAAGTTATTTTTTTGTGTTATATACTCCCCGATCCAATTGGATTCGGAATGTTTCAAGGGTTGCAGTGCAACAATCAGTTCTAATTTGCTAAATTTATTAATTTTTAGTAAAATACAATATACTCCCTCCGTCCCTAAAAAATTTTGATTTGATTTTGATGTAAATTTTAATTATACCAAATTAACTATGACCGTTTCATCAATAATAAAAGGGATGTGTTTGATTATCCACACCATACGCAGGATCAAAAAGGAGATTATCCTCATGAGCAGATCCAATTCTCATGCAAAAGTCTTTGTGAAATCTTATATGAGACTTAGCTAATTCAATTACTTTTTTTTAAGATTGTGTTGAGGCAAAAAAGGGCTCCCAAATGAGTAGTTGGCTTCGGAAATGCATACTTTCTTTTACGCGTTACTTAGGAATGGGTATTAGAAACACACCCCTCGGGGTTGTTGGATCTTGTGTGGTAAAATATGAAAGATAAAGGTGTTTATTGAAAAAATAGAGTTTTTAGTGAAATTTATGTGTGTGCGTGTTAAAATGAGCATAACTTTTGATTCCGGATGAACCACGAAACGCATCGCATATCAAATCGAAGCTCTTTTCGAGACGGACAAAAGTCATGGTGTGAGCACCCCAACCCGGGACCTAACACGTGTCCCGAGCTACGGGAGCTCAAACTAAGAAAAACCATCCCCGATATTTAGAAAACATTCATTTGCCTTAAAAGAAAACCACCTTTCAAACTTACAATTTTAAAATCAATTAGTAATATCTCTACTTAGAGGAAATCCAACCATAACTTTAATAGACCGATATCTGATCAAATACATTGGAAACCTTAATTAACATCTGCTTAACAAAAGGGTTTTCCATACAAAATATAAAAGAGGAATACTTAACAAATACTCCTAACAATCCATTCCTATACTTAACTTGTCAAGCCCCAAAAGCAAAGTCCACAATGATACCCCGGCCTCACTGGTTCGGGTCACATCTCGGAATCTAAAACGGTAAGGGAGAGGGGTGAGAATAAATCTCAATGAGCTATTATGGATGCAGCAAGATGCCATACAAGATGCGACACGTAGCATGGCAACATTTAACACATTATGAAAGCAGTAAACACCTTAAGTTACCTCATTTTACCTTTTCCCGTCTGAACAATAAGTCGTACAACGTTGGGAGTAAAACTCCACTCTTTGGTGAAGCCCCCCATGCACATTCACCGCTTATAGGTCTCATACCCAGAGATCCATATAAGAAAAACAGGATACATATATGACCCCATATTTAGAGTATCATATACTATCATCGCCATCGCAGAGAGAGCCGTTGGCTTCATACGCAGCATTCCCCGGTTTCTCCTAATCGCAGCAAGTGTAAAGGCTACTTATCACTCAAGACAAGAGCCGCACGTGCCCCACCCCGCGGCCACAGAAGTGGGAAGGGTCACCGATATGATGAACCTTCAATCACTTATTGAACAAATCAATAATTGATTGACTTCCATCATACCCACCCGAACATATACACATTCAAGCACATAATAGATACTTGAATTATAATCCACAAAATGGGATAATCATATAACAACATGGTAATGTATACTCATGCAAATCAATACCATAGTGCAACAATTTATGAAATGCACAATGCATAATATCATCCATGCATATGAACTCAACTGAGGTACAATATAATAATCCACACCGGAATACAAAATAAGCATGTACCAATTAATCCACACCGGGATACAAAATAATCAAGTACCAATTAATCCACAACGGGATACAACACAACAACATGCTCATCTTCCATTAACGAAATAGTGAAACTTATGGTTTCTACGCTATTTCTAACTAGTCACCAAGGATAGGGGAACGAGTAAGGTCATCAAGTACCTTAAGCCAATCCTACGAAGTCATTACTTAACCTTGAATGAGCTTAATGAAAGTGCAAGATCTACTTCCCAAGTTCTAGCCATATTGGTGAAGTACGCATAAATCTTAATAACCAATTTCAGAACACATTCTATATTACCAAGTCTCTATAAGGATTTGTGCTAATTTAACTAGTTGGAGTTGCATTCTTAAGTGGCCCCAAAGTTCTACTTGAGTCTAGGTTAAAAGGAGTGAATCCTATCCGAATTGGATTGGGTCCTATCAATTTATAATGGTTAGAGATTATTCCCCGAAGTTATTAGCAAAATCAGCAAAAGAGAAGAACTGGGGAAGATCTGGTGACATGGGCGACCGCCCATGTCACTTGGGCGACCGCCCAAGTGAGTTTACAAGGAGAGCCCACATTCCGCCGCGCCTTGGCGCCGCTCGGCCACATGGGCGACCGCCCATGGCCCCCTTCAGCACACATACGAATTTCCAACTTAATTTTCTTAGTGTATTTCCTTTTTAATCTTTCCAAATTTTATAAATACTAAAGGGGTTCTCAAACCTTACATAACTCAACTTCAATCATCTAACCCAAATAAATATAAATCTAGATTACCCACCACAAGAATTTCAACCCATCTCATTAACATTTTTCAAGTTAAACTCTCTTAACCCAACCAAACACATTTTCTTATACTATTGATCAACTTCTATGAACCAAAACCTCATTCTCCAATATTAACCAAATTTCCCTAAACCACTAAGAAGATTTCAATTCATCAAACCATTAAAATACAACAACAATAACAACATATTTCATGAGCATTCAAAGAAGGGAAAATCATAATAACTCACTTTTGGATTTTATAAGGAAATGTTGATCTTTCTAGCTAGATGACTTCCTCTAGGTGATCCAACTCAATGATATCCTTGGACTTGAAAATGGTGGAAGATTTGCTTGGCTTCAAGAGGAGAGGTTGAGAGCTTCCATGGAGGATCTTCAATGGTTTCTCTAGGAGGAAGTATGAACAAAATGAAGAAGGAGGAAGAAGAGTGAGGAGTAAGAGGGAGTAGGGGAAAAAGGTGAGGAGGATGATGAAGGGGGGGGGGGCGGATGGAGGGGTATGGGGGAGAGGAGAGGGGAACACTTGGAGGCCTAGGAAGAGTCTTAAACATTTGGCCCCTCCCTCCTATTAATAAGAAAGCCCCACCACAAGGTAAATAAACCATTTATAAATCAAGCCTTCCCATTTTAAAATAAATTGACTCCTTTAATAATTAAAGACTTCCCACAATTAATTTAAATCCTCATTTCTAATTCATTATTTCACACATTTTAACTTCATCATACACATTATTTATTTTCTATTTTTATTTTCCTTTAAGAGGCTTTAGGTACTTTCTCTAGCAATCCTAAGGTCCTAGAAATCCTTCCAACCATCTTATCATAAATTAAGAAATTAAAACATAATTGATCACATAAAGATAACATAAATATTAAAAGCATACAATATAATATTTAAAATTAGTGCCCGGGGTTGGGGTCGTTACACTCACTCCCCCTTAAAGAAAATTCGTCCCGAATTTGACTGTCACTTACCCTAAGGTTCAAAAAGCAAAGATTACCTTTCACACATTCTAACTTAACATTTTTAATTAGATTTCTCAAAGGCATGATTCCACTATACATTCTCATAACCCGAGTACTCTAGGACTTCACTTCCCAATTAGTCTCTTCAATTCTATGATTTTTCCAAGATTTTCCAATTTCATAAGTAATGTGATACTACAACTTAATATTCCGAGAATACTATACCATCATCACTAACCCGAAATTTCACGACCTCAAAGAAAGTATATTCAAATAAAAGTATTACATCTTATGTCTCCCAATACATTACGATATCACATTTAAACTTCAAATACTCTATAAATTTGCCCAAATCGGTCTATAAGTCGACTCACCAACATTTCCTAAAACTTCAAATGGATTAACAAACTTTGGCGCTAAATTACCTTAGACCTTGCTTCCCAATTTCATCCCAACAAATTAGAGATCGATATTTTCTTTCCTAACAACGTCTCATACGGTTTTATCTTCTTTGTTAAAATGATAAGCGATATTATACACACCCAACCACCGGTAATCATATTTCCTATCGACTACAAAAATCCTTCAACTCTTAGGATCGGTAACCATCCCCGATAGAGAACTTCAAAAGATAAGATTCCGTTTAAATCACACAAACAATTGTAACCGCTCTCGAACAATGATAAGAAATTTCCGCTCTATCTAAGTTAACTTCCTCGAAACATACGCTATCACTTCCCATTTTGCATAACACTACACCCTGATCTTCCTTTAATACACACTTAAAATTTCACAAGATTCTCACATCCACTAGGTAAGGTAAGAGTCAACCTATTTTCCATCACTAACAATATGATTCATCCTCATCACAACCTACACCATTTATACGCCCTTTAGATTCAACCAAAGTAATGACTTTACAATTCTTAAGGGTTCATTAAATTTCTTAGGTAGTACTTGCTAACTCAAAGATTACGGACTCAACCTCACAAGATCCTTGGCAACACCCGAGTTTAAGACTATAGAACCCAAAATTTGTAATCCTCTCGAGCTAACTCATACTAGCTAAACTTTGCATACAGGGACTCCTCACAAGGTATCATTAACCCAACTCTCAAATTATTCTTTCAATCTTCCCGAAACTTTAATTAATAAAGATATCATCAATTCTAATTACCCTAAAGCCATCAAAATAAGAATTACAATTCTGCTTATCCTACTCAGAACCAACACAACAAAATATACCAACGAAAGCACATTTAACATTTACTCGCAACTAGCACATAAAATTTTGGAAAGGACTCCCTAAGCAAGTCTAGCATATACCAATTACTCTTCACATCTTAATTCAAAACTTTCACCCTAAACACCCTCAAAAAATCAGAATCTCACATTTAAGGTTCACTTATAACAATTACCAATATAAGCAATTTAGGCATGGAAAAAGGAGACTCACCTATGAGGATAGTCTATCATTATACAACAACTACTTAACCCTCCAGGTCAAGTATATCTAAGAATCGTAAAATAATAACTATACCAATTCAAGCGGCAATACATGCTCGGCCATAACCACATAACCATCGTGGTAAACCAAAGAAAGGTTCGAGGTATTCTCTCATAAGAGCAGAATCCTCTAACAATAAAACAAATTCTCAACAATGTATGTCACATGTAAGCAAAATGTGATGCCAATTATAAATGATATGCAACAGGATCTATAAAGTATGACCCCTACTTCCGAGACAGGAAAATATACCTCTAGTGACCTCTAGGGGATCCATCTCTCTTGGACCCAAAACACACACTTGACCTTGGACCTTCTCTTTTGGTTTCCCTTCCTTATCTCTTTTGATACCACCTCTTTGAACCTTTGGACCAGGCACCCGAAGCTAACCTACGACGAAATGCGGGACAATTTTTCTTGTAGTGCCCGCTCCTCCACAATTCAAACATTTCCCTTGCTTACTCCAACACCTGTCTTCGGTGTGACCCATCTTCTTGCAATATTTACACATCATCCCATCTTGTTTGGAGTGCACGCCTAGACGAAGAAGCTACCACATGTTTCTCTCTCATCCTTCCTGAAGTTAAAGCACTTGGCTGATCTCCACTCTCACCTTCCAATTTCCCACTATTTACCTCAATATTTTTCTCGATCTTATAAACTCTCTCTAAGGCCGTCGATAATTGGTGAAGCTATCAATCCCAAATTTCTTCCTAAACTCAGTCCTCAAACCTTTTATAAACCTATGAACTCTTTTCGCTTCATACGATACCAAATGAGGGCAACTTCTAGCTAATTCCTCAAACCCGATTACATGCTTGATTCACCGTCATGATCCACTTGTTCTAGTCCTAAGAATTCGATCTCCTTCTTGTCCCTTGTAACCATCGAAACGAAATAATCCTCGAAATGTTTGGTGAAATTATCCCAAGTCTGGGGCGTATGATCCCGCTCCCAACTTCCCTTCAATATTTGCCACCACTGATCAGCTAGACCTTCAAGTTTGAACACGGCATACCTAACCTTCTCCTTGTTGGGACTTTCTATAACCTCGAAAATCCTATTCATTTCTGCTAACCATTCTTCTGCCTTTAACGGGTTCGGACCTCCGTTAAAGCTCGGTGGGTTCATCTTCACAAATCTTTCCAATCCATCACTTTGACATCCTTCAAGTTGATTTGAAACTGATCCTCTCGTCTCCATACCTTGTACAAACTCCCTGAATAATTTCATCATCTCTTCATTCTGAATCCCACCTATACCCATATCTACTTCCTTTCCTAGCACCTTTCGCTGATCATCCTTGCTTCCGGCCATTAGAACGAACTCCTGCATAAAACACTCGACGTCAATTTCCACACATTCCCCCTTAGTTTAGACATTTACCCTTGACCTCTAAACTAAGCTCTGATACCAACTGTGAGCACCCCAACCCGGGACCTAACACGTGTCCCGAGCTACGGGAGCTCAAACTAAGAAAAACCATCCCCGATATTTAGAAAACATTCATTTGCCTTAAAAGAAAACCACCTTTCAAACTTACAATTTTAAAATCAATTAGTAATATCTCTACTTAGAGGAAATCCAACCATAACTTTAATAGACCGATATCTGATCAAATACATTGGAAACCTTAATTAACATCTGCTTAACAAAAGGGTTTTCCATACAAAATATAAAAGAGGAATACTTAACAAATACTCCTAACAATCCATTCCTATACTTAACTTGTCAAGCCCCAAAAGCAAAGTCCACAATGATACCCCGGCCTCACTGGTTCGGGTCACCTGTCTCGGAATCTAAAACAGTAAAGGGAGAGGGGTGAGAATAAATCTCAATGAGCTATTATGGATGCAGCAAGATGCCATACAAGATGCGACACGTAGCATGGCAACATTTAACACATTATGAAAGCAGTAAACACCTTAAGTTACCTCATTTTACCTTTTCCCGTCTGAACAATAAGTCGTACAACGTTGGGAGTAAAACTCCACTCTTTGGTGAACTGCCCCCATGCACATTCACCGCTTATAGGTCTCATACCCCAGAGATCCATATAAGAAAAACAGGATACATATATGACCCCCATATTTAGAGTATCATATACTATCATCGCCACTGCAGAGAGCCGTTGGCTTCATACAGAGCATTCCCCCGGTTTCTCCTAATCGCAGCAGTGTAAAGGCTACTTATCACTCGCACGATAGAGCCGCACGCCCCACTCCCCGTGGCCACAGAGTGGGGAAGGGTCACCGATATGATGAACCTTCAATCACTTATTGAACAAATCAATAATTGATTGACTTCCATCATACCCACCCGAACATATACACATTCAAGCACATAATAGATACTTGAATTATAATCCACAAAATGGGATAATCATATAACAACATGGTAATGTATACTCATGCAAATCAATACCATAGTGCAACAATTTATGAAATGCACAATGCATAATATCATCCATGCATATGAACTCAATTGAGGTACAATGTAATAATCCACACCGGAATACAAAATAAGCATGTACCAATTAATCCACACCGGGATACAAAATAATCAAGTACCAATTAATCCACACCGGGATACAACACAACAACATGCTCATCTTCCATTAACGAAATAGTGAAACTTATGGTTTCTACGCTATTTCTAACTAATCACCAAGGATAGGGGAACAAGTAAGGTCATCAAGTACCTTAAACCAATCCTACGAAGTCATTACTTAACCTTGAATGAGCTTAATGAAAGTGCAAGATCTACTTCCCAAGTTCTAGCCATATTGGAGAAGTACGCATAAATCTTAATAACCAATTTCAGAACACATTCTATATTACCAAGTCTCTATAAGGATTTGTGCTAATTTAACTAGTTGGAGTTGCATTCTTAAGTGGCCCCAAAGTTCTACTTGAGTCTAGGTTAAAAGGAGTGAATCCTATCCGAATTGGATTAGGTCCTATCAATTTATAATGGTTAGAGATTATTCCCCGAGGTTATTAGCAAAAATCAGCAAAAGAGAAGAACTGGGGAAGATCTGGTGACATGGGCGACCGCCCATGTCACTTGGGCGACCGCCCAAGTGAGTTTACAAGGAGAGCCCACATTCTGCCGCCTTGGGCGGCCGCTCAGCCCCTATGGGCGACCGCCCATGGCCCCCTTCAGCACACATACGAATTTCCAACTTAATTTTCTTAGTGTATTTCCTTTTTAATCTTTCCAAATTTTATAAATACTAAAGGGGTTCTCAAACCTTACATAACTCAACTTCAATCATCTAACCCAAATAAATATAAATCTAGATTACCCACCACAAGAATTTCAACCCATCTCATTAACATTTTTCAAGTTAAACTCTCTTAACCCAACCAAACACATTTTCTTATACTATTGATCAACTTCTATGAACCAAAACCTCATTCTCCAATATTAACCAAATTTCCCTAAACCCTAAGAAGATTTCAATTCATCAAACCATTAAAATACAACAACAATAACAACATATTTCATGAGCATTCAAAGAAGGGAAAATCATAATAACTCACTTTTGGATTTTATAAGGAAATGTTGATCTTTCTAGCTAGATGACTTCCTCTAGGTGATCCAACTCAATGATATCCTTGGACTTGAAAATGGTGGAAGATTTGCTTGGCTTCAAGAGGAGAGGTTGAGAGCTTCCATGGAGGATCTTCAATGGTTTCTCTAGGAGGAAGTATGAACAAAATGAAGAAGGAGGAAGAAGAGTGAGGAGTAAGAGGGAGTAGGGGAAAAAGGTGAGGAGGATGATGAAGGGGGGGGGGGCCGGATGGAGGGGTATGGGGGAGAGGAGAGGGGAACACTTGGAGGCCTAGGAAGAGTCTTAAACATTTGGCCCCTCCCTCCTATTAATAAGAAAGCCCCACCACAAGGTAAATAAACCATTTATAAATCAAGCCTTCCCATTTTAAAATAAATTGACTCCTTTAATAATTAAAGACTTCCCACAATTAATTTAAATCCTCATTTCTAATTCATTATTCCACACATTTTAACTTCATCATACACATTATTTATTTTCTATTTTTATTTTCCTTTAAGAGGCTTTAGGTACTTTCTCTAGCAATCCTAAGGTCCTAGAAATCCTTCCAACCATCTTATCATAAATTAAGAAATTAAAACATAATTGATCACATAAAGATAACATAAATATTAAAAGCATACAATATAATATTTAAAATTAGTGCCCGGGGTTGGGGTCGTTACACATGGGGCATAGCCCCATGACACAGGTTTTTGTAGTCATAAAGCTCGAATCTTGGCAACCAACAGAGCAACTGAATTCTTATAAATTAATATTAAAATTTTTAATATTATTTATAATTGTTATTTTTGATTTTCTGGATAAAGACAAATGACTGTTTAGACAGTTTTTAACTGCCATAACAGTTATTGTCTGAAAAGATGTGTCATTTGAGAATCAAATTTTAAGAGTTGTGATTGGTCAAATTTGAATAAACCTTCCTATATAAACAATGGTTCAGATTGTGTTCAAAACACAGAACATTCTTCATCTTCTTCCTTCCTTCTATTTCTTATTCTATTTCTTAAGAAAGCTTTTAGACATTCGCCAGGAACAAGTTCTTGTGCAAGAACTTGTTCCGAAGAGTTGTATCCTTTAGATAGACGTCCGAATCTGCAGTACAGGCGGGAACGTAATTCTGTCTTAGGACACTGTTAAAGGCAGACCTCTCTTCATACAGTTTGCAACGTTCTACAGATTTTCAATTGAATTAGTAGTCTGATTTTAATTTAAATTACTAATTTTGTTATTATTATTATTATTATTATTATTATTATTATTATTATTATTATTATTATTATTATTATTATTATTATTATTATTATTATTATTATTATTTATATAATAGTAGATTGGTCTTTAACAGGGGTTTGGGATTCAGATTCCCTTGAATATTGGGCATTTGATTTCCGTAGTAAACAAATACTCAATCCCTTATCCGTTATCCTGTTTAACACCAAACAAAGTTAAGTGTTACACATGAATCAAATACCCATTCCTGAGCTCAGATTCCTACCTACCAAACGAGGTCTAAGAGACTCGATCGGTCCACAACATTGCTCCTTGTAAAGCAATACGTTGGAATAGACAAGACATTTGATAAATTTACAAAAATCAATACTGGCAAAGTTTATCTTAACAATTTGATTTTGTATTCATCTTGTTGACATTGAAATAACTAGAGTAATAGTCTTAAGATGTATGTATTTACACAGTAGCTAGCTGTTTTACATTCATGGGGATGGTATATTGTGTTCCATTAAAGATCATGTCAGCAAATATTCGAGAAGCTGCTTGTGTGGGATGGACAAAATCCCAGAACATATGATCATTTCTGTTGGCGCACAAGCTGGAGAGTGGAGTACACGGTATATTCGCGTTTAAGTCCCCCAGCCCACAACAAGCTGCTTTGACTTCCGTAAACCCTAAACCATAAAACCAAAATACAGTAATAAGTAGGAATCTAAATTAACATATTATGTTAAGTTTGAGTTGAGTTAAGTACCGTAATCAGATGGATTCTGAATGAAGTTGGTCATAATGCCGTAGGTATCAAAATAAGAGTAGTGGAGGTCGTTTAAACCGGACTTGAGCTCTTGCAACAGAGACTTTAGGCCGTCGTTATACTTTGTGGCCCAAAAATTTACTTCCTCTCTGCATTCTTGAGTTTGGTTCTGACTTCTTTGTGATGGAGTGCAACCTAATGCTCCAATCCCCGTGACCACGAATTTACGTGCACCAAGTGAATGTAACTTCTGCAAGGCGTAAATGACAAAACATATCTGAGAAAAGTACTGAAATGGAACGTAAAAATGAGTAATTAACCTGCAATAGCACCAAGAATCTACCTTCATGTGGCCGTTGAGGGTAGAAAGCATAAGATCGATAAATTGTTGTGGGGTGTATTGGTTGGAATCTGATTTGAAGTAGTCGAACAAGTCGTTGCTTCCGATGACAATGGTAAATAGAGACTTTGATAGTTGTTCTTGTGCACCTGTAAATCCCACTTGCTGGACTAGTTGGCCGACTACTTCTGAGAAGTACTCCACTTGCTTCGTCAAAGGAAGAGACTGTTTCTGAAATATAAGAATAAAGATTGTTTGTCAAAGAAAGTGAATAAAAAATACAATATAAATGGAACATATATAAATTTGTACAAAATTATATCAATTGCGGGGATAGCTCAGTTGGGAGAGTGTCAGACTGAAGATCTGAAGGTCAGGTGTTTGATCCACCTTCACCGCAAGATTTTTGTTTTTCTAATATTTTCTCTTTATTTTTATTTAAAACGCTGTCTTTTTTTGCGCAAAGATCTTGTATATGCTTACTTACATATTTATCATCGGTGCCATTAAAAATACCAGCACCAGACTGAAGATCTGAAGGTCAGGTGTTCGATCCACCTTCACCGCAAGATTACTGTTTTTCTAATATTTTCTCTTTATTTTTATTTTAAAACGCCGTTTTTTTGTTGCAGAGATCTTGTAAATGCTTACATATTTATCATCGGTGCCATTAAAAATACCAGCACCTCCGGACGCAAAGCTAACACCGGTGACAGGAACATTTCCATTCAACTTCCCACTCAAATTATCCACAAATGAAAGGTATGGTGGTGAAGTCGGCATCTCCAAATTCTCAGCTGCAATTACTCACTCTATTATTAAGTGTAATTTTTCAATAAATAATCAAGCAGTTAAAAAAAAATAAAAATCAAACAGTTAAACAACGTTCTAAATTAATGTACTACACATTACCAAGAAAATCAGCAGCATTTTTTCCATTACTAAATCTTCCGGTGGCCTTTTGATCAGGGTAGTCAATCCCATTATGAGGAAAATCAGCCTTAGCAAACGATATCGGAAGGTAATTATTATTCCCCACGTCCACTAAAGAGTCACCAAATACATACATTCCCGACACTTTAGAAGCCATCGTCTCCCCCCGGGCCCATGACCGAGCTTCAGAAATGCCGATCAACCCAAATATAGAAACAGATAAAATGATCAAGAAATGGAAATTCATTTTCACTTCCTATATATATACTATATCTATTTGTGTTGTGGTTATGGAATAAAGAGTGATGAGAGTGTTCTTGCAGAATGAACCTTTTATAGTGGGTGTGTCTGTGTGTGAAATGTGTGTAGTAGAATGGAAGAAGGGGCACTCTGTTTAGACTCAAAAAGTGTCATGTAATATAATAGAACTCTATTCTGACCTTATTCTTTTGGATCCGATATGCCTGTCAAATAAGCGGGTTGAGTCGGGTATGAGTCGGGTAATGACGAGTTGGCGAGTAATGACGGGTTCGACTCATCAAAACCCATTTATATTCCGGGAAAAACTTCATTTTTGTTACGACATAATTATTTGTAGTACGATGATAAAAATGAGAAAAAAATATATAGTTAGATGATAAATATGAAACGCGTCCCCATTACCAAAACACAGAGGTTTATCCTTTTTGGATTTTTTTCATATTTATGACTAGTATTTAAAATGTACCCTATTGTAAGTCAAGCGACTGGCCATACTTATTATTGATCCTTTTCTTTATTTTTATCCTTCCAAACAATATTCAAGAATGTATAACCTCTATGAATTAATTAAAATTAATAAGCAATTTTAACCCCTTCTTATCGGAGGTTGTATCTATTTCTTTAGTTTTAATAGCGTCGATATATATATTATAAGGCTCCGTTTGTTTCGATAATCTGTTGGAGTCAAGGTCAAAACCCATTTTGTGATCTTAAAAATAGGAGTATTCATAATTTTACTGCGAATAGTAGTGTGGTGGACTTTATAATTTATTTTGATATTAAAAAAATAAATCAAGGCATGCAACTGCAGATCATTTAGGATGGTCAACCTTAAAATCATCAAATAACCGAAATTTAGGCAAGAAAAAAAAAAATCCGTACTTGGGTATATTATTAACTTTTATTTCATATATAGACGTACATAACTCAATAATGGTAATGTTTGTATATGCTTGAGTGACTAATTTGTACGTATTAATCAAGTTCATAGTACGTACGTACGTACATATGGACGATGCCTCTAATTAACTACGTATGTATATATATATACTCCCTCCGACCCTGCCCAGTGTAAACTTTTGGTCAACTTTGACCAACTTTGACCAATAATTTAAGACCATAATAATGATTCTAATAAAAATTTAAAAATTTGTTATTGTATCACGCTTAATAATATTAACAATAACATTTTTTGGATTTTTATTAGGATCATTATTATGACCTTAAACTATTGGTCAAAGTTGGTCAAAGTTGACCAAAAGTTTACACTGGGCTGGGTCGGAGGGAGTATATGTGTATGTATTTATGTTAATAATTTGGTTTTTAGAGCGTAGCGAGCTGGTTTACATTGATGGGGAAAGAATATTGTGTGCTCTTAAAGATCATAGCAGCAAATATTTGGGAAGCTGCTTGTGTAGGATGAACAATATCCCAGAAAAGATGATCATTTCTATTGGAGCAGTAGTCTGAAATAGGAGTGCATGGTATCTCAGCATGTAGCTCTCCTAGCCCACAACAAGCCGCTTTCACCTCTGTAAAACCTAAACCCAAAACCATAAACGAAATGAGAAGTAAATATCAATTCGATTTACGTTAATTCAAGTTGACGAGTGATTAAAGTACGTACCATAAGCGGATGGGTTCTGAACAAAGTTATTCATGACTCTGTAAGTATCAAAGTACGAGTAGTAGATATCATTTAAATCGGACTTGAGATCTTGTAACATAGATTTTAGGCCGTCGTTATACTTGATTGCCCAGTTATTTACTTCCTCTCTGCATTCATGTGCTTTGTCGCGTCTCCTTTGTGTTGGAGTACAACCTAAAGCTCCAATCCCCGTGACCACAAACTTACGCGCACCTAGTGAGTGCAACGTCTGCAAGCCAAAATGGGTTCAATATAAGAAGATTTTGTGAACAAGATTTTGTGCGTCATTGCATTTTCTGAAAAACGACGCTCTGAGAATGAATGCTGATGTGATATTAGTTTTGGATGTACCTGCATGTGTCCGTTGAGGGATGAAAGCATAAGATTGACGAATTGCTGTGGGGTGTATTGCGTAGCGTAAATGGAATCGGATCCAAAGTAGTCGAATAAATCATTGCTTCCAACGACGATAGCGAAGAGAGACTTCGATAATTGTTCTTGTGCATCATTTTGTCCTAGCTGTTGGATCAGTTGATTGTGCACTAGATTATAGTATTCTACTTGTTTTGTCAAAGGAATCGATTGTTTCTGAAGCACAAATTTTTTTTTAAGATTGAGTTGATTAGTTTTGAGTTAGCACATGCATGCATTAATGACTTCTAATTAAGAAATAAATCGTCCATGAACGCAATTATTCACTTGCTTACATATTTATCATCAGTTCCGTTAAAAATTCCAGCACCTCCAGAAGCAAAGTTAACACCACTAACGGAAACATTCCCCTTCAACTTCTTGCTCAGTTTATTCACCAGTGAAAGATACGGCGGTGAAGTCGGCAATCCCAGGTTTTCAGCTGCATGGCATCAATATGTCATAATTTAATCAGTACTTTAACAAACTACTTCGTAAACAATAGTACATCCGTTCCAAAATAAATATCCAACAACAGAAAATCAAATACTCTTCAACAAATGCAAATCTAAATTTTTATGTACCACTTTTATATGTAACATATGTGATCTATCGCTTATTTATCAATGATGATGTCATGTTGATTTCAGCTCTAACAACTTATAACCGTTGGATTACATGTGATACACAATGTAATACACAAAAATGGTACGAATGATCTCGTGCCCTTTACACATGTCCTCCAGATTATCAAAAAAAAATAACTTTTTCTGTATGAAATTAACTTGATTGAATTTTAAATTAGAATTCAAAAAAAAAAAAAATCAGTGAAACTTTAAAGCCGTTATTGATATGTCATTAAAAGTAGGGGAAAATACCAAAAAACCCCTCTGAAAAACTTTCATATCCAAAAAGTCCTAAAAATAATTATTCAATCTAAAAAGTCACAAAATTCAATTTTCAAAACCAAAAAGTCCAAAAATTAACTATTTAACGAATGTCGTTATGTTTGGAACTTTTATAAAGATGAAAATTTGTTTTCTAAGAATAGTCAAATACTGATAATATGTGAACTTGTTGATGACGTATTCACCTAAGTGCCAATATATTCGAGGATGAAACCTCAAATACAGTCCAAAAATATCAAATTGGTGATAACATAACATAACATATTAACGTGACAAATTTATATTGATCATGTAACTTAAAAGAAATATTTGATCCAAAAATGACAACGATGACAAGCCTATTGAACCTTAATATAAACTCAGGTCCCATCGTGGAATATCAAGAAATTAAGAATACGTAGTAGGAGAGAGTATAAGTACCAAGAAAATCAGCAGCATTTTTGCCGTTGCTGAATCTTCCGGAGGCCTTTTGCCCGGGGTAATCAATGCCGTTGTGAGGAAAGTCAGCCTTAACGACGGAAATAGTAAGGTAATTGTTGTTGCCCACGTCCACTAGAGAATCGCCAAATACATACATCCCCGGCACCACCGGTGCCTGAGCTTCACAAAAATTACCCAACACATAAATGAAAAGAGAGAAGATGAAGAAGAAATTAAGAAAACTCATTATTTTAGCTATGGAGTACACAAGTTAAGGGAAATATGTTCTTGTGGAGTGCACCTTTTATAGTGGATATGTTAGTGTGAACAAATAAGAGTGGAGGAACACATAATTATGGGGCACTTAAATGTTGACTAAAAATTATGTGCTGCGTAACGGAATCCTTTTTTTAATCCAATAATCATAACAGAACTCTAATTTGATTTTACTTAATATTTTTGGGATTTTTTTGTTCTTGTACTCCATATTTACAGATACGTATCCATATTGTAACATGACCATCATATAATTATGCTCTTCCGTCACATAATGAATATTATGCATTAATGTATTAATCACGTATATCGTTGTATTGTGTGATTGTTATTTATTTTCTACTTGTTGGAACTTGTGTATGGCTTCTTTAAGACTTAACAGAAAAACTAACGGCAAAAGTAACGGAGATTGAAAAAAACAAATGAAATCAAGTCGAGTCTTGTATTAAATACAATCTCCGTAAGAAGTTATTGCCCCGCACAGGTGCTTACGGTTTCAATGACAATCTTCTAGTAAGATAAAACGACTTTTAGTATATGATAGGAGCACTCCAAATCAAATACTCTAACGAACAACACTAAGTTTGAAACTTTGGACTTTGAATGATTTGATGCAATAATATGTCAATGATTTGGGTATGTTTTTTTATCTTACTAGAGGGTGGGAAGGCTCAAATGACTGTATGAATGAATTGAAATTCGGAGGAAGAAGTATATAAAGAGAGTCAAAAGGTTTTGTGCCTTTTCCCTTGAAAAGGTGCAATTTTTCGAACAGCAGTGAAGGGCACGAGTCGTGCTCCTTGGCAAGAGTCGTGCCCACGACTCGTTCCCAAGCATTCCACTCGTTCTGATCAGTTTTGAGCCAAAGTCCATAGAGGTCCATTCGTGCTCACGACTCGTGCTCAGAGTCCCCACTCGTTCTGATCAGTTTTGAGCCAAATCTCATCACCCAAAAACACTGTTCAAATCTAATTAAATCCAAATGATTTAATTTACCTTTTAACCAACTTTTGTTAAGTTACAAACGACCTTTGTCATTAATTCTCATTCACCCTAAATGGTTTTGAGACATTAAAAGAGTTTAATATTCTACAACAAATGTAGACTACATTTTGTAACTAGTTTCGTTAACAAATAACGAACTTCCGTTAGAAACTAGATCAACGTTAAGTCAAACTTAACTTTTCGTTACCCATTTTCAACAATCCCCCACATGAATGACAATTAATGCATGAATGCAGTTTCGTCCAAAGTTCCGGCGAACTATTATTACATCGGGATAGATAGCTTGTGGCCTTGAATCTTCCCTAGTGAAATATTATCGGATATACTAGCCATTTGGTAGCGAGTTGCTTTGAACCAGTGACTGTCGGATGTATACCAAGACAATAATACTCACATAATAACAACTCTAACAATTTTTGTTCTCACGTTTTGTCCATTTTGACCCTGGACCGTATCTCATTCATAAGCGTTCATTTAGAGGCGGCCTAATTACCTCTCTCTTATATAGGTGATTCTCACTATAAGGAGTATCATGCACTACTCCACCCGTAGGTATAGAAATCATTAAAAGTTTTCTCAACTTATCCTTACCACTGCTGCATGTGCTTGTACTTGGATGTTCTGGGAATGAGTATTCAACATCTCCAGGTTAATAAATCGAGTTGTTGTTTCCAAGTAACTCTACTAGAACTTATAACTTGGTTGCCTCATTGAACCAAGGGCCTGGGATCTCCATTTCTCAAGGTTGAGTGTCCGCTATAAGTCCTTTTATTGTGGGTTTTAAACCTATTCCCCTTAACAGTTTATACAGTTGATCTCGATTTATACCTTTGGTAAACGGATCCGCTAAGTTATCACATGACTTTACATAATCAATAGTGATAATGCCATTCTTGATCAACTGTCTAATGGTATTATGTCTACGACGAATATGTCTAGACTTACCATTGTACGTACTATTATGTGCCCTTCCTATTGCTGATTGACTATCACAATGTATCATAACAGCAGGCACAAGTTTACTCCAACAAGGAATATCCTCCAGGAAGTTCTTAAGCCATTCTGCTTCTTCCCCAGCTTTATCCAAAGCTATAAACTCAGATTCCATCGTGGATCTGGCTATACACATTTGTTTGGAGGATTTCCATGACACTGCTCCTCCACCTATTGTGAATACATATCCACTCGTGGACTTAGAGTCTTTCGTGTCTGATATCCAATTGGCATCACAGTATCCTTCCAATACTGCTGGATATTTCTTGTAAAGTATCCCATGGTTTAATGTATATTTTAAATATCTTAGTACTCTCATTAGTGCTTTCCAATGATCAGTACTAGGATTGCTTGTGAACCTACTTAGTTTGCTCACTGAATATGCAATGTCTGAACGTGTACAATTCGTTAAGTACATCAGACTGCCAATTATTCTTGCATATTCCAGTTGAGAAACTGGTTCCCCTTTGTTCTTGGCTAAATGTAGAGCCAAGTCTACCGGTGTTTTAGCCGGAGGGTCATCAAAGACATTGAATTTCTGAAGAACATTCTCTAGGTAATGGGATTGTGAAAGAACTAATCCTTCAGATGTTCTAGAGATCTTTATCTCTAATATTACATCAGCTAATCCCATGTCTTTCATGTCAAAGTTCTTCTTGAGCATGCCTTTGGTATTCATGATCAAATCATGATTACTTCCCATTATGAGCATGTCGTCTACATAAAGACAAACGATAACAAATGATTCAGATGTTTCTTTAATGTAGATACATTTGTCACATTCATTAATCTTGAATCCATTTGATAACATGGTTCTATCGAACTTCTCATGCCATTGTTTAGGTGTTTGTTTCAGTCCATACAAGGACTTTACGAGTTTACACACCTTTCTTTCTTTACCGGAAACAACAAACCCTTCGGGTTGTTCCATGTAAATTTCTTCATCTAACTCTCCATTTAGGAAAGCAGTCTTCACATCCATTTGGTGTATCTCAAGATTATGCACTGCTACAATAGCTATGAGAACCCGAATAGATGTGATCCTTGTGACAGGGGAGTATGTATCGAAGAAATCATATCCTTCTTTCTGTCGAAATCCTTTGGCAACTAGCCTAGCTTTGTACTTATCGACTGATCCATCCGTCTTATACTTCCTTTTAAGGATCCATTTGCAACCTAATGGTTTGCAACCTGGAGGGAGATCAACTAATTCCCAAGTATTGTTGAGCATTATGGATTCTATTTCACTGTTAATGGCCTCTTTCCGTAATGAACTATCCGGACCGAATAAAGCCTCTTTAACATTCTTTGGTTCGTTTTCTAACATGTAAGCTCGAAAATCAGGACCAAAAGACTTTTTCACTCTTGCCCTTTTGCTACGTCTCGGTTCTTCATCTTCTATTTGAGAAGGACCGGTTGTAGATTCATGTGTTCTCTTATTAGAACCTATATCTTTCCTGTCCTTAGCCGGAAAGATGTTTTCAAAGAATACCGCATTCCTTGATTCTATAGTAGTTCCTACATGCATATCAGGAATGTCCAATTTGTGCACTATAAAACGATAGGCACTACTATTATTGGCATATCCAATAAAAACACAGTCAATGGTCTTTGGACCAATCTTGACTTGTTTCGGCTTAGGTACTTCAACCTTGGCCAAACACCCCCACACTTTAAGGTATTTAAAACATGGCCTACGATTATGCCACAATTCATAGGGTGTTTTATCAATACCTTTCTTGGGTATTTTATTAAGAACATAATTAGAAGTGAGTATTGCTTCCCCCCACAAGTTGTCGGGTAAGCCTGAACTTATCAAAAGCGCGTTCATCATCTCCTTGAGAGTACGATTTTTGCGTTCAGCAACTCCATTAGATTGAGGGGTATATGGAGCCGTTGTTTGATGAATTATGCCGGATTCCCAACATAGTCCTTCAAATGGTGCTTCATATTCTCCACCTCTATCGCTTCTAATTTTCTTAATCTTCAAGTTAAGTTTATTTTCAACTTCTTTCTTATAAGTCTCAAAAGCCACTAAGGCTTCATCCTTACTTCTTAAGAGATAGACATAACAAAATTTTGTGCAATCATCTATAAATGTAATGAAGTATTTTTTACCTCCTCGAATTTGCACAAGTTTTAAATCACATATGTCGGTGTGAATTAACTCGAGAGGAGTTGTGTTTCTTTGTATTGCATTAAATGGCGACTTCGTCATTTTTGCCTCAACACAAACTTCGCACCTATTAGTCGAGTCAGATTTAGTCATTTGGATTAAATCTTGTCTCGCTAATTTCTTAATGGTGTCGAGGTTTACATGTCCTAATCTATCATGTCATAAATTAGAACTTTCCGACAAGTAAACATAAGAAACACAATTTTTATTCATCGCACCTTGGCGGATCACAGTCATTACATTCATCTTGAAAAGTCCCTCCTCGAGGTAACCCTTTCCAAGAAATAAACCATTATTGATTAGTACAAATTTGTCGGATTCAAATACTAGTCTAAAATCGGCCTTACTAAGCAAAGCGCCGGACACCAAATTTTTACGGATGTCTGGAACATGCAGCACATCCAACAAGGTTACTTCTTTTCCAGAAGTCATCTTCAATATCACGTTTCCAATGCCTTGAACATCGGAGGTCGCAGAATTTCCCATGTAGAGCTTTCTTCCGAAGATGGGAGTATAGAGGAGAAACTCTCTTTGTTACCACAAATATGGCGGGTAGCACCGGTATCTATCCACCAAGCTTTTGGATTCTCCTCCAAGTTTGCAACGTTGGCCTCAAAGATCATCGCTGCAAAGTCTAGGTCCATGTGGTCAACATTATTCGCCTCTTTCTTCGGAAGACGACAGTCCTTTTCTAAGTGGCCCGATTTGCCACAATTATAGCAAGACCCCTTGAACTTCTTAGAGCCCTTCTTCTTCCCTTTCTTAGCATTCCCGACATTTTCGGAATGCTTTCTCTTTGTGCCACTTGTGCTAGCCTCGACGAGATTGACCTTAGCCTCCATCTTGCCCTTAGCAACCTTGGCCTCGTTGATTCTATTGTTCTCTTCAATTTGAAGACGAACAACAATGTCTTCCAAGGACATCTCCTTGCGTTTATGCTTGAGATAGTTCTTGAAATCCTTCCACGAAGGCGGCAACTTTTCAATGATAGAGGCCACCTTGAATGGATCATTCATGATCATCCCCTCGGCATCAAGCCCATGTAGAATGATTTGGAATTCATCTACTTGAGTTGTTACCGATTTGGAATCGACCATCATGAAGTCAAGATACTTACCGACGATAAATTTCTTTGACCTGGCGTCTTCGATCTTGTACTTCCTTTTCAAGGTGTCCCACAACGCCTTGGCTAACTCGACGGTACTATACACATTGTATAGTGCATCATCAAGTCCATTTAAGATGTAATTCTTACACAAAAATTACCGTGAGCCCAAGCCTCCTTTGCCATTTGCCTTTGGGGGTCGGGATCACCATTTTCCACCGCCGGAGGATCTTCCTTTAAGAAGCGGTGCAAGCTTAGGGTGGTCAAGTAGAATAGCATTTTTTGTTTCCATCTCTTGAAATCCACACCAGTGAATTTCACGGGTTTCTCACCATGACCGAGGTGATGAGGTGTAGGAGCGGGTGCAACATGGTTGAATGTAGCGTCACCTTGAGAAGGAGGCGTAACATTCCCTTGACTGGAAGAGGAGACGTCTTTCTCATTTGCCATCTTTGAAGGTCTTGAAGAAGCGTAAATAACTTCTTACGATTGTTGGAACTTGTGTATGGCTTCTTTAAGACTTAACAGAAAAACTAACGGCAAAAGTAACGGAGATTGAAAAAAACAAATGAAATCAAGTCGAGTCTTGTATTAAATACAATCTCCGTAAGAAGTTATTGCCCCGCACAGGTGCTTACGGTTTCAATGGCAATCTTCTAGTAAGATAAAACGACTTTAAGTATATGATAGGAGTACTCCAAATCAAATACTCTAACGAACAACACTAAGTTTGAAACTTTGGACTTTGAATGATTTGATGCAACAATATGCCAATGATTTGGGTATGTTTTTCTATCTTACTAGAGGGTGGGAAGGCTCAAATGACTGTATGAATGAATTGAAATTCGGAGGGGGAAGTATATAAAGAGAGTCAAAAGGTTTTGTGCCTTTTCCCTTGAAAAGGTGCAATTTTTCGAACAAAGAATGAAGGGCACGAGTCGTGCTCCTTGGCACGAGTCGTGCCCACGACTCGCTCCCAAGCATTCCACTCGTTCGATCGCTTTTGAGCCAAAGTCCATTGAGGTCCATTCGTGCTCACGACTCGTGCTCGCAGTCCCCACTCGCTCGATCGCTTTGAGCCAAATCTCATCACCCAAAAACACTGTTCAAATCTAATTAAATCCAAATGATTTAATTTACCTTTTAACCAACTTTTGTTAAGTTACAAACGACCTTTGTCATTAATTCTCATTCACCCTAAATGGTTTTGAAACATTAAAAGAGTTTAATATTCTACAACAAATGTAGACTACATTTTGTAACTAGTTTCGCTAACAAATAACGAACTTCCGTTAGAAACTAGATCAACGTTAAGTCAAACTTAACTTTCCGTTACCCATTTCCAACACTACTTTCTACATAAAACCTGTTTTAACATAAGAGAATGAACCAAAATGGAAAGTAAAACATTTGTTGAGACACGGAGTAGTACTAGGAGGAATATATGAATTTGCCAAAATTTTCCCATATTTTTTTTATTAGAATTTGGTGCAGAAGATAATGAGCATAAAGTAAATGTACAACTTTATTGCAATACTTCCTCCGTCCCACAAAATCTTACTCACTTCTGTTTTTCTGTTTTTGGCGGTTAATATTAATGAACTTTGATCAAACAAAAATGTTAATTTAATCGTCATATTGAAAATCTAAAAATTGAGTGATTTATCAATAATAATTTTTAAAATTTCATTAGAATGATTAGTTTGACATTAATGCTTGGTCAAAATTTTTTTACATTGATTGTCAGAATAATAAATGGATAAGATTTTATGGATCGGGGTTAGTATACTGTAACCCTAAAGTGGAGAAAATAAACAAACATTAAAGACAAGTAAAATAAATATATCTGATGGTAACAAGTAACTACCAAATACAGTATCTTGATGTAATAGCCACCACCGCCCATAACACACAAACCACATTCTAACGCAATCCACATTTTTTGCTCAAAAAATAAACAACACTTGTCCCCAACCCATTACATATTTTTTTTTACACTTTTCATATATTTCTTTCCCTATTTATATACTATATGACTTTTGATTAGGGTTACTAGAACGGTTCCTTGCTAGATCATCATCCACTGAAGCAGAATTTAGAGTCGTTGTCGATGCTACGGTCGAACTCCTATGACTTCGTAACCTACTCACTCCAGGGGCGGACACAAGTTGACGCAGCACGGAAGCACGATAGATTTCGTGATTAGCGCACTAATCACAAGAATTCTTCAAGCGAAGAATCCTCAAACACAAGAACTGGAATCCACCAGTAATAATCTGAAATCCACCAGGAATAGAGAGAAAACTCTGCAAATTTATTAATCAAAAACTGTCTTTTACAATGGCCTAAAAGATGTTTAAATACTACTCTAAGGTCATTCTAGAATCCTACAAAAAATAACTCTAATTAAAATAAACCAAAACTTCAGTAAAATATCAGTCCAAAAATACCATCAATGAAATAAGGAAACAACGAAATCAGAAAAAGGAAACAGCAACACCCGTCATTGAGGCGGCCGCATGGAAGAAGGTGGGGCGCCCGCCTCGTGTCCAGTAAGTTGGGGCTTGATTTCCGCCAAGTGAGGCGCACGCCTGGGCAAGCTTGGTGCGGCCGCCTGGTTCGCAGCATGGTTGTTCAGCATCTGTTGCGTGTTGTTCCTTGGACTATCATTTCCTACATCGGGCCACCCATTCTTTAAAAGAACTCGACCCCGAGTTCATATCCGATATTTGGCAAGATCCGCCCCAGAAGAATAAATACTTTGAATAAATCAATGCTTTTCTTGCCTTCAAAAAGTAAAAATTTAATATTTTTACTAATGTTGTATCCCCTGGCTCAAACCTAGTAGCTGTCCCAGCCGGTATATTTAATCGCATGCCATATGCTTTCCTTTGATCAAAAATCAGAGAGGGGTTCACTTCAATGAAATGATAATGGCTGCCAACCTGAACTAGCCTGTCTCTGCTGTTAGTGACTTTAAGACGCACCGCTTGCCTGCCGGAATTAAGCATTATATATCCACCCAGGAGTTTTAGTTCACTAGGTATTATAGCAGTCTCTATCGCTGGAAACTTTTCTAGTGAAGGAACTGGAAGAAAAGAACCGTGTAAAGCTAGATCAAGATTTCCATTTTCACTAGCGATTGCATCATGAACAATGATTAACTTTGTACCATCAGGAAACGTGCCCTCAACCTTCTCTTCAATTGTAACATTTTGTTCATCAACAACAGGAGACTCAATATTCTTGTCCTCAATCGTTACCTCAGGTTCAGCCAAAGGGTTTGCAGAAATCGGCAAATCGTCAACTTTTTCCTTGACTTGCTGAGCGACTTCCTCTCCCTTGAAACCTTCGTTCAACGTAGCAATAGCGGTGGTTATTGCAGATCTACGCGCTTTCAGTTTCTGAATCTTGGCAGTGTAGTGATCGGCTTTGTCAGCATAAAATTTGGCTTCCATCCTATGTCGCTGCCTAAGCACTCGCTCCCTTGATGCTCGATTCAGATCTCTGATTGATTTATATTTCTGCACACGTCGATCATGCTTGTCCGCTTCGTAGAGTTCTTCGTCCTCTAACCCTAGAAAATATTGTTCCTGTTGTCGAGCACGATCCAATCGACGATCTATTTCGTGAATAACCTCGTCATCTGATCTGAAACTGGAATATACCCCATCACCCCGATTTTCTGTCCCTTGAGGACGCCGCCTTGGATCAACCCTGTCTCTCACCTTTGTTGCCTGATCTCCCATAATACTTCAGTATGATGTAAAAGATAGGATATGGCCAGCTCTGACACCAACTGACGCAGCACGGAAGCACGATAGATTTCGTGATTAGCGCACTAATCACAAGAATTCTTCAAGCGAAGAATCCTCAAACACAAGAACTGGAATCCACCAGTAATAATCTGGAATCCACCGGGAATAGAGAGAAAACTCTTCAAATTTATTAATCAAAATCTGTCTTTTACAATGGCCTAAAAGATGTTTAAATACTACTCTAAGATCATTCTAGAATCCTACCAAAAATAACTCTAATTAAAATAAACTAAAACTTCAGTAAAATATCAGTCCAAAAATACCATCAATGAAATAAGGAAACAACGAAATCAGAAAAAGGAAACAGCAACACCCGTCATTGAGGCGGCCACATGGAAGAAGGTGGGGCGCCCGCCTCGTGTCCAGTAAGTTGGGGCTTGATTTCCGCCAAGTGAGGCGCACGCCTGGGCAAGCTTGGTGCGGCCGCCTGGTTCGCAACATGGTTGTTCAGCATCTGTTGCGTGTTGTTCCTTGGACTATCATCTCCTACATCCCAAGTAGACTTAAAGGGGTGGAAGTGAACCCCCCCTTATTCAAATAGTGTGTGTGGTTTAGTGGTTAAGATGTTAAGATTTTAACTTGAAGGTTGAGGTTCGAGTTCCATATCAAGCATTATTTTTTAACTCAAATCTTTATAGTATATTTGTGCACCCCCTTACAAAATGCTTTGTATCCGCCCCTAACTTACTCTGTAACCTACTCACTCTGAGCTCGGTCTCAAACTACCAAACCCTCTTGTCATTTACTACGACAATCTTGGTGTTATCAACTACTCAGCGAATCCAGTCTTTCATTCACGGATAAATCACCTTGCTCTCTCCTTCCACTTCGTTCGAGTACAAGTCCAACCAGGCAATCTTCGAATACAGTACATCATCGGGAATGACCAGCTTGCCGATGCACTTACAAAACCTCTTTCTCAAGTTCGGTTCATGTCTCTTGTCTCCAAGATTGGACTCTAGCTCTAGGGATTGCCCATCTTGTGGTGGCGTGTTAAGAATCACAATGATCCTACTCAAATCTTGGCTTCATCTTAGTGTTTATCATATATTTAGTTTCCTAGTTTAACTGATTATGTATATTTTTGTTTTGTATAATTTTATGATCACGTATATCTTTAGGTAAATTAGTTATAACAACTTCTAATATATAGTATATGTTATAATGTGAATAATAAAATCATCCTTTGCCCACTTCTATAGGTCCCATGAGAGACAGTTTTCTGGAGTTCTTGTTGATTCGCAGCAGCCAGACTTGGCATTGCAGCTCTAGGGTTTGATATTCGAGATTATGATAAGAGAATGAATGACAACCCGGTTGCATAATTATATTGAATTCCAATTATGAGAAGGTGTACATTGTTTTAAGTCTTTCCTTGGGCTTTATTTTCCACACACAGAAAATAATTTTTCCGTCATTTAGATAGTTTCTTAGTGAACAAAGACGAGTTGAGTTGGGTCGAGGATGATTACTGACTTGGGTCGATACAGCAGTTAGAAAAGCTACCAGGGGTGGATCTAGACCTAACTGACATAGGCTCACTTCAGAATTTTGAAAAAAAAAAAGAAAAAATTTACCTAAGTCACCGACTATATGTAATTTTTTTTTATATATGAAATTATTTTTCACTATTATTATTGTTTACAATATTTATTTACGGTGGTAGAGCGTAGTTATTATTTAGCAAATGATAGACAAGTTGATTAATTCCTAGTACATTAAAAAATTACTCACAAGAATTACACATCAATTACGGGTGGAGTTTGACTATCTGGACCTTATTTCTAGTTTTAATTCCTTTCACATCCTTCGTTGTTCCCACTTACCAAATTAGGAAATGTCTCTCCATGGCATTCAATTTCAAATCAAACTCGTGTCCTGACCATTTAATTCCCAACCAGCCTTTGTTGAATGTGTTTTGTTGACTATTTTTTCATCCCCAAAAGTAACCGAAAGTAGAATATTGTTAGAGTTATTATTCCATATTGAGAATTGACAAACCTTGTCTATGACATATAAAGATCCTGATATACTCCCTTTCCTTTGATACCAATTGGTTTTAAGGTGGAACCTCAAACTTAACATCTCCCCCGATGCCTGCATCTGTTTCTTTGCCGGAAAAGAACATTTATTGATAAAATCGATACAAAGACTTGAGCCAATCGCAGAGGTCGCTAATGGATTTCCAAATGAAGATAATCCAGCTAGCAAATACGGAGTAGTCATTTATTTTTCATTAGCAAAATCAAAAGCTTGTATAAAAGTATTCGCCATCAATATAGATAAACTATAACAATCAACATGTCCAGTAAAATTGTACCCTGAAATGGTAATTCAGCATCTATTCTAAAACAATAAATCTTGTACATATATATATATATATATATATATATATATATATATATATATATATATATATATATATATATATATATATATATATATATATAGATTCATCACCAGTGTTGTTATCTGTTAAAAGATAACACATATGTTCTAAGAGGAGATCGACTAGAACATAAGACTAAATAATTAAGAACATCTTCAATATGATGACGCTACCTCGGCTGTGGGAGTCCGGGCAGATGAAACTTTATAAAGGTTTTGTTTACGCTTATTGATCCAGCTCTCTGATTTTCGACCACGGGAAGATGTTTTTCTTTTGCGCAGTACGCAAGAATCTCCATTGCATACAAATTGCCTTGAACCTGAAGGTGTTGTTGAGGACTCAGAAAAGCAGTTCAAGAAATTGAACAAAGCCATTTCTGTTCTCTTTCCCCTGTTTTTGGATGTGATGATTCCGAGGCTGTGTATGTTTTGTTTTGTTTTGTTTTCCAACATATTATATGATGCATATTTATACGAACGCAACGGGCCGGACCATATGCGTGGAAGGTGAGTCAAAGTTTAGGTGGATTTGTTTTCTTTATCCTTGATCGAGTACATATTGATTTTATATATTATATCTCGTATTATCACTAATCAATCAAATTATTTGAAAAAAAATTGGGAGTAAATTTTACTTTTAAAAGAATGATGGTCACATCCTCCTGAGTTTCTGTTGTTTTTTTTTTTGTTGTAGCTGTTAGAGATATTAATCCAAGTGATGTTGCTAGGACCTTCCTCAACAGCAACTTCACCGTTGTAGTCCGACTTCGATATCTCCGGCTCCTTCTTCTCCGACTGGACTGCACACAATCAAACGTCAACTAAGCCGGGGGCGGCTCCGGCGAAAGCCCCTCCGGCGTGAGGATAAGAATTGGCTTGTGAAAGGGGAAAATCAACAAAATTTTAGAGTGTTTGTGGTTGTGTGTGTATTAATCAACGTACCTTGACAATGAAGCCTGCATATCTTATTTATATCCCTCATCCTCGTGCCTTGCACATGACATCCTCACATTTCATGCCTACTGCCACGTGTCGCCATATCATTGGTCCTTTCATAAAGTAAACCCTAATCACGTGATCATCAATCCCAATGCATAACCGTCTAATGGGTCCCACTTGGTAGATATTTATATGCCGCCTCTGGTGAATAACATTAACAAGAATCCTTCTCTCGCCGGATAGAGTCACTTCTTGTCCTATCTCGCCTCATCATTATGTCTCGCCTTATCCGACTATGTCGCCTTTAACATCATGTCTCGCCATTATTCTTTATCGCCGGCTTTCCTCATAATATGTCGCTGTCTGACGTCTTGGTCTTCTCCCCTTCTGAATGATATTAATGGGATACTCCTGTCTCGTCTTCCTTCCTTGGGCCGCCTATATCCTTTTCTTCTTCTTGGGTCGCACTCTAATTTGGGCCCACTTTGCCACTTTCTTGTTAATAAATTTGGGCCAAGCCCAATCTCTATATTTGGTCAGCATCAGAAGCCCCTAAGTTTATGGCGAGATTCATTTATGGTCTCGCCAAAAACTTTATGTTCACAGATTATTCAATTAGCGACATAGGCAATCTTCTTCATGAAGCTACCACTGGAGATCCCTGTCCATACACGTGTCCTTCTCTTGATAACCCTTAACATTTTAATGAGCCGTCATTTGGGAATCGTGCCCGGTTGTGAGGGAAATTTCAAAAACCTTCCCCAAACGTCACATCCATCATTTCCTTAACCCCTCTCTCATATAAATACCAAATCATAACCCCCATTCTTCTTTTCACCACCCTTAAACCCGGCTTGAACACTTTCCTTTTCCGGCGAACATCAACACTGATTCCGATCGTTCTTCTTCATTTTTCACCGTCTAAATCCCTGATTTCTTGCCCACATTTGCTTCTTGACCTTGATTCCATTCTTATTTACGCCTTTTCAAAGTGATTTGGTGTAATATTTCTCAATTCCTGAATCGATCATCGTCTCCTAAGCGCTCTGCTCATCTTTCCGGTGACCGCTTCATCTTTTCCGACCAAGATCATCCTTTTCCTCAGGTAACTTTTCCTTAAACCCTTCGCATTCTTTATCCTTTACATTTTGGTCTCCCCCTTTTACACGATTATTTAAAGTTGCATTTCCTTTCATTCCATAAAAATAATTTTTCCCAAACTGCCCTTCATGGCGAGATCTAAATACTGTGCCAAGGTAGTTAGATACGGTCGCTGTCAGGTTTCAGGCGGCTTTTATAGACGCCTGCGAACTACTTGGGCGAGATTGCCCAAGGCCGACCTAATTAGGTTTTTAGTTGAACACTGGGTGGATCCTTCTCTGATTGACTCCCTTGAAATCCAAGGCCATTTTTTCCTTCCACTTTCAGCCCCTATGTCGCACATTTTCCCTTCTAGTAATCAATTAGTTCGATTTATCAAAGATGAGTATAAAGCTTGTCTTTAAGCGACTCCTCGAATCCCAATGTGTCGCTGATCCCTTTTCCAAACGTAGAACACATTATAAATCAATCCTTTCTTCTTCTTCTTCCGGTGACTCTGCGACATGGTGGTCAAGCAACATCTTACGCCGTCGCTTCCAACAATCCCCCTCTCTTGGGGTTCAAAATATCGCCCTTCAAGAAGGTACACTTTTTACCAATCCCGCGCATGCTGAGGCGGGATCTTCCCATGCAACAGATAAAGACTCCCTAGTTCCCAACCTTATAACTGATTGGCATAGGGAATACCACATAGATAGCTCCATCTATTGCATTTCTGAATATCAGGGAGACCTTTCCCTTGCCCACTTACGAGAAATGCGGGAAGGCATTGTCATTTTCCCTTCTCAACTCAAGGCCGGCCTTAGGATCCCCTTTGATCCTTTCCTTTGTGAATTCTTGTATAAAGCCCAAGCCATGATCACCGAAATTCACCCAAATGCTATTAGAATAATAACTACCTTCATCGCCATTTGTCGCTCTCTGCGAAAGGAACCCACCATTACCGCTATGCTTTCTTTGTTTACTGGGTACAAACAAACCAACCAACTTGCCGACGACATATTGGAAACTCGCCTTTCTCTCCAATACCATAGGGGTCCCAAAGTCCTTACTCCACTGCCCACCAAAATTCACGATTGGATGGACGACCCTCTCTTCGTTGTTTCTCGCGTTGGATGGTCTCATCCTGCCGACCTTCATCCTATTAATACTCAAATTGAATCCAAAGATGCTTCTGCTATTGGCGACACTGCCCTTGTTGACGACATTCGCTCCTTGATTGCCTTACACGAAAATTTCCCGCACGACGCTCCCCGGCCTCTCATTTCTTGGAGAGGTATTTTGCGGAATAGGAATTGCTAGATCAAGTCGGTTTGGTGACAACTTACCCCGAGTCCACCAAATTCCAATAAGCCACGTTTATTTCGACGGATGGGAGCGACATTCCAACAACAAATATGCTCATGAATGTCGGTCTTGCAAGGTTCTCGTCATTTATCTTGCCATGAATACCGCTCTTTGTATGTTTCCCCTTTAATCTTATCTTTTCTTTCCTTCAATTATAATCTTGAAATACCACAACCCTTAACTTCCTTCTATTTATTTTCAGATCACCGGGCCAAATCCATGGAAAGTCGTCAAGCTGCCAACTCGGAAACTGACAAGAGAAGGAGACAATTGGCCAATGCACGCGGCCTTGCTCTTGCTTCCCTCCCTGAAAATCTTGCTTTGCCAATTTCTCGCGATGGTAAAGATGCTGACGAGATTGCTTTGGAGAAAACTCAGACCACCGCTAGAAAAAGAGCCGCACCAACCAACCAAGCTGCGCGAGCTAAACGACTGAAAAGAGTCGCTTCTGTAACAACCAATGTCACTCCCGCTCCTCAGGTAAATGTCCCGCCAAATCCTGTTGCTGATTCAACTCCTCCTTCTATTGAAACTAATCTCCCGCCCACTTCTATTTCGCCAAATATTGAGACCACCATTTCCCAAGCTGTTATCCCGCCAACTGATGTCGCTCCGACGACTGAAAATATTGAAATTCTTACCTCCGATTTTGTTCCACCAAATACTTCTTCTTTAGAAGTTAATATTTCTGAGCCCCAACAAACTGAAAATCTTCCTCTCCGCGAGACGGAGGTCTGCGACTTAACACTCATTTCCAGCTCCCCTTCAACTCCTCCTGGCCCTAGCACTTCTTCCGCTCTTCCTACTCCCAGGCACTACGGAAAACTTTTCCAAGCCCCTTGATTTTGTTGGGCTTTATGAGCTTAGCAAGGAAATTGCCAGAGTCCCCCGGATAAAGGGGTTGATTGAGGAAACTAAAAGCGCGGAAGAATATCTATTGGGCAGCTCGGCCTTAATCAGAGCTAGTGATCAAGTACAAGTTCATAATGTCTCCCAACTGGATTCTGCTCATGCCGCATGCCAGGCGGGTTATTATTTTTCATTGGTTAGTTCTTCTTTCCTTCCTTATTTTACTTTACCTTAATCTTATTCTCAACCTTCGCTTAACTTATAATTGTTAGCTTTTCCCAGCTTGGATCTTCTATCAGGCATCGGCGAGGCAAACACTCGGCGGAAAATGAATCGGCGGATTGAAACGCGACAAAGATACCCTTAAGGGTAGACTTACGAGACGGGATTCTTCAATCAAAAACTTGGAAAAGGAGCGGGACAAATTGAAGACTGACCTAACCACTTCTCACAATCAGCTTGACCAGACCCTAACGGATCTCAATGCCGCCAATTCCAGTCTCGCCACTGCCACTATTGAACTTGATTCTACCAGAGAAAATGTCGCTAAACTGAGGAGTGAAAATGATGCTTTAAAGGAAACTCATGCCGCTGAAACTCAAACTCTCCAAGACGAGATTGCTAGGCTTAAAGAGGAACTAGCTGAGAAGACCGCGGAAGTTCTTTGCTCACGAATGCCGATGTGGCTCAATTAACTGACGACATTGCTGACATTGGGAACCAAACTTCCCTTCAAGTTATGCGAGCCGCAGCGGCTGAAATCAACGACATTCCTGCTATCACGCTTGAAAAACTCGCCCACTGGGGTTCTGAGCCAATTTTTAGCGAGGTTTGTCGCCGTGGTCATTCCGTAGTTCCTTATACTCCTGAAGAACTCAAAGATCTTGCTGATGAAGATGCTTTGCTGGGAAAATCGCCATGGAGAGCTCCTCCTGTTCAAGTTCCAAATGCTGTAGCTTTGTGGGATACTCTTCTTGAGCACAAGCATAAGCGGTGGATGATGCCAAAGCTCTTGCCTTAGCGGCTTCAAGCTCCACCAAGTCATCCCGCCTGGGAACCCGATGTCTGATCTATCTCCTTCTTAACTTTTACTTTGAACGGCTTTTGTAACTTGCCTTGATGGCTAAACAATTTACTCTCTTTTCTTTTTGGGGCCTGCGTGCCTTTTGAACATTGTACATTTGCGGCCTTTGTGCTTGCCCCTTTACTTTTTGCTTTACTTATTTCTCCACTCATTGTTTTGATAGTTCATCAAAATCTCTTTTGCATGACAGGTATCATACACATATACTCCCATCGAAAAAGTGAAGTCGTCTTTAGGCGACTTTACTCATCACATATTTTGCGACTCATATTGTCGCTAACTCTAATCTTTTCTTGATCTTCTTTTGCTTTATACTTAGAATAATTTCCTTCTTTCTGCCTCATCTTTCCTTTTTTCTTCCAGCGAGAGAGTGATATCTTTCATAGCGACTTATGCTCTTGCCCTTACTACGAGATAAATCTTTTCTTCATTTATAGCTCCGAAACTTTCATTTTTATAGTCCATAGACTTTTACATCTTTCACCATCCATAGCTTGACTTATATCATAGTTTACAACTTACATTGACTCGCATCGATTTATAGTCCGACGACTTTCTTTGACTCGCATCGTTTTATAGTCCGACGACTTTCTTTGACTCGCATCGTTTTATAGTCCGACGACTTTCATTGACTCGCATCGTTTTATAGTCCGACGACTTTCTTTGACTCGCATCGTTTTATAGTCCGACGACTTTCTTTGACTCGCATCGTTTTATAGTCCGACGACTTTCATTGACTCGCATCGTTTTATAGTCCGACGACTTTCTTTGACTCGCATCGTTTTATAGTCCGACGACTTTCTTTGACTCGCATCGTTTTATAGTCCGACGACTTTCTTTGACTCGCATCGTTTTATAGTCCGACGACTTTCTTTGACTCGCATCGTTTTATAGTCCGACGACTTTCTTGACTCGCATCGTTTTATAGTCCGACGACTTTCTTGACTCGCATCGTTTTATAGTCCGACGACTTTCTTTGACTCGCATCGTTTTATAGTCCGACGACTTTCTTGACTCGCATCGTTTTATAGTCCGACGACTTTCTTGACTCGCATCGTTTTATAGTCCGACGACTTTCTACATTTATTCATTCCTTTCAATAATTCATCAAAATTGTTTTGATAATTCATCAAAAACTCTTAACCTTCTTACCTTTAGCGAGATATCACCATACACATATACTCCCATCGAAAAAGTGAAGTTGTCTTTAGGCAACTTTACTCTTGAGCGATTTATTTACCATGTCATTGGCTACTGATCATACATAACTATAAAATTCATTCCATGTAAAGCACATATGAGGAATAAAATTTCATATTTTCATTGTATCATAAACATATTCAACATAAGTTCCATGTATATACTCTCTATTAAAATCATGAAGCATATGACTTTCATTCATCATTGAAAAGTTCATAAATTCATTAAAATGATTATTAAAAAGACTTTTAATAGGAACAAGATAGGCAAATTACCCTTATCACTTCAATGGTAGTATTTCTTTAAGTGATCAACACTCCATGCATTCGGGACCTCTTTGCCGTCTTCTTCTTTCAAGTGATAAGTCCCCTCTCGCACAATTCTAGCAATTTGGAAGGGACCTTCCCATTTCGGATCTAGCTTGGCAAATCCCGCTGTCGCGCCTTTAACTTCACGGCTCCTCAACACCCAATCGCCAACATTAAATGACCTCTTCTTTACTCGCTTATCGTGTTGTGCCTTCATCCGCTGCTTGTAATTAATCATCCTCATTCTCGCTCTAAGCCTCTTTTCATCACTCAGATCTAGCTCAAAGCACCTTCTGTCGCTATTCATTATCTCGTCATAATAAGTTACTCTATGGGTAGGCAAACCCATCTCAGCAGGAGCCATTGCTTCTGAGCCGTAAGTTAATGCGAAGGCTGTCTCGCCAGTTGACCCCTTTACTGTCGTTCTAACATACCATAAAGCTGTGGACAGCTCCTCCAACCAAGCCCCGCCTCTCTTCTCTAAGTTTTTACACAAAATCTCGAGAACTTGCTTGTTAGCGGCCTCTACTTGTCCGTTGCATTGCGGCCTATACACTGCAGACTGCCAATGTTTGATACTCAAATTCTCGCAAAATCCGTGAAACTTCTTTCTAAACTGCGGCCCATGATCAGAGATGATTGCCCGCGGCATTCCATGGCGACATAGGATTTCCTCCGTTACAAATCTGATGATCTGGTCTTCAGTAGTAGAAGTTAAAGCTCTTGCCTCAGTCCACTTGGTAAAATAATCAACAGCTACCACCACCATCTGCGCTCCTCCTTTGGCCTTGGGGAAAGGTCCTATAAGGTCTATTCCCCACATATCAAAAGGCCAAGCTGCTACAATTGGGGTCTGCTCAGTCGCTGGCTGCCTAGGAATGTTAGCATGTCGCTGGCACTGGTCACATCTTCTTACATACTCCTCCGCATCTTTCTTCAATGACGGCCAATAATACCCATGAAACATGATTTTATTAGCCAAAGTTCTTGCTCCTGGATGACCTCCACAAACGCCCTCATGCACCTCAAACAAAACGTTATCAACCTTCCCCGGTTCCACGCATCTCATCAAAGGCCGCGAGAAAGACTTCCGGTATAAGATCCCATCCTGTACAGTAAACCTTGGTGACATTTTCCTAACAATCTTCGCCTTATCTTCGTCTTGTGGCAGCTCTTCTTTCTCCAAATAGTCTTTCATTTCATTTACCCAATCTTTTTCACCAACTTCAATTTCCATTATCAGGGGCCTGTCAAAAGCCGGCTCTTCCACAAATTCAACTACCACTTTCTTAGGCAACTCCTCTATTTTATCGCAAGCGGCTTTGCTCAACATGTCGGCTCGCTCATTTTTCTCTCTATCAATCTGCACCAGCTCCCAATAATCAAAACTTTGCAAAATCTCGCCTTACCATTTCACAATACTTTGTCAAAATTGCACTCACTACTCCATATCTTCCTTTTACTTGGTTAACAATTAACCGAGAGTCGAGTGGGCGACTATCGCTTTACTCCGATATCTCGGCATAACTCCAAACCCGCCACCAACGCCTCGTATTCTGCCTGGTTGTTTGTCATGTTAAACTTAAACCTCAAGGCCTTCTCATATGTGCAATCTTTTCCTGGCGAGCTTAATGAAATCCCGGCTCCGCCTTTGTCCTTAGCTGAGGACCCATCAACAAACAATTCCCAACATCCCGCAGGTCTTTCTTTCTCTTCTTCCGCTTCAGGGTCTTGCGACTTGGCCTTCCTCTTCCTTGCCTCTTGAGTCTCAATCTCCTCTCTTTCATATGTGAATGAAGTTTCGAGAATAAAGTCCGCCAAAGCCTGAGCCTTAATCGCCTTTCTCGCCTCATATTGAATATCAAATTCTGTTAATTCAATCGACCATTTAAGAAGCCTTCCAGCTGAATCAGGCTGTTGTAAAATCTTTCTTAAGGGTGCATTGGTCAACACAGTAACAGGGTGAGATAGGAAATAGGCCCTCAACTTCCTTGTCGCTATTACCAAAGCATAAGCCAATTTTTCTGCATTAAAATATCTCGCTTCTACCTCACTCAAGGCCTTTGAAACATAATACACGGGTTTTTGCATGCCACCATCCTCCTTTATTAATACCGCTGCCACTGCCAAATCTGATGCCGCTAAGTAGACATATAAATGGTCTCCTTCCTCTGGGCTACATAAGATGGGCGGCTTTCCCAAATACTCCTTTATCTTCTGAAAAGCTTCTTCACACTTGTCATCCCAAGCAAACTTCTGATCTCCTTTCAGTACTTTGAAGAACGGCAAACATTTCTCAGCTGACCGCGACACAAATCGTCCCAAAGCTATCACCCTACCATTTAACCTCTGAATCTCTTGAATGGTCTTGGGCGACTTCATATCAATTAACGCTGGATCTTCTCAGGATTTGCCTCTATCCCGCGGCGATTTACAAGAAATCCCAAAAACTTTCCCGCCGTTACTCCAAAGGTGCACTTACTTGGATTAAGCTTCATGGAATTCTTTCTCAAGTTCTCAAAAGTTTCAGCCAGATCCGCCAAATGATCCTCCCCCTTGGTCTTGATCACCATATCGTCAATATAAGCTTCAACATTCCTCCCAATCTGCGATTTAAATATCTTGTTAACCATCCTCTGGTATGTCGCCCCAGCGTTCTTCAAACCAAAAGGCATCATTTTATAGCAAAAATTTCCAAGGGGAGTCCTGAAAGCTGTTTTGGCTTTATCCTCTTCAAGCATCTTGATCTGGTGATACCCTGAGTAAGCATCAATAAAGCTAAACACCTTGTGTCCCGCAATAGAATCCACCAGTCTATCAATCTTTGGCAAAGGATAACAATCCTTGGGACATGCCGTATTCAAATCTGTAAAATCTATGCACATTCTCCACTTCTTGTTCGCCTTCAACACCATCACTGGGCAAGCTAGCCAGACTGGGTAAGTGATCTCTTCAATGATTCCCGCCTTTAACAACTTCTCTACTTCCCCGATCACCGCTTTCTCCTTTTCCGCAGATAAGTATCTCACCTTCTGCTTAAAAGGCTCTACATTTGGATCAGCATTTAGACAGTGTAAGGCGACATTTTCATCAACTCCGCACATATCCTCTGGTCTCCAGGCAAATACATCAATGTTATCTCGCAAAAAATTAATTAGCATATCCCGCTCTTCCTTCTTCAAATGTTGCCCAATCTTGATTTTCTGTTCGGGATATCCATCATTCACAATCACTTCTTCCAATTCTTCTGCCGCCTGAATATCAGGCTCATCCCGCATTTGCAGTGTGTCTACTTCAATTTCAGCCGCCTTTTTCCGATCGACATTTCTCTTCATCCCAATACCGCTACTCTCCCCTTTTTCTCTCTCGTTCCGCGACATACTCCCCGGGGTGTCCATCACGATTTCTTCATCGCATTCCTCACTCTCCGAATCCACTATCTCTTCAATGTAGGGCTCTTTCATCTTGACAAATTCGGTGGATCTAGACCAAGCCATCTCCGCTTGCATCACCATCAAAGCCATCAAATTCTTTTCTGACTTTTCCTGCATCATTTCTATCTCCACATCTCGCTCCTCACTTCTTTCCTTCATAACTTCATCCTCAGCCCTTTCCTCAATAATTATGATTGCCGACTTATTCTTCATACTTTCTGTCTCCTCCCAACTCTCACATCCCCCTAAGTCGGTGATCATATTTATTCTCGCATCCCGCACAGTCAAAGCAGTAGAAAGTGAACTTGTGCTTGCTCTGGCTGCTGTTTGCATTTCAATCTTCTTTTGAATAACTTCCTTCACCTCACTTTTCAAACATGCTATCCCCCTTGCCGTAGGAAACTTGACTCGCTGATGCGGGATAGATACCACCATTTCAAAGCTTTGCATAAAGGGAATGCCCACAATAGCATTATAAGGCGACACCAAATCAATAACCATAAACTCAACAGTACGAGTTCTCACCTTCTCATCCTCTCCTATCTCTACCGCCAACGAAATCGTTCCTTTAACCCGCACAGTATGGTTAGTAAAACCTTCCAAGAATCCTTTATACGGCACCAAATTGGCTTCTGTATATCGCATCTTTTTAAAAGCATCATAATAGAGAATATTTCGGCTTGCTCCAGAATCTACCAAAACCCGATGCAAAATACTGTTCCCCGGGGCGATTGAGATTACGACCGGTTGGCATCCATGACTTGGCGTTAAAGCCAATTCTCGCCTTGAAAAACTAATCATCCTTTCTTCACTGGGTGGATAGGCGGGAATGTGACAAGTGTGGGATAGCGACATAATCTGATTACTTAGGCAAGTAATGCTTGTAGGCTCGTGAATCACCAAAATTTCATTTCTATTTCCATTTCCTCCTTGATCCGCCCCATTTGGCTCCCGCCATACATACTCTTGCAACGCACCCCTTTCAATTTGGTTTTGAATTACTCTTTTCAAATTATAACAATTGTCAGTCTCATGACCCCGCTCCCGATGATAATTACAGAATTGATTCATGTTAACTCTCCCAAGATCATTCATTTCAAAAGGTGCTGGCAAATCAACAGCCCGCAGAATTTCACTTGGTGTAGCAGTCAACCTTGTAAACCTTATCATTCTTCTAACTCCACGACCTCCATTCGGGCCTCCATTACGACCTCCGTTGCGACCTCCCCCTCTGCCGCCAGCGGGATTCCCTCGACCTCCTTGCTGAGCGGCATTTCCTTCCTTCACATACTCAATCCTATCCTTAACACTTTTCTTTCCAGTGTTCGGAGCTCCTTCATCAACATCCTCGCCACCACAGTACGCTTTGACCCTCTCATGCAACTCACTCAAAGTCGCAGGTAATCTCATTCTTAACTCCCTCCTGAATGATTCAGATAACAGACCCGACATATACATCATGATGACGTATTTGGGATCAATCTCAGCAATTTGATTGGCAATTAACAAAAATCTATTGGTGTAAGTAACAAGACCTTCTCCCGTCTTTTGCTTAATGCCAATCAACTCCTGCAGCACTACTGGTTGAGCTCCCATTGATCCAAATCTCGCCAAAAATTTCCTCTTAAAGTCTTGGTACCCCAATATAGAGTTAGCAGGCTGCTGTACAAACCAATCCAAAGCCTGAAGCTCCAAGGTACTAGCAAAAGTCTTGCATAACAAAGCATCATCCTTGGTCAGAATCGCCATTGTCACCTCAAATCCCGCTACGTGAGTCCTGGCGGTGGTGACTCCCGCATATTTAGATAGAGCAGGCAAGCGAAAATCTGGAGCTGTCTCAGCCTCTTGAATATATCTAGCAAAAGGGGCTACAAAAGAGTCCTTTTCATTATCAACTGCACCACCCTTTTCCAATTCCGCTAACCTCCTTGCCATCTCGGCCATTTGTTTCTTGAAAACGTCTTCTTCTCCAAAACGACTAACCCCCACACCCTTTCCTTTTTCTATCGCCTTGGGCTTCTCCATATCATTGAAACTTCTCAACTCTTTCTCGCCATCCTCCGCCTCATTCGACGCAGTATCGCCTTCTTCTTCTTCACAATAGAGGGACGACACTTGGGAAGTGTGTGGCCAATGATAAACTTTGATCTTTCTTCCATTTTCCATGTACTCTCCCGCTTTTCTTTTTTGTGTTCCTTCAATTCGCTTTTGCGACCCATCTATTCTCGCTTCTACTTCTTTTGGCTTCTCAGGCTCTACTTCCTTTTCTCGCTCCTCATTTACTACAATTACCTCCTTATTTGCTCCCTTGTCTCCCTCTATTGTCGCCGTTAAAAATCCCTGCGGGATTGGAGTAGGTTTCTTCTTCATCGCCCTCAGTCGCTTGTTGTTCTCAATCAATTGCATGATCAGAGCGTTATGAATCCTCAAACTTTCTTCCTCATTCTCTATTTCCTCCTCTGGTGGTGGCGGCATCACATTCCTCTCTCTCTCTTCGCCAGTATCTCGCTCCGCCTCTTCCGGGATTACTTGCTGCGAGGAAGAAGTATCTCTCGCTCCACCCATACCGATATTCCCAAACCCCGAAATTGGAGTGACAATGTTCCTTCCCGCTACAGTCTTTTGGCCCACTACCATATTCTTCTCTGGTGTTGACATTCTTTCCTCTTACGCAATCAAACTTATGAACTTCACCCACGAAAATCTGCAAATCTTATGAAGATTTGAAGATCTGGCTCAGAAACCCAGAAACAAACAATAAAAAACCCAGCAATAACAACCTTTCTTCAACACCAAAACTCTCCAAAAATCTTCAACAAAGATTTCAATTACACCTTACCACCAAAAACACCCAAATCACAGCTATTCGAAACAAAACAAACTCACAAAATCCGACCTCAAAACTCTACAACCAAACCCAGATTAGAACAATTCTTAATGAACAACTTTGAATCACAACTCATACAAATACTTGAGAAAACAGGAATCTACTCCATCCCAATTAACAATATCACAATATTCAACTATTCCAACCCACAAATTTTACAAAACATCAATCGACTCCAACAATAATAAGAACAACAAACTTCAGCTTACAAATTGCCAATAACGCCAACTCAACCAATAAACTCCACATCCCTTGAATTGTCCACAACCCACCTTCACGATCTCAAAACAGAGCTTCCCCAATCTCGAGCCACCGCCGATAACACTTCAATCCTTGAAGAGAACACAGTCCCGGCAACGGAACCAGTTTGATGTTGCTAGGACCTTCCTCAACAGCAACTTCACCGTTGTAGTCCGACTTCGATATCTCCGGCTCCTTCTTCTCCGACTGGACTGCACACAATCAAACGTCAACTAAGCCGGGGGCGGCTCCGGCGAAAGCCCCTCCGGCGTGAGGATAAGAATTGGCTTGTGAAAGGGGAAAATCAACAAAATTTTAGAGTGTTTGTGGTTGTGTGTATTAATCAACGTACCTTGACAATGAAGCTCGCATATCTTATTTATATCCTCATCCTCGTGCCTTGCACATGACATCCTCACATTTCATGCCTACGCCACGTGTCGCCATATCATTGGTCCTTTCATAAAGTAAACCCTAATCACGTGATCATCAATCCCAATGCATAACCGTCTAATGGGTCCCACTTGGTAGATATTTATATGCCGCCTCTGGTGAATAACATTAACAAGAATCCTTCTCTCGCCGGATAGAGTCACTTCTTGTCCTATCTCGCCTCATCATTATGTCTCGCCTTATCCGACTATGTCGCCTTTAACATCATGTCTCGCCATTATTCTTTATCGCCGGCTTTCCTCATAATATGTCGCTGTCTGACGTCTTGGTCTTCTCCCCTTCTGAATGATATTAATGGGATACTCCTGTCTCGTCTTCCTTCCTTGGGCCGCCTATATCCTTTTCTTCTTCTTGGGTCGCACTCTAATTTGGGCCCACTTTGCCACTTTCTTGTTAATAAACTTGGGCCAAGCCCAATCTCTATATTTGGTCAGCATCACCAAGTTAGAAATTGACAAATATTGGCTATGACATGTAAAGATTTTGAGCACTCTCCCTGGCCCAATTGATTTTAAGGTGGAACCTCAGATTTTAAGATGGTATCAGAGCAGGTTCTTCACACGTGCAGGTCCAACGGCCCATGATGTTACTCCGCACCACTCGATTGATAAGTCCACGTTGTAAACTTTGACAAAGCCCGCTACACGTGAGGGAACGTGTTAGAGATATTATCTCACGTTGTGAATTGACAAATCTTGCATTGCATATGACATATAAATAGTAAAAATCAAGAAAATGTGGATTTATTAAAAAAAAAAAAAAAAAAGAAAAAAGAAAAGGGATTTTAGATCCAATAAAGATGCCGTAAATTGGTCAAAAAGAATTACCAAACGAGTAAAAGACGACAAGCAAACCAAAACGAGAAGAAAGATGTTTGAAAAGTCGTTTAAGGAATGATGTCATACGGGTGCTGTTATTTGTCTCCTTCCTACGAAATTTGTATTTTTATCAAAAAATATTATTTTTTATTTAAGGGGCATTTACCAAATAATTCCTCAAAAATAACAATTTTACCTTATAAAACAAATAATATTTTATCTAACCATATAATTCCTAGCTTAAGTCACCCCCTCCCCATCTTCTCCAGTCAACAACTCCAGCAACTATCAACTCCGGCGACCAACTCCGACGACTTTTTTTTTTTACACCGGCGACCTCTCCGGCGATTAAACAACTGAGAACTTAAGTTATCAGTAAGTTCTCAGTTGTCAACTAAACTAATAAGAACACGATTAACTTCGGCGACCACCAACTCCGACGACCTCTCCGGCGACCAAACAACTGAGAACTTAACTTATCTGAAAGTTCTCAGTTGTAAACTAAACTACTAAGAACACGATTAACTCCGGCGATCACCAACTCCGGCTACCAAACAATTGAGAACTTAACTTATCAGTAAGTTCTCAGTTGTCAACTAAACTACTAAAAACACGATCAACTCCGGCGACCACCAACTATGGCGACCTCTCCGGCGACCAAACAACTATCAAACAACTGAGAACTTAACTTATCAGTAAGTTCACCCTCCCATCAGTAAGTCGCCGGAGTTGGTCGCCGGATTTGGTGATCGCCGGAGTTAGTGGTCCACGGAGTTAATTGTGTTCTTAGTAATTTAGTTGACAACTGAGAACTTACTGATAAGTTAAGTTTTCAGTTGTTTGTTCGCCGGAGAAGTCGCCGGAGTTGGTGGTCGCCGGAGTTAATCGTGTTTTTAGTAGTTTAGTTGACAACTGAAAACTTACTGTGTTATTAGTAGTTTAGTTGACAACTGAGAACTTATAGATAAGTTAAGTTCTCAGTTGTTTGGTCGCCGGAGAGGCCGTCGGAGTTGGTGGTCGCCGAAGTTGATCGTGTTATTAGTAGTTTAGTTGACAACTGAGAACTTACAGATAAGTTAATTTCTCAGTTGTTTGATCGCCGGAGAGGTCGCCGGAGTTGATCGTGTTATTAGTAGTTTAGTTGACAACTGGGAACTTACAGATAAGTTAAGTTCTCAGTTGTTTAGTCGCCGGAGTTGGTGGTCGTCGGAGTTAATCGTGTTCTTATTAGTTTAGTTGACAACTGAGAACTTACTGATAACTTAAGTTCTCTGTTGTTTGATCGCCGGAGAGGTCGCCGGCGTAAAAAAAGAAGTCGTCGGAGTTGGTCGCCAGAGTTGATGGTTGCCGAAGTTGTTGACCGGAGAAGATTGGGAGGGGAATGTGGGTGTAATTGTGAGGGGTGGGATTTTTATTTATTGTTAGAGTGATTATATGATTGGTTGTTTTATTGCGTAGGATTAGGAGGTAAATATGATAATTTAATGTAGATTAGGTTATATTGAGGAATTAGAAGGTAATTTTCTATTGTTTAAAATATTTTAAAGGAGAAAAAATAAAAGTAGTAACGTGTGTACTAATTCGGATTTTCAAACGTGTGTTTGTGGAGGAAATAATTGTCGCCATTCTTGAACGTGTGTTTGTGGACTTTCTTAATTAATGCAAAGCCGGGAAAGACTATCACCCTCTTTTTAAGCTTGATGAATAAGCTAATTATGTATTGAGTGAGACCCACATTTTATAGCCGAATAAAGAAAAAGAAGGGCGACGTGAACGACCTTGAAATCGATCAAAGTTGGAACGAAGGTAGCATCAATCCCGAATCCATGTTAAAAGTATGATAGGAATAGGTAGAAATTTTATGTGAAATAGTGATTGTCAGTATGAAAATTGCTATAAAATGGTTATTTTGAATAAATGTAATTTTAATTGAGACGTCTAAATGAAAAATGTGTAGGTTCGAATGGCTGGTGTATATCTTAATTAATCAAATTTTATACCCCCTCAGTTCCAATATATTTATAGTTGTAGAACGTTCACACGTATTAAGAAATGCAGTTAATACATATTAAATAAACTAAATTATCTTAGAATATTTTTTAGGTATTTAGACAAATAAATTTGACAAGTAAGAATATTGAAAAGTATAAATGTAAATAATATGAAAGTATTAGATGTTTGATGTTTGATGTTACCATTGAAATTGAAAGGTATAAATGAAAATTTAGTATTTACTCCCACCATTCCAAAATAATCTTTTAATTTTTTATTTTTTTATATTATGAATGAAATTTTTTGAGCAATATTTATAGGTTTAGTTAATTATACTAATGTAAATCTAAAATTTTAATTATACATAACAATACCATTAATAATAAGTTTTATATTTTCATTATGATAATTAAATCAACACTGAAATAGTTGCTCAAAGTTCATTTATAATAATGACAAAAAAAGTGAGAAATCATTTTGAGACGGTGAAAGTATTTTATTTTTTTTAACTTTTAGGTGGTGTTTGTTGTTTTGATAACCAGAAGCACCAAAAAGCACTTAAATGCTTGTTGATAAAAGACATATATACTCTCTCAAAGAAATTAAAAAAAAAAAATTAATTCAGAAATCCCATAATTTCATATACTAAATAAGAGTAATTCAGTAGATCCAATTTAACCAGTCAGATAATAAGAATGTACAAGTTTTCTTCTTAACCCGAGTTTATTTACACTGAACATGATGATGAACCAAAGGTATTCTCCCCACTGTAAGTCATGTAGAGGAAACCATCCTCGTCTTTGTTTTCCTCGTAAATAGCAGACATCATTGCAGCTGCAAGAGACGCAAGACAAAATATACATCAAAAGATTCACAGTAATACACAGCCATCAGTGTGTTTAAGTTTGTACTCACCGGTAGGGGGAAGAATGTTCTTGACAAAGATGAAAATAGCCTTTTCAGCACTGAGTTTGATCCTCTTTCGGACCACGTACACAAACTGCCCAACTGTCAGATCAGCCGGAACCAGATATCTGCATTCATAAAGGGTTACGTTATATTAGTCTATTGAAGAGGTCAAAAGAGTCGTTACTAGTACTGCTCTAGCTTTAACAAAATGCAGATGTTTATTAACTTTGTCAAAGATTTAAGTGACACACAGCCATCAAGTTCTCTAGCTTTAACAAAAAAAAAAAGGGGCAAACCCCGTTGAGCCAAGCGGGGGTTGGGAGAGGGAACCATTTGCTAGAGCCTTCCCCTGACAATTGCCAAGAAGCTGTTCGCCAAGGTTTGAACTCGTGACCTTATTGCAATCAGTACTCTAGTGTAATTTTTAGTGACTCAAACTCTGTTACCAAAATTAGACCAAATTTACATTCAACTTTGATCTATTGTATACTCCCTCATTCTCATTTGAAATTTGTCATTTTAGGTGTCTTACTTAAAATTGCAAAATCCATAAATGGAAAGTTTTTATTACTCTTTATAATCAATGAGACCCACTTGTCGCTTACTATTTTCTACCCCACTAATAATCCCTACCCCACTATCCATATTCACAACACTAACATATTATATGCATCTCTTTAATTACACGGGTTAACTTTTAAACGAAGAAATAGGACTCCTAGGCAGAGGGAGAGGAGTAGATCATAAAAAATCATTGCATGATTAAGAAATAACCCACTTTTTCTTGTCAATATCAGGTATGTCAGTTCTGTCAGCTTTCTCCACGATTACCTGTGGAGCAGAATATAAACATAATTGAAAACAAATTAAAATGATGCTAGACCAACAATGTAGGTATATTCAGGATGAGCAAGATATAAATTCCACATACCGGGATTCTGTCAGGATACTTCTCCCTGATACGAGCAGCTTCAGCCTGCCGCCTCTCTGCAGAATTTAATAGCACAATATAAAATAAACATTAGAAAAGAAGACTAAATGAGAAATTGGAATAGCAAGAAAGTAGATATAATTCCATTGGTTTCAAATCTCAATTTTCATGGACATGCAGAGTTCAATCACAATAATCCACTAGCTGCTTATAAAATGAAAGTACAAATCTTGACCCTAAGACTTGAGAATTACCAGCCCTGTCCCTAATTGAGTATCATCTTTCCACCAGTTTACTGATTTTGTCCCTTAAATGAGTGTCCATTTCCAAAGAAGATACAACCTCCGTCCCAAAATACATGTCCAAAAAATTTCAAATTTACGCTTAATCAAGAGCAAATTTGAATTTTTTTGGACATTCATTTTGGGATGGAGGGAGTACTAATTTAACCTTTATACCATCTCAATGTGCACTTGCAATGGTATAAGGTGGATACAAAGGGTACTTGAGAACGTGTTGCTAAAATTGTCTTCATAAAATTGCCTTGAAAAGTAAGAACACACCCATTTAGGGACAAAGAGATCGGTTCATACAACGAGATATTATCGAAACAACCGGATCAAGCTCTTAGTTTCTTCTTTGTCAATTCAAAATTCCCTAAGCAAAGAAGCACAAATTTTGTTACTGGTCACAGTAACATCAGTTAGTAAGTACACCTTAAAATAACATGAAATAACACATGATCGAAAACAAAATATTAGTACAAGCATCAATATCCACCCACAGATACACCTTCCCAAATACTGCACATAAACCCTAAAAAATCTGAAAGATATAATCACTAAATCTTGTACCAAAACATGAAATTAAGCAAATTAGGCAGTGATAAAACACGATCGCAAACAAATAAATAAATACCCCCAAAAAATTCATACATCTAACAAGAATTAACCAACAATCAGGAAAAACATCCACATAATTGACTCAAAAGAAAACGATCAGGCTCTTAGACGAGGATAAAGAGAGAGAGAGAGAGAGAGAGAGAGAGAGCAAACCAAGGGGATGTTCCAACTTGAAGGAGCTTTTGGCCATGGCGATCAAAGGATGCAATTACAATTCAACAACTGCGAGGTAAAGATCAGTTTGTAGATAACAAAAATTAGGGTTTTTCACAAGCAAATAATAGAAAACAGATTGATTAAATTGCTTAAGTATGGAGATATTATTCACGATTTACCGAGTGATCGAAGGAGCAGAAGAAGAAGAAGGACCGCAATGATCAAGTCCGACTCTGTTTATACTCCCCTCATTGAGAAGGTTTTAGGTCAACGTGAAACTGCCTCTCTCAACGGTGTCGTATTGAAGGGATTTCGTTTGGGTGTATTTTTTATTTTTTCTATGAATTACCAACATCATACTCCTTCCGTACCAATAAAAGCTTCACCAATTACCCAAAAAAGGGCATCCCGTTAGAAGCTTCACCTTTCCTTTTTTGGACATAAAATATTATTATTTCCTCCACTCATTCTCTCTCCTACATTATTTTAATACTCACAACACCATTATAATTTATTATTCCCTCCACTAATTCTCTCTCCTATTTTCAAATTACACTCACAACATTTTTTTTCCCTTCCATTACCATAATTCCCGTGCCCAAGGAAAATGGTGAAGCAATTGGTGGGACGGAGGGAGTATTTTGAATGTCAATTAATCTGAGGATTAATTGTCTAAAAGTTCCAGAATCAAATCAAAAACTTTTAAAAAGGGCTTTGTATTTTATTTATTTCTGCCAGGTACATCATTCAAAAATTTATTCCTAAAAAGTCCACAAATTTTACGCTGCCCGTGTGTTTTTATGTCTGATAGTCAAGTATCAGAGTTTTTTGCTCTCATACATGACTTTTTTACTCTGATAACGATGAGCCGACCTGGTCACGATGACGAGGAGCCTTCTCCCCAGCACACACGCAGAATTGCAGCTTATACTATCCTACTCAAATTGGGAAACTGGGCAGTTATAATCCTTCTAGGATTGTAATCACCTCACATACAAATTCAGGTCCAACAAGGACTCATCAAGTATAATCCTCCTAGGATTGATATCTTATCTCTTAGCAATTCAATTCAACATGGATTATACAATGATATACCTATATATATAAAAGTCATAATTCACATATTTTGATACGTTATCTTTTGACTCTAAACTCTTGTCAATTGATTTCTCTCTCACACAAGCAAATACTTACTCTCACGTCGGAGGGCCTTCGCCGGTGGAGCCCCGGCTTAGTTTACGTGTATGTGCATCTTTTTCAGGCTATTCTATCGCCGGAGTACAAACTTCTGCCGAATTTGGGCTGATCCGAACGTTTTTGGCAACATCAATAATTTATATTTAATAATTTATATTTGGTGAATATGCAAATCTTAATAATGCAAGTTTTTAAAGTAAATTTATTATTTTTGTTTGATGTATTGCGGATATGTGCTATTGCAATATTATGTGATTCCAATATGGGCAGGGCAGACAGGGGCACATCCAAAAGGGGTGGCTATTAATCCATGTTGACATGTAAAAAAAATTAAAAAAAAATACTAAATGCACCCCACTAACCAGTTCAGCCTACCCCTTGGGCAAAAAAGAATCGATGTAGGTAGTCATGCAATAAACAATTATTTTTTTGAAGTTTTTGGGTAATGTAATTTATGAATCCCTCTATTTTGACGCTAGTTGGTTGCTAGGTGGTTACGCCAAGGACAAACATCATGTGAACGCAAAAGTAGAATCAACCAAGTAACCAACTTACTCCCTCCGACCCAATAAAAGCTCCACTAATTATTCAAAAGGGCGTCCCGTTAGAAGCTTCACCTTTCCTTTTTTGGCAAAAAATCTTTACTATTTCCTCCACTCATTCTCTCTCCTACATTATTTTAATACTCACAACACCATTATAATTTACTATTTCATCCACTAATTCTCTCTCCTATTTTCAAATTACACTCACAACATTTTTTTTTCCCTCCTATTTTTATAATTTACGTATTTTCATAATTTGCGTGTCCACCCAAAAGGGCGAAGCACTTATTGGGACGGAGTGAGTATAATAAATAAAGGAAACCAAAGAAATGGTTGAAATGGTTCACGGGCACAAATTACAAATCATCACCACTTGTAAAGCAAAAGTTGAAACTCAACATATAACAACCCCCCTTCCCCCCACACACACACACACACACACACCCCCACTCAAAAAAAAAAAAAATATTCCCACTTTTTTCATTGTTACTACGAATACGAATGAATGAATTTTGAGCAATAATTTTATATCAATTTAATTATCATAATGAAAATCTAAAACTTGTTATTTATAATATTATTGACGGTGTATAGTACTAAATTCTAGATTTACATTCGCATAATTAAATTAATCTAAAATTATTACTCAAACTTCATTTATAGTAACGGCAAAAAAGTGAGAAGATTATTTTGAAACGGATGAAATATTAATCATTCCAACTGCTATGTTAGTGAGCAAGTTTGCCCCTGATCTCAACTGTTCATATTGTGTAGGGTTATATCGGATATTTTCCTACTAAATTTGACCTCACTTCACTTATGAAACCATACAATCAAACAGTTTTGCGTCTGCGTCGCGTTCTGCGTCAAATTCAGTAGAAAAAAACAGCCCATATATACGCATAAAAAGGTACTAGAAAATATGTTGTATATGGAAGAAATCAAGTCATTTCTTCTTCTTGAACCTCTTTAGAAATGACAAAAGGAGGATCATAAGTGCTGAAGGCCCTATAAGCTGAAATGACAGCCAGAAACAAGAAACAAAAAAGTGCAATGGCATTGAGAACCAATATGATGTTGAGCCTGCTGCAAAACTTTCCATAGCTAGTACAAGCTTCACTCCATGTTACACTTTTAGCACCATTGTAGGCCAGATAAATTATCTCTGACAATGCTGCCCCTGATGTTACCATTATATAAGCCACAACCTACATGCCCAAAAAACCAATACAATTAATTCTTTTTTTTTTTTCATTTTTTAGTTTTTTTTTTAATACAATTAATTGATCATTAAATTAGAGACATCATAAAAAATAAAAAAAAAAAAAGAGCAGTAAAGAGGTGGAATTTAACCTGATCAGAAACAAAGAAAAACCATGGTTTATTCATCAAGAAATTGACCCATGAGGAGATAGCGGCAACAAGAGCATAGCCCCCGGAGATGGCACTAACCCATGCAATGTATCTGTGGAAAATTTAGAAATACCCAATAAAAAAACAGAGCCTTGGAACAACTGCTCCGAGAAATATATTGTTACGCTGCTACAAATAGTGGGCAATATCTCATGTTCTGAGAGATGGAAGGTCGAGATGAAATGACGAGATGTGGGTCCCACCAAAAGTTCATTTACATCGATTTTGGCTTATCAAGTGAGAGATGTGGTCAAATCTCAACCGTTGGAACAGCAGAACAACAATTTTATGGGAGCAATGATTCCATATTCATATAACCGAGAAAAAGAGAGGTGAGGAGAGGGGGGTTTGCTTACTTGAGACCCTTGAGATTGGTGAAATCAAGTGTGCCATAGATGATATTATCCTCCTTGTTGCTAATAGTTAGCCATATAGAGGTAATACTTAGAGGAATCACAAGCAACCTTAAACAACAATCAATGGCTTTAATTGTGGGCACATTTTCTCCAAGAATTCCCATTTTCTTTTTGGCTTGATTGATTGAAGAGGAAGAAGTGAAATAATGGACATATAAATAGATGGGAAGAGAGACAAGGAGTGCATTGTAGAAATGATGGCTTAAGTTGGTGTGATTGAAAGGGAAATTACTTTTGATTGATGATGGAAATCCAAATGGCAGCTTATCTTTCTCTTTCACCTACCACACAACACTTCCACTCTTCTAGGCCTAAGTTTTGTTTCATTTCTTCAATTTTTCTTTAAATAGACAACCGATATGGCGGGGTAGGAGGCAAAAGACGCCTTAGTCCTTTGAACCGACCCGCTAGCCAATAACTAGATATGGCGGGGTAGGAGGCAAAAGACGCCTTAGTCCTTTGAACAGACCCGCTGGCCAATAACTAGACTGCAGTCTGATGTTACTGCCACATGCCTTAAATAAATATTGGGTCTTTATCATCAGCAAATCCAAACAACCATTCCAACCACAAAAACACCAATAAAAAAATTTGGAATGAGATTTACATTTCATGGATGCAACAAATGGTTGCTGCCATTTATGAGTTTTAGAGAGGGTTTCTTTGGTGGACAAACTTTATGGCCCTCAAACCATTCAAACAACAAATGGGTTCCTCCTCTTCCCCTCTATTAGGTTGCTACCAAAGGTAATTCTCATCAGCTAAAATGGACAAGAATCCCCATAACCAACCTCCTCCCCCTCCCTCTCTTCCTCTTACTAAGTACTTTACAGGTTGATGTTACATAGTACACATACGTGTATTGTCAATCTTGTCAGAAAACAGCACTCCAAATAGCACCCTCGCCTTCCCCGCACCGACTGTGAACTTCTTTAATCCTATCAACAGACCTGCAAATCCCACTACAACTCCAATCGAAGGATGCAACACAAATGTTGCCTGCCTGAGCCTTCCACTCGCAATCTGCATTATCATACACACAATCTTAACTACTCCGTCTGTCCCAAAATGAATGTCCAAAAAAATTTCTAATTTACTCTTGATCAAGAGCAAATTTGAAAATTTTTTGGACATTCATTTTGTGACAGAGGTAGTATCAAATTTCGTCCATACACACACACACACTGGTAAATGTATATGTATAATTACCAGGTGGGGTTCCGCAGCATAACCTCCGATCATCTACGTGCTCAACATCCAGTCCAATAAACCAAGATCCCAAAGAAACATCCTCGTTCACATACTTGTGTAATATATGCCTAGAATGATAATCATAAAACCCGTAAGATGAGATAGGAACCAACTAGTTCACCTTGTGCAAGGAAATAAGTACTTACTGGTTTATAGATATGTAAGTAGCCAAATCTTTTGAAATAGCATATAGTTGACCAGTAGCGTGACGGAAATATTTGTTCCCATCCTCCCCAAATTTCCAGTGTTCAGGTTCACGATATCTCATTCCTCTGTTAGTCAAAAAGCAGCAGTTTTAGATTATTATTACTTTTGATAAGAAAAAGAAGGTATCCTAATCAATGGGGAAAAAACAGAGTTAGAATCAACGTTAATGGGTCAACTCGATTCCCGAGACATAAAAGTTCCAGAAACTTGGGCTTACTTAGAAGCAATGACAGGGCCTGATTTCATGCATCCAATGTATACACGCGATTTTGCTCTATGCCTAGCTAAGGTTGTTCCAAGTGTTGCTGCAGTTGAATACAAGTACATTAACAAGCTAACACTAGCATGGGATAATTATATCTTAAAAAGAATATTGAACGGAGAAAAAATAAAAAGAAAAACTGGATCTTTGCGGATGTGTGGTTTTGAGCTGTCTAGATTGATGTACATCCAAGTTTACCTATATTCACATGTACATCATCATCAACCTTAACATAGAAATCTGCATCCCACAGGGCAACGGCAGTGGTGAAATATGTTTTCGTCTTGGCCGACAGTTCAAGGTACCCCTCAACATGTTCCTGCGCACATAGAATGCATGAGATATAAGTACGATGTGCATATGGCCGTTGCAGTATTAGCAAGCTAATTATTGTATTACAGACGTTACAGTGTCTTAACAGTAGATAAAAGCTACAGTAATAGAGTGGACAAAGAAACAAGAAAGAAAGAAAGAAAGAAAAATTAGTACCAGCCTCATGAAGTCTCCGTGCTTCCTCTCTTCTGCTTCAATAGCTCTATCCAGAATACCACCGGATGTAGCACTGCTCACAAAAAGGAGCAATAATTAATCTCAAATCACAATCAGATTTTTTATGCAAAAATGTAATTTTTCATTAACTGCTCATCCTTTCATATTCTTAAATTTTGCTTTTGTTCATAGTTTAAGCTTAACTACGAACCCATTTAATGAATTTAGAGAAAGAGTTTTGGAGAAATTAAAATAACACACACAAGGAGAGAGAGAGAAGGTGGGACGTTAGTTGAGAAGGGGTTTCGGCTACTGGGTTGTGACGAGGGTGGTGTTTGGTGTAGAAGGGGGTTGGAGGTGTTGGAAGACTTATAGTGTTTAGGGTGGGGCGGTAATTAGGGTTTTGCTAGGAATATGGTGTTTTTTTTTAAGTAAAAAGAAAAATATAGATGGTGGAGAAGGAGGAAAGAATAGGGTTGGTGAGATCAACCTATTTGAGAAAGGGCGATGGCGGCCATTGTAGGTTTTGTACACGGCAAGGAAGGTTGGCCATGGGTTTCATTGGTGATACATGGAGGGTGGAGATGGAGGAGAGGCGAAGTTTGTGTAGTGAGTGGCGAAAGTGAGTGGTGGTGTTAGGGTGGGGCAGCGGTTAAGGTTTTTGCCGCAAAGGTTTTGGCGGAGAATAGAGGGTTGGTGGTGTCGTTGGAGGAGAAGGGGTTTCGGTCATTGGATTGTGCCGAGGGTGGTGTGGAAGGAGGAGAGGCGGAAGCAAGTAGTGGTGTTAGGGTGGGCCGGCTTAGGGTTTTGCCGCGAAGGTTTGGCAGAGAAGGACCATTATGGCTCTGATACCATAATAGAATAAAGGATGGTTAGACGAATTCAATTCATACATGGGAGATTGAGAGAATTGATATGAATGACTCAATTTAGCATATTTATAGTACAATAGGTAATCTCCTATTGAGATACAAAGATTATCTTCCTATGATATACAAGATTTGAATCACTAATGATAAGACATGATCTCTATATTTAGGTAACAAAATATTTACACATATATTCTTGATATTATCCATATACCTCCTTGGCCCCCAAAAGAAAACAGAATATTTACAGACACAGGACCAGACTTTGTTACAGCATTGGATACAAAAAGTGTCCCACCGACCAAAACTCAATGGTTTATAAAGCACAATGATTTGCCTTACTAACCAAGAATACCTAAAAAGAACTAGACAAAAGAACATCATGCATAATGCTCCAAGAAGTTTGCTCATGCGAGCCACCAGCTCTAGAGCAATGTCGGTTGACATGCATACATGCAAACCAGCCCAAAATAGCTACTTACTTTATAATAATGAGATACTCCTTTCTTAAGCCCTCGTCACGTTTTACTTTTTACTGCATCCGTCCCAAAATGAATGTCCAAAAATTTTCACCTTTTCTCTTGATCAAGAGAATTTTTTTTTAATTTTTTGGACATTCATTTTGGGACTTAGTGAGTACTAAATATTATTTTGTGACTGTTCTATCAAAAGTCTATTCTCAAGATCATTCTCGGGACCATTTTGCGAAGGAACGAATCAAACTCCGCAGTCAATCGGGTTTTTTTTAATCGAGCGATTTCCTTCACGAGTTGCTCACCCAATGCTGTGAAAGTGCCTATATCGCCAGCCCTAAATTGCATTCGTTTGAACCTCTTTTTCAAAAAAATTCTAAAGTTAGGATTAGTAGGTTCCTTGAAGAGAAGATCTAGTATAAGTAAGTTGAGACAAATCATTAACATAACAATAGCCTACCTGTGACCAATTACAAACCGCATAACTATACCCTTTTCTGCCTCCAGCTTCTTTCTTTTGTCACCTGCATTTCACAAAATAAAAACATCCAACAATCAGTCTTGAGCAACGAGAAAGAGAATCAGCTAAAACTAACGGATATACAAATTCAATACCCTGTGGCATCCAAGTGGCACGGACAGAATCCCTTCTCTTTCGGCTGTTAAAGGCGGTGTTAATGCCTACAACCATTAAATATTTTCTTTTCTTAGGTGATTCTGAGATCATCAATTCTTCTGATAGAGGGGAGCCACTGAGTATAGAATCTTGCATTGTCCTGGCTGCAGCTAATTCCATTTCTAAGTTTGATATAGTTTTATCTAGTGATCTGCATATACATCCAGAATTTTTTATTAGAAATAAGTAAAAGATTCCTGATACATTTAAGTCATACGGAGTATAACCTCATAGCAATAGAACAAAAAAAGTAAACTTACTGTACACCATAATTTGCTTTTGAAACTTCGCCTAATACATTCTTGGAATGCTTCTTCACATCCTTCTGGCAAAAAAAAAAAAACTCTTAGATCTATTGGAGCGAAAAAAAGTGTAAGAGGACTATAGAGCAAAGTAACACTGATTCGATGTGCTCACTAGTGTTAGATCGCAATCCTCCGCCACTAACTCCATCGTTTTTTCTTCACTCCTTGCTGACCTTGACATGCCATTAGGTTCAGGCACTGTCCACATTCTGCCACCGTAGTATCCCAATCGATATGGGATGCATACACAATAAGATTAGTCTATTTACAGGAATAAAATAAATTACCATACAAACTTGAAGATGACCATAACATTGAAAATGTAAAATACTACAGTTTCTACCCTTTCTATATTGCTATTTGGACATGGAAAAGGAAGTTCTTTTAGTTTTTGGTAGTCCGTAGGCTGTAGACTGCAATGTTACATCTTACTCCCTCTGTTCCAGAATAAATGTCAGACTTTTTTGTTTGTTAGTACGAAGGAACTTTTGAGTTATAATTTTAGGTTAATTTAATTATCCTAATAAAAATATAAAACTTGTTATTGATACACCATTATAATACTATCAATAACAATTTTTAGATTTTCATTAGGATAGTTAAAATAACCTAAAAATATTGCTCAAAGTTCTTTCGTACTAAAATATAAAAAATGCGACATTTATTCTGGGACAGAGGGAGTAGTAACTAACAGAAATTTAACTTTCTAATGAATGAAAAAACTATTTAGATACGAGTGGTGATATTTTCATTCTAAGGTTTCTGAAACCGCTTATGAAAGAGTGATCACTCATATCATGTAGTGTTATATTTGTAAGGAACACGAGCAAGAGTTGCAAACAGCGGTTGACACCTTGGAAGTTCCAAAGTTGAAGGCCCATTGCTATCTACCCTCTACTTTCTGCCGTTACAATATGCTATTTTTGACACAAATTTCATATCTATCTTCCCCGGAATGAGATTTCATGCTTATTATTTTCTTAAAACCAACTTATATAGCAAGGGCAGTCGTAAGAAACAAAAACAAGAAGGAAAGTGACGTAGCGGAAGTAGAGATAAATATCAAACATTGTTAAATCATGCACGACGACTACCAGCAAATGATCTTCAATAACCTATTGATTAAAGGAACACTAGAAAATTGGCATCCAAAATAACGAAACAACGTTCGGGAAATAAAAAGCAACGCTCAATGAATAAAATTATATTTCATTTCTATCAGAAAGAAATCTGAATCTAGCAGTGGCCTCAACGATTATACTCCGTATTACTCTTATAGTATACGATACAGACCACTCTCTTGCTATTTGAGGAGTACTTAAAAGTAGAACATCATGAGAATCATGCCAAGCTTAACAACTGAAAGTAGGACTCCACTCTCTTGCTATTTGAATGGAACATCACAGAAAGGGAAAGTAGGACAGCTAGATTAAAGCGGAATGAATTATAACTAACCTAGGTGATTCAGTAGCTATATTTATAATTAAAGACCATTACATCAACTCAAACAAAATCCAATCTTCCCATTTCACATTGCCAAACACACAATATTATATGGAAATAGAAATATAAAATCAATTCATCATCAACCCTGTGTGCCCACAACCTAAAAATTAGTAAATAATCCAAAACTGTATTCAGAAGGAAAACTAAATTATTCTCAAATAAAATTCACTTAAAAAATCAATTAGAATTTCCAAGCTTAAACAATTAAAGTTTACTGGAATTAACATGTCAGGCTGCTATAAGATACCAAATTAAAAAAGGAAAAAAAAAAAACCTGTTGGTGAAGAGCATTCCAGCACAGAAGCAGCATATACACAAGAAAAGAGTAAATTTCCGCGAGAAAAAAATCTTGGAATTGGACTCAACCCTTTTGATCTTCCAAGACATTGTTCTAATTCTTACACACAATCTAACCAATTAAACCCAAATTCACACCACACCCAATTACCCAATTCTAATCCCGAGTCAAATTTGATAAGTTAAGCCTTAAATACAGATCGGAACCCAAAATATGAATTCAATTATTTTTTTTCGATTCCTCTTTCTAGGTCTCTCTGAAATTAACAGAACTGATTTCGTCTAAGAACACTATGGTAGTACTGTGTACAGCACGAAAGAAATAACAAAGGATAAAAGAAAAGAGACTAAAATTCTCTCTCTCTCTCTCTCTCTCTGTGAAAGTGGCAGCTCAGTCGAGTGCGCGTCTGGCGTTTCGAATAAAATGCGGGGAAGGGGTGAAGGAGGAGAGAGCTGTGGGATGAGTTAAAAAAAATGAAAAAAAAAATATTTGGTAATACTAAAGTTATGTCAAAAACTTATAAAAAATGCGTTTTTTTTACCCTTAACAAAAAACGTGTTTTAGAATACGTATCCACTCTCTCTCTCCTCTCTCTCTCTATACGCAGGAACCAAATCCTCCATTGCCGCCGGTATCCTTCAACCTCAACCTACCCTCTTCTTCACCGAAAACCTTATCCAATCTCAACCTTCACCATCGCCTTACCTCCCTCTATCCCAATTGCCTTCTCCCCGATCCAATCAGTCACCAATTCCACCCCAATCAACCGTGGTGGAAATTGACCGCGAGTTCGCCGTCGACGCAGTTCCTATGGATGATGGTGCCGTTGATTTCGGTTTCTGTATATGTTGTTTATTTTGGGGGAAGGATTCGAATTGGATTTCTGGTTCTGGTAATTATCCATGGATGGACCTGTTTAGTAGCCGGAAAAGGGTGGAAATGGGTTGAATTTTCTGCCGGAGGCGTTGGGTGGACGGAATGGCGGTGGTGGAATTGAATCGACCGCTTCTTCATCACCGTCGCTGTGGAAGACAAGAAACCCAACCATTTGCAACTTTGTTCCATTGGTTCTTAGCATTGTTCTTGGAATTGAATCGGCTGGGGGATTTTGATGTGTAGTTCTAGTTCAAACTAATGTCAGTGTTTGTTTTTTTAAGTGCCAGTTCATTTGTATTTTTGAGAGTATTGCTGGGGAATTTTGATGTGCCAGTTCCAGTTCAAATTAATGCCAGTGTTTGTTTTTTTGAGTGACAGTTCATGTATTTTGGAGTGCCAGTGTTTGTATTTTTGAGAGTCAGTAAAAATGATTACCAGCGTTTTTTGGTGCCAGTGTATGTGTTTTTGAATGCCAGTTCTTGTAATTTTGAATGTCAGTCCATGTGTTTTTGAATGTCAGTTCATATTTTTTTGAGAGCCAGCAAAAATAATTATCAGTGTTTTTTGAGTGCCAGTATATGCATTTTTGAGTGCCAGTAAATGTGTTTTCAAATGCCAGTTCATGTATTTTTGAATGCCAGTGCTTGTATTTTTGAGAGCCAGCAAAAATATTAGTGTAACAAAGTGCCCGTGTTAGTGTAACAGAGTGTCAGTGTGAAGAGTGTCAGTTCATGTATTAAAAAGTGTCCGTGTAAAAAGTGCCAGTTTCATGTTTATAAAATGCCAGTATGAAATCGCTGGTCATTTGTAATATTAACACTGGCATTTATCATGGTTGTCAGTAATTACAAAAATGCCACCATTTATTTTGAACATGGTTGCCAGTAATTACAAAATTGCCACCGTTTATTTTGAACAGCTTTTGAAAAACACGTTTTTCCTTATCTTAAGAAAAAACTAGTTTTTTATAAGACCAACTCTAAAGTTATAAAAGAAAATAAAAATTTTGATTTAAAAAAAAAAGTGTTATAATTGTATTGAGGTGGTCTCCCATGAGAACAAGGGGATCCGTCTCATGCATATGCATGAGACGGGTCGACCCATGACCCATGGGGTATGATCCGCCACGTGGCAGCCTCTTATAGGCCATTTTTTTTTCTCTTCAGGACCTATGGGTCCGATCCTGACACGTGGCAGCCTCTCATAGGCCCAATTTTTTTATTTTATTTTATTTTTTGCTTTTTGCTTTTTTTTTTAGTTTTTATATTATTTTTTCGGCTTTTCAGTGGTTTAGAAAAAGTAATAGTTACCATCTCTTAATGTAATGACTGTATACATATAAAGTAACATTGTTCATAAGTAAACGTAATACCTGTTTTAAAAAAACAAAAGCTCGTTTTCACCCATTTTTTCAAATGTAATACAAACTATATGTATTACATTTGAAATGTAATAACTTATGTATATGAATATAATAGTTTATACAAGTAAATGTAACACTTTGATAGATGAAATTGTAACATATTTTTATAGATAATGTAATACTTTTACATGTATCATGATAAATTTGAACTCATTGTAACTTATTGTTTGAAAATATATAGATATCTATACATATGTGTTACAATTATGTACAAATACTATTACATATAAATAACACGTTTGCTACATTTTAGTTATAATAAGTATTACTTTTGCCAAACGAAGAAAACATAGGGAAAAACACTATTACTTTTCTGTATATATGTATTACTTTAATGTATACAAACTATTACTTTATATGCATACAATTATTACATTATGTTATAGTAACTATTACTTTTCACAAACCGAAAAAAAAAACAAAATTTTAAATTTAAAAAATTTTTTTTTGGCCTATGAGAGGCTGCCACGTGACATCCCCTTAGACGGCTAGAATAAGGTGACCGCGAGATACCTAAATCGTCAGTAAGGTGACCGCGAACAGCTAAAACGTCAGTAAGGTGACCGCGGAAGCTATGACCGCAAGATTCGTACCCGCGTCAATATTGTTGACCGCGGTCTCATATATCAGACTCCCGGTTATCTCACAGACTCCCGGTTAAAGTCAAAGCTTGTAGAGAAAAATTTCGTATTGGCTCTAACACCAATAAGTCGGCTTACTCCCATCGCATTAAATGGTGACTCAGGCAACCACTATGCCATTAAGGCGCCGCGCCAACTAGCGCAAGTTGCCTCTGTTCATGTCCACTCAGCGACATTCCTCGGCAAAGAAATCTCACTTTACGTACGAGTCAACTGTGCACCTGACACGTGTCCTAGGTCAATGACAAAGATATCCTTAGGGCTGACGTCAACGAGCAGCTCCCACTTATTATAAATATCAACCTTTGCCCCCATGGACAAAGTAAGTGCAAAATCTATATTTGTAAGTCACATTGTCTAAATCCTAAACACACAACTCACTAAAGACATTCCAGGTCTTATTTCTTAGTTATAAATCCTCAAGAGATCTTACTCTCACATCCGAGGATCTGAGCTGGATTAAACTTCAACTTTTGCCTTAACAATACTTATTGTTGTTGTTGTATTCTAAGTACAAACCAATATCAAGACAGATATCCTCAACCATTTAGACACCTGAAAGTCGAGGCGTCATTGATGTCTAGAAATTAAAGTATAATGGACGTAACTAATAAACTATTGTTACAACATTTTGGCATTCTAAATTTATTTTATATCTCTATCATTATTACCCAAGAATAAATATAAAATAAATCATCAAAAGTCTCTCAAATCTAACGTGATGTTTAAAGAGGATAACCTTTTTTGTTTATTTCCATAGGGTCTACCACCAAAGGGATTTTTTTTCTCAAATCATTTTATTTTAAAAATATAAATTTCAAAATAACTCACATTTCAAACTATTTTCCAAAATAACCAACTTTTCAAAATTCGCTATTTCGTGTAGCGATTTCAAAAAAAAAATCGCTTAAACTCGCTACTTCGTATAACGAGTTCAGTTTTCCTTTTTCTTTTTTTTTTTACGCAAACAATTTCGAGAATTTTGCAAAATTTTATTAAAATTTAAAATTCGCTACTGTAAATAACGAGTTTAGATTAATTAAATTTGTTTTTAGATTAACTTAAACTCGTTAATGGCAACAGCGAATTTAAATTCGCTACTACCATTAGCTAATTTACTGTAAACCTAAACACCAGCCAAATAAAGTCAGCTCACATCCCAACTTTATAACAAAGTTGTATTAAAAATCTGTGAAAAACAAACACATTTAATATGTACCAATCAAACACATTTCAACGTCGTGTAAATGGAACAAAATATCATTAAATGACCACAACCCGGTCACATAGGAAATTTTTCAAATTTTCATTTAGGGATCATTTTTTCCTACGCTTATATGTTTTTTCTTTATCGAAATATATCTCCTCAACTTGCGTAACACGCTCACCCTGTGTATCGTGGGATCGTGTGCTATGATGCGATTCACCTTGTACCTTGTACCTCGATCGTTGTCTGAGTCTCGGGAGGTGCATCTGTTTGTAATGCAGTCTCGGGAGGTATATCCGTCTATAATGGAGTCTCGGGAGGTGCATCTGTCTAAATCTCTACCCGAGCTTCCTGGTCCTGCTGCGGCTGTCGCTCTTAGTCCTCCTCTTGCTCATCCACTAAATGTTAACCAGGTTGCATCTGTGGCACTCTCTGCACGCGACGATGTTAAGGCCGTGGTTGTCTGTTTGGAACTGACTAGACGCGATCAATTGGTGCCGGGTGTGCTCAAGCATCAAGCTGTTGCTACTGTCGTATATGCGTAAGAGAAGATATAATAAGATGCCTCATTTGAAGCCTAAAGTTATCCACCTCCAACTTCTGGGTGATGCTTCCCTCGTTAATTTCATACATGCGTTGTAAGTTTTGAATCTATTAACATCAACAGGGCAAGAATGTTACTAACTTATTAATAAAATCAATAAAACTTTATAATAAAAGGTTTTTAAAATTATATTCACTTATTAAACCCTCGAAGACACTGGCATGTGATCTGTACCCTTTATACTCTACATGGATCGGATTCACAATTAATGTACGTGTGATCTTCTTGAACCAAATCATGTATGTATGGGCGTAATCCATCACCTCCTCACCCAACAAACCATTCACCACACTCTGAGCTCGTGCATTCCATAATGATATGTGCTCACTATGTTTTAAATCTCAAACCATATGTCCTATAGCTCGGCGCTCAATACTATGCAAATCTTCTAGTGTGTGTGTCATATGGTGTTGGGTTTTATGGGTCCATGCGCAGCGGAATTAGCATCTAAATAACACAAAACCCAAGAGCCCTAAGATCCGTTCTATACGATTAAATTGAATTCCTATGAGATAGAATTTACCAACCTTATTTGCTTTCCGTTCTTGAGCTATCGAACAATTCGTCAATGTGATTTTGAATCACAAACTTCGATCTTCAAGACTTGTATCTTCAGATTGCTTTGGACAATTTGAACTCTAGGCCTTGATCGTCGTACGAGCGAAGACCCTCTAGTAGTATCCACACTTTAGAATGAACCAAGAACGATTCTTGAGAATTGCTAGATTCTTAAACATATGGAAGAAATATTGAGAAACCTTTTGTTGTGATTTTTCTTGAGAAAATTCGGCTAGCTAATTATGGTTTACAGACTTAATATTTATACTACATTAGTATAGGTATTTGTTTCCTAATCATATTGGGAAATTGTCTGTCAAACCGCCTTGGACTCATCCTGTCGCGCGACTACAAGAAGCCTATGGGCAAGTTGTGTCGCGCGGCGACATGTGCCATTTGCAGAAACTCTCAATCATTTCTTTGTTTGGTTTAACCAATTCATTCTAGTTGTGTGTGACCCAATAGGATTATATTATGTTGGCAATGAGCTCGATCATATCGACCCTCATAAGACATAAGCAGACTCTAGCAAGCCATTATGTCTACCCAATTAATATAACGTAAGAGTTCACATTTCCAACGGAACACTTCCATTTCTCCCTTTGTCTCACAATGTTATATTGAACACAAGTCATGTTCCACGTCAACTTGTATTTGTTCAATACTTTCTCAATCTTGAGTATAATTATAGTCCAATCGAATTGGGGTATGGCCATACACTTTCATTATTATCACTCATCGAGGGGCCCAAGCAAAACATCTCTTTTTCGAGGGACAAATTCCATCTTGACTTATTATCCTTCCCATCATAAATTCGATCAGGCCAAAGATAGCCTTTATAGATATCGTGTTAAGATATCGTTTGACTAAAATCAAACATAACTTTCATCATATGTAAGGTCATGATAATCTCAGGTCTAGGGACTAACTGAAGTGATCATATGAGATTTAATTATTACATTTGACCATGACATAAATCTCATACGGGTCAAGTCCAATCACTTGTTCACTAACAAGTACCCATAAATTTAATGTGCATCTCTACGCATATAATCATCATATGATTATTCATTAACATTTATACTAATTATTCACTTAATAATTAGGGACAGAGATTATTACAATAAATATACAAAATATATAATAATCAAATATTAAACTTAAACGATAAAGATGATACATAACGGTTTTAAGTTAAACATAATTAAAGCCTAGGACATTACACCAACATATGGAGCGGGGACCGAATGTAACATGCCAAACTGTCTCATAACTCGATCATGTAGGTGTCATTATACCATGTCAAAGCATATAAGAGACGCACTCGTCCTTCATCGGCATGTCCCTGCCTGCAATAATCTGAAACAACTTGAACTATATATGGCTGCTTCCAATGTTGTTGTTTCTCTTAGCATAGTAACCATCTTGACAGACTTAAGAGCTTCTGAAACATTCTTTTTTTTCATAACTTTTGAGACTTTGGACATTGTAATTTCTAGAATGATCGCTTATCGCTTTGGCACGCCGTTGAGATGTTCCTGTGTAACCATGAGGTCGTTACGGTTCGAACCCCACCTCCCATATAATTATATCCACTGAACATACCAAAAGTGTCGAGTTGGGCCAAGTAAGAAAAGCCCAATCCTCAAGGCAACCATTGCCCCAACGTATCAAGGGGGCCAGGTCCAATCAATGCAAGGCCCAAAGCCCATACCAAATATCAGTCGACTAAGCCCAACGTCCGACCTATTAGGTCCCGACCTGACTTAGTCCGACCTTACAATCCAGACTCTAATACGGGTACGATCCATGCTCTACCCGTCAGTCAGGTCGACCCTTCTTCAAGTGGCGACCTCGACCTAATCACTCAAGCGTCGAGCTAGCTAAGGTAGACGTACATGGTCAAAATCTTTCCATAACTGCATCCCTATAAATCAGGGACAGTTTCAGGCACGTTCTCATGACAAGTAACTGCCGCTAGAATCTCGGAGCACATATCGCTCCACCAAAAATACAACAACCATCACCTATAAATATTTCATCTCTACCAACGGTGCAAAGGTAATCGCCATTTTGTTATCTCGAATTCATTATTCAATACATTTTGAGCTATATACAACCGTTATCTTACTCACGCCCGAGCGTCTTCGCCGGGAGACACATCCGGCTAGTCGTGGGTTCTCGATTTCAGGTCAAGGAGCCAGGTGATTAGTCCCGCCACGTGGAGGATTACCGATAAGCACAATTCCCGCAAAGATCGCTTGGTTCCATTGCCGGGAACCGTGCTTTCGCTTGACCTCGAAGATCTCATCAACCTACAACAATGGTAACCCCGTACGGGCATGTGACGTAAGCTTCGATGAACTTAATGAGGTGAATGCCAACACCAACGTGGATCTCAATACAAATATCGAAAACGTAAATCCGCCTCCTCCCCACCAAATCGTCCTCATGGTAGAGCAACACGCTCTACCAGTGTTGCTGATGGCAGGGGATTGCCTGATTCAAGAAGGGGAAAGAGACACATGGAGGGCCAAAGAGCTCCACCTCCCCCTAAGCGTCCAACCGCTTGCGTGAATGTTGGAAATAGGGAGGTCCCTCATCCAACCCATCGAGCGTGAAGGAAATGTTATCGAGCGAGCCCAAATTCTCGGCCGAGCTATTGGCAATAGAGGAGGCCGAGAAGGCGGGCGTAAGATCGAGAGGGTGGCTCCTCTCAAATCTCTAATGTGCAAAGCAGCCAGAGTGCTAGGCCCAATGAGGGTGTGGGTTAAAATGCTGATCAAAGGATGGTAGTCCGACCTCAATCACCTATCCATGTGCCAAGTGATGACTTAAGTGGCTAGCCTCACCAGAATAGGGAGCAGGAGGCTCAATCGATTTGAGGACACACTTAACCGCCAATAGAAACAGACGCGTTTCCCAAAGACGGACACAAAGATCGGGGTCTCGCCCATAGAGACAGGAATGGCCGCAGTCGCCTATAGGAGGGAAAGGCGCAGTCGCCACTTGGAGATAATAAAGCGCGGTCGCCATCCGGAACGAGAGGCGCAGTCGCCCCAAAGGAATGACAGGCATAGGTCTCCGCTCGATCGGAAAGGGCTCATTCTAACGTAGACAGGAGAAGTAGGCAGTAACTCCCCGTGCGAAGGTCAAAGTCGAATGTCGTTCCCCTTCAAGAGATGAAAGACCCGACGCTAGTGGAATGGCCGATGATGAAAAGAGGTTCGAACAATGGGAGGAGGAGAAGAAAAAGGACACTCGGAAAGGTTGAACGAGTTGATTTTGCTCTTCGACCTCTATCCAAGGAGATGAGAGACAATGACCTCCTCCTAGTTTCGTATTGCCCCTATTGGAAAAGTACTCGTGGGCAACCAATGCCAAGAGTCACATAGCGCACTGAAGCCAGATGTGCTTTGTCGCCAATGAAGACGACAATATGTGCAAAGCCCTCATAAGCACACTCACAGTGGGCAGCCTTGACATGGTTCAATGGTTTGGCGGCCGGTAGCATCACCACCGGACATGTTTAAGGACAAAATTCCTAGATCGCTTCTCGACCGCCGGAGCTCGAAAAGTGACTGTCACCGATCCGAGCAACTTGATTCAAGCAAAATGAAAGCTCCATGAGCTACTTCACCAGGTTTAAAGAAGTGGTTGACAAGATTGAAGAGGATCTCACTGACAGAGAGGTGATCAATTGCTTCCGAAGTGGTATTGCCTCGGAAGACATGGATTATGAACTCACAAGCCAGACGCTACAACTCGACAGAGTTGTTCGAAAAGGTGTACAATGTCGCGCTAGCCGAGGAGAGAAAAGAAAAGAAGAATGGGAAAAGCCCCAAGGTGGAGGTCGCTGATGACAAGAAGGACTCCAATAAAAATGGAGGAAACAATAAAAATGGCAAGAACAGGACAAGGGCGACAGAGAAGATGCCCGAGACTTTCACTCCCCTAACGGTGAGTCGAACTGAAATCCTGAATGCAGTCGAGTTGGCTCCACCTGCCCCAATGAACCCAGGCAACAAGTTCAGAAGGGACAACAACAAATACTGTGATTACCACAAGGACACGGGTCATCTCACGGAGGATTGCTTAGGCTTGAAGGGCATAATCCAAAGAATGGTCGAACAGGGAAGACTCGATGCATACGTGAAGAGACCTCAAACTGGTGGAGGCGAGCAGCCTGCAGGTGGACAACAAGGACCGAGGCAACCTAGATTGAACTTGGGGGTCATTACAGAGCAAGCCAGTGACACCGCCATCAAGCACAAAATTTTTCAACTCAATAAGGCCCCACATGTGCCTCCAAGGAGAGATGTCAGAGATGATGTGATCAGCTTCTACCCCCATGAGTTGGCAACCAATATGGCTGCTAGGGAGCAAGTTCTCGTCATCCCAGGTCTCATAGACGGATGTACGACGAGCAGACTCTTAGTCGACACGGGGGCCTGCAAGGACATTTTATTCTACAAAACTTTCCAGGAGATGGGACTTAATGATGAGCAGCTTGAAAGATATGATGGCAGGTTGGAGGGATTCACCAACCATCGAGTTGACGCCAAAGGACAGATTGAGCTCGACGTCGACCTTGGCCAACACCCACACAGGGTAGTTTCGAAGGTACAATTTATTGTAATAGATGTGAACAGTGATTACGCTGCTATACTTGGTATTCCAGGCCAGGTCGCGCTTGGAATGGTAGCATCAATTCCTCACCAGTGAGTCAAGTTCCCCACACCTGCTGGAGTAGGATGTGTACAAGGCACAGCTCGAGCCTACCTGGATCATGTTCTCAGAGAAAGAAAGAAAAGGGAGTTAGAAATTGAGACTGCAGATGGTTACTTGAAGCTGTCCAAGTCAGTCACCAAAACTACCCGACTGTCAACGATCACCAATGTGGAAGAGTCGACCTATCGCTCAAATGACGAGGTCATGTTTGAGTCGACACGTCACTCTGAAACCACAGCGGTCGATCCAAATGTAGTTATGGTCGACCAAGTCCTCATAGGCAACCTATGCCTCCAGATCGACAATAACTCGAGGGCCACCACCAGCGAGGTTGCAGATAAGCTGGATGATATGATAGCTGAGGAAGCTCCACACCTGGGGGCCGAGGAGAGAAAAAGAGTTAGGGAGATCATCATTGAGACCCTGCAGTTCAGGGATGGTCCAGAGCTGGAGGCTGTGGACGAGCTAGAATCGGTAGTCACCAAGCGTGGAGAGTAGAAGACATGAAGGGAATTAAGGAAGAGGTCGCCGTTCACAGGCTTGAAGTCAACCCGACTATAAAGCCTAGACCCCAAAAATTAAGAAGCTTCGCTCAAGATAAGGAAGAGGCCATAAAAGCTGAGGTACAAAAAATTTTGAGTGCAGGTATTATCAAGGAGGCCACTCTTACAACGTGGTTGGCCAACGTGGTCATGGTGAAGAAATCAAATGGCAAATGGCGGATGTGTTTCGACTTCACCACTCTGAATCTTGCTTGCCCAAAAGACAGCTACCCTCTTCCTAGGATTGATAAGCTAGTTGATTTCATTGCTGGTCACTCCACCCTCAGCTTCCTCGACGCTTACTCAGGGTACCACCAGATTAAGATGCATGAGGACGACATAGTCAAGACGGCATTTCAAGCGGCTGGAGGCATCTACTGCTACAATATGATGCCATTTGGATTGAAGAATGCAGGTGCGACTTATCAAAGAATGGTGAACAAGGTCTTTGCCTCACAAATTGGTCGAAATATGGAGGCTTACGTCGATGATATGGTCATCAAAACTAAGGCCGGACGTCACGTAGTCGAGCTAAAAGAAACATTCGCCAATTTGCGAACAAACGACATGAAACTCAATCCCAGCAAGTGTGTCTTTGAAGTAGCAGCTGGAAAGTTCCTTGGATTCATGGTGTCCCAGAGAGGTATAGAAGCTAACCCGGAGAAGATCACGGCTCTAGTCGAGATGAAGGAGCCTACAAGTATAAAGGAGATGCAGCGACTCAATGGCAGGGTAGCAGCCCTAGGTCGCTTCATATTCAAATCGGCTGAAAGGTCTCTCCCCTTCTTCAAATCATTGAGGGGGACGAAAAACTTTGAGTGGACGGCCGAATGTCATTCGTCGTTCCAACAACTCAAAGAATACCTTGCTACCCCTCCAATATTGAGCAGCCCAACCACTGGCGAGACCTTGTTTGTGTATCCGTCTCTAGGAGACAAGTCAGCCTGTGCAAAGCCCCGATCGTAGAAGAGGAAGGACTTCAAAAGCCGCTTACTATGTCGCAAGGCCCTATCGACGTAGAGGCATGTACTACAATGCCGAAAAGGTTGCATATGCTCTAGTCGTAGCTTCAAGGAAGCCGCGAGCTTATTTCCCGGCTCACCCTATAGTGGTTCTTACAAATGCTCCCTCGAGAAAAATATTGCACAAGCCAGAGAGTTCGTGTCGATCGCTCAATTGGTCAATTGCCCTTAATGAATTTGACATTGAGTATCGACCTCGAAAGGCGCTGAAAGCTCAGGCTCTAGCAGATTTCTTGGTCGAGCTTACGTTCACCAAGGAAGACAGCGAACATCGGGCTCCAAAAGAGAAAATCAAAGGAAAAGAGCCAGAGTCACAAGTCGCTACCAATCTACCCGACGATTGCTGGAAAGTCTACTCAGATGGGTCAGCGACCAAGAATGTCAGTGGAGCTGGGATAGTGCTAATTGAACCGAGAATGCAGGACAGTGTACGAGGAGTCACTAAGGTTCAAGTTTGATGCTTCCAACAACCAGCCGAATATGAAGCCTTGATAGCGCCTATAGAGTACGCCAAGTGTTTTGGAGCGACTAAAATCATGGCCTATTGTGATTCCCAACCGATAGTCAACCAAAGTTAGAGGTGAATACGAGGTGCTTAGTTCCACTCGATCAAATACGCGACCTAGTGAAAGAGCCGATAAAGGATTTGGAATTCGGGAGATTCGCAGGATTGGACGGGAAGACAACGAGCTAGCCGACCTCCTCTCGAAATTGGCCACTTCGCATGAGCCACATGACGAGCCCATCTCTTTCCCTCGAAAACCCAAACTTGGCGAGAGGGTAAAAATTCAGTGTGTAGAAGATCCCTCGAGAAATTGGACTTATGAGAAGTGTTGGATCGAAGAAATGAAGGCGTACATAGAAAGTAGCGAGTTGCCTGACGACGAGAAGAAAGCTCGAGCTATCAAAAAGAAAGCTCCAAGGTACGTTATTCGGGGAGGCGAGCTATTCGGAAAGGTCCTACACTCGACCATTGCTAAAGTGTATCCACCCTCAAGAGGTCGCCCTATTGATACATGAAGTACATAGTGGGATTTGTGGTGGACACCCGGGGGCCAGGACTCTAGGCGACAAGTTAATCACTTTGGGATACTACTGGCCACACATGAGAGCTGATACTCATAACTTTGTTCAGCAATGTGATCAATGCCAAAGGTTTGCCAACTTACCTCATATGCCTACAACCGAGCAGACTCTAGTAATTGCAGCTTGGCCATTTGACATGTGGGGTGTCGACTTGATTGGACCCTTCCCTCCCGCCCGGGGAAATTGCAAGTATGTGATCGTCGCCATCGATTATTTCACCAAATGGGTTGAGGCCAAACCTTTAGCTCGCATCACAGAGGAAAACGCCATCAACTTCATTCATGATTTCATTTGGTGTCGATTTGGTTTTCCTCGAGCAATAGTGTCTGACAATGGATTGCAGTTCTCTAGAGCTTTCGAAACAGAGATGAATCGGGTAGGGATCAAACATTGGCAATCTTCTGTCGCCTATCCTCAAGGAAATGGGCAAGGTCAAGAAGCGGCCGGATAAACTTGTTCTATCTCGCACTCAAGACAGTCTCGTAGGTCGACGCAATAACCGGTTGGACGAACTCCCCTTGCTCTTTGGGCGGCCCGCACAACCACTCGGGGGCCTACTGGGAAACCCCATTCGCTCTACATATGGATCGAAGCCATGGCACCCGCCGAACTCGGATTCCCTACTTGCCCGCAGTAACATTCTTTGATCAAGAGCAGAATGACATCAACAGATTGATCGACTTGGACTTAGTCGATGAGAAACGAGATACAGCCTACCTTCGAATGGTCAACTACAAGCAGCGAACTAAAAGTTACCATGACAAGAAGGTGAAAGCAAGATCATTTCAAGTGGGAGATTATGTGTTGAGGAAGATTGAAGCAACGGGGAGAAGGACCCAACAGAACAAGTTATCTCCTAACTGGGAAGGTCCTTTCATCGTCACTCGAGTCGTCAAGGAAGGAACTTACATGATAGCTCATCCAGGGGGAGAAGAGTTGAAACATCCTTAGCACGCCACTCACCTTATCAAATAATACTTCTAGTTTTCAGCTTCCAAGTTCAAGCTTGTCTTAGTTCTATATTTCAGATTAATGTAAACGTTTCCCTACTTCAATAAAAATTGCACCTTTGTTCAACTCGACACTGTGTAACACTAACTTCAACAAGCTCGACTCTTAGTCAGCTTCATTTTAACAGGCTCGATTCTTAATCAGCCTCGTTCATCTAAACAAGTCCGCCTCTCAGTTGACTTCGTTCTAACAAACTCGACTCCTAGTCAGTCTGTTCTAATTAGCTCGATTCTTAATCAGCTTTGTTTATTTAACAAGTCCGACTCTTAGTCGACTTCGTTCTAACAAACTTGACCCTTAGTCAGTCTGTCTAATTAGCTCGATTCTCAATCAGCTGTACTCCATAAAACAAGTCCAACTTATGATCGACTTTGTTCTAATAAGCTTGACCCTTGGTCAGCTTCGATGAGATTAACTGGATCTACTCTTAGTCAATCTTGTTACCAAAAGCCATAAGTCTGAGGTCGACTGAACCTTTACAGGACAAGTCGACCTTAGTCTCAGGGTGGCTCGTTTGCCCTACTATATCTAGCTCGACACTTACATCAAAAGCATACAACATGCAAAAAAGAGAAGTCAGTTACGATTAAACATAAGTAAGTCTCCCAAAGTGGGCCAAGACTTATTTGATTAAAGTTACAAAAGTACTATGCCTCCCAAAAAATAGGGCCAAGGCATCTAAGTATTCATAAAGCCAAAAAATAAGAAATGTTTGGGACTTGTTCATTACATAACCATCAATTTCAAAATTCAATCTGTGGGATCGCCTTCAACCTGACCACTGGTAGCCGCTTGTTCATCTACAGTTTCCTCCTGCTGCTGGGGGCCAATTGGTTTACCTGACTCAGAAAACCCATGTCTTGGAGTATCACCATCAAAGGCTGGTGAGTCAGGCTCTTCGAGCTCGGCTAAGATGGTACTATAATTAACTGGGTTGACAGGAGGAGGAGTCCAAGTTTCTGCCTCGGCGGCCGCGTCATCTTTAGCTATGATTTCCAAGTCATTGTCGTTGTAAGGCACCAAACTATGGCCCGGACGAGCTGCCGTATTATAGGGATCTTCTGCGGCCCATTGGGCAAGTTGTTCAACTGAGATATCGAAAGCAGGATCCACTATAATACGTCGAGCCATGTGAGCTCGACCTACATCCCAGAAGGCGCTGGCTTCCTTGGTGACATGAGTATGGAGCTCGTCACTTTCTTTATAAGCTTTCATAGCTTCATCTTTGGCAACCTTCACAGCATTGGTCAGTTCCAGCTCCCATTGTTGTCGAGCAGCATTCAGTTCCTCCTGTTTCTTGGCCAAGGTAACTGGAACCTCCTCCAGCTGTTGCTTTGCCAGCTCAAGATCAGCCGTCATCTTCTTTTTCTCCTCCTTGAGACGGGCGAGTTCACTGTTGGCCTCCCCTAAGCTCTTCCAAGCCTCCTCCTTCAATTTGATTTCATTATCCTTCAAAAGTTTCAAAGCTTCATAAGAGTTATCCAAGTCCGAGTGCTCCTCCTTCAGTTTGTCAAACTCTCCTTTCAACTTTGTATGGTCTTCTTTCAACTGAGCTTGATCACCCTCCAGCTTCCCCAATTCCTCGTTCTTACGAGCCAACATAGACTTGGCCAGCTTCTCCTGCTCCTCTGCCGCCTTCCAATAAGTGGTGGCTAAATCAATCATGGCAAGAGACTGAAATAACGAGTAGATACAAGGGGTCAGATCAAATGAAAAGAAAGGAAGAGAAAACAGCAAGAGGAACGAGTACATTAAAAGCTCAAGGGTTACCTCGGAGGAAGCCAGCCCAACTCGAGCTCGATAAGCTTCTGGAGTCAATGGCTTGTTGGTAAACTCTCTGATTAGGTCCCGATCGCCTCACTCCCGACAATTACCTGACCATATTCCAATTCTGGATACTCCCTAGCCAAGCTGTTGATCCTGGTCAAAGGAGTCACATCACTCACAAGAACCCGATTCTCGAATCAACTCGTCATATGAAACTTGAATAGGGAAGCATGTGGACTTCGACTCCGGCCTCCACTCGGCTCACTAGCACCGACTTGATTGGATGTCGAGCTCACTATTGATGGCCCAATCTTAATCCTTTTGCTTAGAGGGGCAGTATCATCTTCATCATCCTCCTCCTCATCTAACTCGATCACGGGCGACTTGGCCTTGGAAGCTTTTTTGGTTTTGGCTTTGGCTTTGGATTGGCCACGAGTCCTGGTCTTTCTAGCCTCCCTAGCTGGCTCCACGGCTTGATCAGATATGTCGACTTCTTCAGCGTCGACCTCTTCCATTCCTTGAGCGACGTCTCCAACTTGGTCCCCCTCCAGTTCCTCAGGATTCTCCTCCACCGGTATAGAATTAACAGGGTCCACATCCACCGTCTGCAAAATATCATGACGGAGAACACCCTCTCTCTCCCGATGTTCTTTAGCATTGGCTGCTCCGCAACTTCTCTTGCTCTTCCTGATGTCAATGGTTCGGCCCATACTCGCTTCTTGCTCAGGAGTTAAAACTGCACCAAAGTTAAAATGATCAAGGGTTAGGTTGACATATAAAATTTCTGCATACGAGCAAAAAGTTCTATGTACGAATTAAATATGTGTGAGCTAATTATTCTACATACGAGCAAAAAGTTCAATGTACAAATCAAGTTCACAAATAAACAGTTAGCAAAGGTAGGAGGGATCAAGGTACAGTGAATGGTCAAGTTCTTACCCCCGAAATGTTCTACACGCTCCTTACAATGGTTGGCAGTCTTCTTACAAAAGTGGCATTCTTTCCCAAATCTGAATCGAGCTCCCTCATGGGTGACCCAATCTGGATATCTTTGACATCTAACTACTGGAACCATGGGCACTACCTCTCCTTCACCGACCATCAATCTAGCTCGGATAAAATTATTCTTGTTGGTTCCCAGGGCATCCCAACTGATAGCCCCCTTTTTGGTAAACTCCACCAACTTCTTGCGCAAATCATTATGCCAATATGGAGCCCAGTAGTTATCCTCATCTACACCAGTCGTATCAGCACTGGGCAAGGGAAATTCCCATCCTCTTCTACTTTCCACCACCACCACGTAAGATTTCCATCCACTAGCCTTACCAGGAAGATTGGCAAACAGTTTGGGAGACTTTGGCTTGGAAGGAGTACTTATACCACTATCTTTATCAAACTTAATGCTAAAAAACTCCTTAAACACCCTCATGCAAGGCTCGTACCCTAAGAATCTACAAACCATAATGAAGCAAACCAGTACCCTATAGGTGTTGGCTCCTAGTTGAAGTGGCAAGGCATCAGTGCACTCTAAGAACTCATTTATGAAAGGGTCAAGGGGTAATCTCAAACCAGCTTCGAATTGGCCATAGTAGAAGACCACCTTGGTAGAATCCTCCTCGTAGGTGTCCCCAAATTGGTTAAAGAAATCCCCCCTGCTATACAAAGTGACACTAAATTCCTTCCTATCAACCTCACAAAAGTCATGTATCATGCTCAAGCGAGATGGAAAATTCTACTTCCCTCTAACTGGCCTTGGGGGAACGTAACCCCTTTCATTCCTGCCCGGCACCACAGCAGTCTCAAAGGCATCAACAATACGTGGGCTTCGATGAGGTCGATGCACGGGCTTCTCCTCGAGTCTCCATATCTCGTACAAGAAGAAGGGAAACAGGGAATCGCCTCTACATGAAGTCTCAGGAGTCCTAATAGACACACTAAGGGGCGACCTAGATTCCCCTGGGAATCCAATTCTGTTTCTAAGGAAGGAAGGTTTATGGGGGCCCTGAACATAGAATACGGCAATATGGTCGAGAAGCTCATGAAAGAGGTGAAAGGGTTCAACCCTTGGGTCGTTCGTTCCTAAGATACCTAAACTCTCTCCCACAGGCAAGGTCAATTCAGTAAAGTGCAAGCCCCAACGGATCAAAATCGAAGTGCATTCCTCAATGGTTATCTCCCTCCACTCTCCGTTCAAATGTTTATAAACCCTACGGTTGACATTACAGTACCCATACCAAGCCCCAGGTTCGGTGCTAAAGGTCCTAGCCATGGTGGAATTGGAAAATTACGGAAATAAAACCCTAATACTGAGAGGCAAGAAAGATACCTTAAAAGTAGCTCGAGTGAAGAAAGATTACAGATGGAGATGATTGATTTATCCGATTGCCTTCTTCGCTATTTTCGCCGGAATTCAAGGAACCAGAGACAGCAAAAGTTGTAAATGGAGAAGGATTCTTGAATTTATATCTTCTTGAATTGGAAAGGGCAAAGGGAAATTCAAAATTAATTTTTCTAATTAATGGCGGAAACAGTTTTCTAGGCGGACTCTCAAACGTCAAAATTGTAATCATTATGGCAAAAACGGCGCTCCTTCACCTTTGACCGTACATCGCCGATGTCCAGGATCGTGCCACGTCACCTTGGGTCGACTAACCCTCAGAACGAGTAGAGACCTTCGAGTAACAACAATTGCCATCAAAAATTTTCTTAACTTCCTAGTCGACAAAGTCAACTCGAAAGTTGGGGGCCACTGAACATACCAAAAGTGTCGAGTTGGACCAAGTAAGCAAAGCCCAATCCTCAAGGCAACCATTGCCCCAACGTATCAAGGGGGCCAGGTCCAATCAATGCAAGGCCCAAAGCCCATACCAAATATCAGTCGACTAAGCCCAACGTCCGACCTATTAGGTCCCGACCTGACTTAGTCCGACCTTACAATCCAGACTCTAATACGGGTACGATCCATGCTCTACCCGTCAGTCAGGTCGACCCTTCTTCAAGTGGCGACCTCGACCTAATCACTCAAGCGTCGAGCTAGCTAAGGTAGACGTACATGGTCAAATCTTTCCATAACCGCATCCCTATAAATTAGGGACAGTTTCAGGCACGTTCTCATGACAAATAACTGCCGCTAGAATCTCGGAGCACATATCGCTCCACCAAAAATACAACAACCATCACCTATAAATATTTCATCTCTACTAACGGTGCAAAGGTAACTGTCATTTTGTTATCTGAATTCATTATTCAATACATTTTGAGCTATATACAACCGTTATCTTACTCTCACGCCCGAGCGTCTTCGCCGGAGACACATCCAGCTAGTCATGGGTTCTGATTTCAGGTCAAGAAGCCAGGTGATTAGTCCTGCCACGTGAAAGATTACTGATAAGCACAATTCCTGCAGCATCAGTCCACAATTTCCTTTATCATTGAATTATATGCGAAAAGCAACATGCTTCTTATACGTGAATGAGTGAGTTTCTATTTTGAAAGAAAAATAAGTATTTTGTTCAAACAAGAGAAGTACTATCACATACTGTACGTGGATGAGTGAGTTTCTTTACTAATGCAATTTTATTATTATGTCCATAATTTTTTTGTCCCATATATTATACTAGTAAAAGCCTGTATTTGAGGATACATAGTATTTTTTTAATTAAAAGTGAGGATAAAATGGAAAAGAGACAACTTAGTGAGAGTAAAATGGAAACTTCCCTCATTGGCACTATTCATACAACTATTCATCCCACTTCCCTTATTTATACTATAGATTCCAAAATAAATATTTTATTTTAAATAAAAATAAAAATAATTTTATTTTTATATGTACATGAAATTCACAAAAATATATATAAAAATATTATTATAAAATACTCCCCCGTCTCACGTAAGTGTGGATTTCTTTCCTTTTTGGGATGTCCCACATCAGTGTGGACTGTCAAAAATGACAAAGAATATTCACTATTCCACTCACTCATTCTCTCTCCTACTTCACTTTTACACTCACAACATTCTCTCTCCTAACTATTCCTTCCACTCATTCTCTCTCCTATTTAATTTTTCATACTCACAAACACCTCCTCCACCTATTTCTCTCTCCTACTTTTCCTTCATTCCCACACCCAAAAAATAAGTCCACAGTTACATGGGACGGAGGGAGTATTAATATTAAGATTCAAGTATTGAAATACCACCTCACACCTACCAACTACTAGGTGAGTACAAAATCTATTTGGCAAAAATCATATTTTCATTACTAAACTTTATCTTTTTTTTTTTCAAAATTTTTCACTAAACTTTCACAATTTTTAAAATGTGCTCACTCCGTTAATATATGTGCTAAAAATCTAAAGAAATCTAGTTATGTGACTTAACGTGAATGATGTTCGTTAAGTTTTCAATCAATTTGTTAATATTGTTGACATGTATGATGAAGAGTTTAAAATTTTTGAATGTAAAATGTCATTAACACATAATTTATAAGAAATATTACAAATTAATTTTCCAAAAAAAAACATTTACCCTATGTCGTATTTGACAAAACTAGTTATGTGAGGTCATATGGCTAAATTTAGTTAAATTTTAAGTGAATTTATTAACGAAGTGAGCACATTTTGAAAAATATAAAAGTTCAATGAAAATATTTTAAAAATAAAGTAGTTTAATGAAAACATTTTAAAAAATGCTATAGTTCACCGATGAAAATACTCCCTTCGTCCCACCAAGAGTGTCACCCTTTTAGGGGTGGCACACAAATTAAGAAAAAAAAAGGGGAAGAAAAAATGTTGTGAGTGTAATTTGAAAATAGGAGAGAAAATTAGTGGAGTAAATAGTGAATTTAAAAAGTGTTGTGAGTGTAGAGGAGAGAAAATTAGTGGAAGGAATAGTGAATGGGATAATAGAATATTAATAAAATATTTTCTTTTTAGGAAATGTGACACTTCAAATGAAACGCCATTTTGGATAAAAATTAACACTTGGAGTGGGACGAAGGAAGTATAATTTTTGACTACAAGAATAACGAATACAGTACGTGGCATTGGACCACACGCTCCTCTGTACTAAAATTCCAAAAGTACCTCAGGAGTGTGTTCTCCACGCGCAATGTTCATTTTTTAACCCAAAATTTTACCGCTTCAAATTAACCAATAAACGACAAAACTGGCCAAAGCGTCATCAGTCAACCCTGCACACGATTAAAACTCCCCTGCATCACCACCGTCAATCACCAGTTCCTCTCTCTCCACTCTCACTTAACCCTGCAATTCGCTCAAAACCCTCCTTCCTTACCGTACGCCGCATTACATACTATAATAACCCAGCACCATCAAGAGTCTCGAGACTCGAGACTAACAGAAGCTGCCATAAACAACTGTCGGCAAATTTGACTGTTGGATTATTAGGGTTTATAATTAGTCATGTATTTTAGCACTTCATCTTCTTCTTCCGCACTTCTCAGAATTTCTAGGGTTCGTTTCTCTTCACTTTCTCTCTCTAAATCTTCTCCTTCTATACTTCCTTCTCTCTCTTCACCTTCATCAACCGTCTCGCATCGATCGGTGAGCACCTCCTCAGCGTTTCGATCTCTCCGGTTCTCTGTTCCCCGGTGGAGTCAACGTGTTGATTGGCGATCGCCTGCCGGTCTTCGATCTCAGATCAGAACCTCTGGTCCTGTTATTGAACGATTTCAGAGAAAGATATCTACTATGGGTATAGCTGCCGCTTCTCATATCTTTCTGTTTACTGAATTTATCTTGTATAATCACAAACAATCGTTGAAAATGATTGTATAAGATGATCGGACCTCATATCATATGTTCCTGGATTGGTTCCTTGATTATTCATTTTATCGATATCAATTATGGAAACTGATTATGATTTATGATAGGGGAGATTACATGCTCGTATATGTTATATTTTGAGGATTTGGTTCGAATCTTCATTTGATTGACACTTTAACTACTCTATCTCTCTCCCGTGTTTTTTTTTGTCTACTTTTCAGTAAATTTTGATCGGTAACATTGATTACGCAGACTGTTCAATCCTTTTGATTGCCAATTGTAATAAATTGGAGAATCTTTTGTACCTTGAAAGATGAAAATGTTTGGTTCTTTTGCTTTTGTGCTTTTTCTTTAGCTCATGATTCCTTTAGTTTCTATTTCCCATTATTTATGGATTTATAGATTTACAGGGACTTTTCTTTTATGATTCTCAACTTCATCTCAAATAAAAAAAAAATGAAATGATTATTATTTATTCGTAAAATTTATTGCATCATTATTGGTATCTTATTGATATTTCATTTTAACAAGTATCTGACCCTTAGTCCTCTTCAATCTGTAATGTATACCTAGAAGAAGCAGAATATCCTGAAATTATCAAAAAATGAAGAATATAATGGTTTATCCATCTCAGTGCCAGAAAAGTGGACTGAGTAATGAGTACTCAAATCACTATGGATTAAATGAAGCAGTGATGGAAATATAGGGAACAGAAATCCATGGTCCTATATAATTATATCAGTAATTTGAGGTCTAGTGTATGTGGAGGATTAGATTAGTTTGTGTATCTAAATGATTGAAACAATTCTTCCAAGAATAACATATTTCTGGATACATCCGCTGGATAGATGCATTTTACGGAGTAGTAAAATACTCTTCGTTTGTAGAAGTTTAAATCATATGTAGCTGCCATTGATAGATAATGTGGTCCTTGTGCTAACTTCTCTATTTTTGTTATACTCAGCTGCTGAAAATCCTTTCAAGGGAATATTTACCAGCCTACCCAAGCCAGGAGGTGGCGAGTTTGGAAAGTTCTACAGCCTTCCTGCTCTAAATGATCCAAGAGTTGGTACAGTTTTCAAACGCTTACTCTTTTTTTCTCTCTCTAGTTTACCTTTTCTTTTGTTTCATGTCTATTACTATAATCTTGTGTGACAGTTGACAACCAAGTTTTTTTTCCAATATAGATTGCTACTCCTGGTCATGAGCTGTTAAGTAGCATAGCCTGATAGCCAGCTATTGATTGTTGTTTATTTTTCATTATGCTTTGACGTTAATATTTCTCATTTTAATAGTTTTGTATGCTTGCAGAGAAGCTCCCATACTCTATCAGAATACTTTTGGAATCTGCTATTCGCAACTGTGATGAGTTCCAAGTTACCAAAAACGATGTTGAGAAGATTATTGACTGGGAAAATACTGCGCCAAAGCAAGTTGAAATTCCTTTTAAGCCTGCCCGTGTTCTCTTACAGGTAAACACAATGAGTTTCTTACTACCTCTATTTTCTGATGATCTAGGTATTTAGTGATTTTGAACTTGACATGTTGTGCATTTCTAAAATGTTTATATCCTTCCTAGGATTTTACTGGAGTCCCAGCTGTGGTCGACCTTGCTTGTATGCGGGATGCTATGAACAGGCTTGGTGGCGACTCTAAAAAGATTAATCCTTTGGTAAGTATGTTTATTGATTTATTTCCTTGTACTTCTTAGATACAGAAATTCCAAGCATTGTTATGGAAATAAACATCATCATATCAGTACGATATGTTTCTAAGGTACAGATCTTTTCTCCAGGTACCAGTGGACCTTGTCATTGATCATTCAGTTCAGGTTGACGTTGCAAGAAGTGAGAACGCAGTTCAGGCAAACATGGACCTTGAATTCCAGAGGAATAAGGAACGATTTGCTTTTCTTAAATGGGGATCACAGGCCTTTGACAATATGCTTGTCGTTCCTCCAGGTTCTGGTATTGTTCACCAGGTAGATACACTTTCTAGTTTACAGTGTCCTGGTAGTTGTCAGTTGTCCAGTCAGCACTAGATATTTTTCCCCAAGAGTTTTCTCTCTGACTATAATCGTAGAGTGTGTCATGAGCATGCTAATATAATAGCGCAGTCTCTCTCCACCCATCATATTTATAATGTTTTGATCCTTTGACATCAGCTTTATGCTATCTTTCTTCTAGCGCTACTAATTGTTGTCAACTTTGATGGTGTAGGTCAATCTGGAATACCTTGGGCGGGTTGTCTTCAACACCGATGGCATTCTTTATCCTGATAGTGTTGTGGGAACTGATTCCCATACAACGATGATCGATGGTTTGGGAGTTGCTGGTTGGGGAGTTGGTGGTATCGAAGCAGAGGCCACAATGCTTGGTCAGGTAAATCTTGCGGTCTAATTTGTTCAAGGATGTGCATCTAGGTAGCCCTACCTCTTTTAAGTTAGCTTGTATGTTACAGAATGAATTTTGTGAGCGTATTATCACGCTTGTCCGTCCACGGATCTTATTTATAATGGTTACTCACATGTGCTCTGAGTTTTGCGGCTTGTCTCTCTGTCTTGATGATTTTTTCTTCTAATTTATGATTGTAAATGAAATATGTATGAGAGAACATAGTAATGCATTGATCGTGGAATGCAGTTACTTGTCTTGATTGCACTACTACACTTGGTCATATTTTGGTGCATTTATTCATCGGTATGAGTTGGGGATTGCAATATTATTATTTTTTTCATCCTTTTAATGCTCTTCTTTTGTTCAACTGTGACAGCCCATGAGTATGGTTTTGCCCGGTGTTGTTGGATTCAAGTTGAATGGGAAACTGCGCAATGGTGTCACAGCAACAGACTTGGTGTTGACCGTGACCCAGATGTTGAGAAAGCATGGTGTTGTTGGCAAGTTTGTTGAGTTTTATGGTAATGCTTTTTCAAGTATCTGATTAGGATTTTAGTAGATTGGCATTCATCTATATTTGGTTCGGTTGTGGCTCCAACAATTTATCTTTTTGCAAAATATAGGTGAGGGTATGGGTGGACTATCACTGGCTGATAGAGCAACCATCGCTAATATGTCCCCCGAGTATGGAGCAACCATGGGCTTCTTTCCCGTGGATAATGTCACGTTACAGTACCTTAAATTAACTGGAAGAAGTGATGAGACTGTGGGTTCTCTTTCTCTCCTTATTTTCATGTGCTTTAAATTCAAATGGATTTTGAGAGAGAATAGCATTTTCATTCTTGCCATCACTAGTAAGTACAGTGGAGTAGTTAACACGGTTGTAATTTTATTCATAAAATAGGTGTCAATGATTGAAGCATACCTGCGTGCAAACAAAATGTTTGTTGACTACAGTGAGGTTAGTGCTAACTTCTTTGGTTCCTGTAAATTTTAAATCAGCATTACTCCAACTCATTACTTGACAATGCTAATGCTTGTCCAGCCTCAACTAGACAGAGTGTACTCATCTTATTTGCAATTGGACCTATCTGATGTTGAGCCGTGCATGTCTGGACCCAAACGGTATGCTTTTATCTTTTTTTTGCTTTTTATCATTTTATGTGGTTCCATATTTTCGTTTTATTTGCTCTGCGTTGGGCGAAAAGGAGTTTCCTGTTATTCATATTTAGATTCTGATTGATGGCTAAATTATCTTGAAATAGGCCTCATGATCGCGTTCCTTTGAAAGACATGAAGGCTGACTGGCATGCATGTCTTGATAACAAAGTTGGATTTAAGGTGAGAAGAATCATTATAATCTCTAGGATTATTACTGGAATAGGCAGTCATTACTACATTGCTGTTGATTTATACGGAGTTAAGTGGTTGCCTGCATCTAATAGCCATCAATTTTTTAACTTGCTTCTATCCATGCAGGGCTTTGCTGTTCCTAAGGAGGCTCAAGAAAAAGTTGTCAAATTTTCTTTCCATGGACAACCTGCTGAGCTGAAACATGGTAGTGTAGTTATCGCGGCTATCACAAGTTGTACTAATACATCAAATCCTAGTGTCATGCTTGGTGCTGGTCTTGTTGCGAAGAAGGCCTGTGAACTTGGTTTGGAGGTTAGTATTGTTCCATTAGCATATTCTGTTCTATTTGTTTCATTTGATTATCATGACTATGAATGTCATGGTAACTTGCATCTTTCACAGCTTTACTTGGCTATAAATGGAACGAACCAAAGGTTTTTGAAAATTATTCTTTGTAAATTTGACAGGTTAAGCCATGGGTGAAAACAAGTCTTGCTCCTGGTTCTGGGGTTGTTACAAAATACTTGCTCCAGAGGTAAGTGTAACCAACAAGACTGCTTTCCCAAGTATTTTTCTTCCGTTTTGGGTTTGTTTCTCCTCTAATTTGGTAAAATTAAATGGTGTGTTTTTTCATATCTTGCTGCAACTAGTGGCCTGCAAAAGTACTTAAACCAGCAAGGATTTAATATTGTTGGCTATGGGTGTACTACTTGTATTGGTAATTCTGGGGACCTTGATGAATCAGTTGCTTCTGTAATTGCCGAAAATGGTAATTCTTCTTATCTCCATCTCTCATTCTCTCTGGGGAGATAATAATCATTATATTATGATCTCAAGTTTTAACTGGAATCTGCACAAGGGTTCTGGTTGAGACTCAATTGAAGCTCTTTTACTATTTGAAAAATAGTGTAATCATGAAATGATTCATGGTTGTAACTTAAGACAACTTAAGTGCAAGTGTTTCAAAATTTGTTGCACATCCAAGTTGTTGGGAACGTTATGACTAAATCCAGCTCACTTTATCCATCTGTTTTGCAGATGTCGTCGCTGCAGCTGTGCTCTCTGGAAACAGAAACTTTGAAGGGCGTGTTCATCCACTTACAAGAGCCAACTATCTTGCTTCACCTCCTTTAGTTGTAGCTTATGCACTTGCTGGCACGGTATGAACAATCATTCTTTTTTGTTCAGCTAGTCCACTAGTTATCAGTTCTATATCTCAAAATTTATGTTGTTGATGAATCTCGAAATACTCACCAAGAATTTTGGATAGACGGAACACATAATCACTTAACTTTGTCTTCAGGTTGACATTGACTTTGAAAAGGATCCAATTGGAACCTCAAAGGATGGAAAGAGTGTGTACTTCAAGGACGTATGGCCTACTACTGAAGAAATTGCAGAGGTAGTTTTAGTACGGATTTTCTACAACATCCATGGGTGTAGTCCCGATATGATACAAGCACAAGTTATTAAAATTGATGTTGTTGCAGGTTGTTCAATCAAGTGTGCTGCCTGATATGTTCAAGGAAACTTACCAAGCCATCACACAGGGCAATCCAATGTGGAATAAATTGTCGGTCCCATCTTCCAGTCTATACTCCTGGGACCCCAACTCAACCTACATTCACGAACCACCTTATTTCAAGGGCATGACAATGGATCCACCGGGTCCTCATGGAGTGAAGGATGCCTACTGCTTGCTCAACTTCGGCGACAGTATTACTACCGACCATATCTCACCAGCTGGCAGTATTCACAAGGACAGCCCTGCTGCAAAGTTCCTCCTCGAGCGTGGGGTTGACCGGAGAGACTTCAATTCTTATGGGAGTCGTCGTGGTAATGATGAGATTATGGCCAGAGGTACCTTTGCAAATATCCGCATAGTCAACAAGCTTTTGAATGGGGAAGTTGGTCCAAAGACTCTTCACATTCCTACTGGAGAGAAACTTTCCGTGTTCGATGCAGCAATGGTGAGTTTCCAACTTCTGTTTTGGTTACTTATATTTGTCTGTGTGTATCATATCCTTCTTTAAATACTCCTTTCGATTAATTTTTATGACTTAGACTTGCCACTATACTCAAAGTTTCTGCATTCTATTTTTAGAGGTACAAAGAGGCTGGACAGGACACGATTGTTTTGGCTGGAGCAGAATATGGAAGTGGCAGTTCACGAGATTGGGCTGCCAAGGGTCCAATGCTGCAGGTATGTTATATTATTTTGATGTACTCTCTCTGTCCTTGAGTCCTAGAATTTCTATCTATATCGGACGGAGGTAGTTTGAGTGTCTTAATTTTGATTATTGTTACCAGTTCTGGTTTTGTAACTCTTGCCATTTCTCAATGACGTCTTCTGTATCAGGGAGTGAAAGCAGTGATAGCAAAGAGCTTTGAGAGAATTCATAGGAGTAACTTGGTTGGTATGGGTATCATCCCACTCTGTTTCAAGGCTGGGGAGGATGCAGACACTCTAGGGTTGACTGGTCATGAACGTTATACCATAGACCTTCCAGAAAAGGTTAGCGAGATAAAGCCTGGGCAAGATGTCACAGTTAAGACGGACAATGGCAAATCATTCACATGTACAGTCCGCTTTGACACACAGGTAGTCACCGTACCCTTCTCACTCTCTCTCTCTCTCTTCGTCCCATAACAAACATTACTTTTTCTTGATTCTCGCGAATTCAATTTAAGTTTTTCCTCCTGAGTCCAGCTTCATGTGTTGATGTTATCTGCAGGTTGAATTGACATACTTTGACCATGGTGGTATTCTTCCCTACGTTATTAGGAACCTTATCAAAAAGTAGGGTGTGAAGAACTTTGTCGGATGTGTATCCGACCGACCGACGGCAAATTTTCATTGTACTTTGGAGAATCTCATGTCTGTGCTGTCTGTTTCATAGTAATAATCATATGAAACAACATTTTCCTTAATAATCTCTTTTTCAATGGGATAAAAGCGATATGGTAGTTGTGTGGATGCAGTTTGTGCTAATGCCATTTTGTTACACATGTTTGATCTTTCGGTGGTTAAAGTCTCATTTTCTAAAATGTCTATTTTTTAATTTATCTCATCTAACCTAAACCTGTCATTCTCTCAACCATTTTTCCACTAAAAATATTCATGATTTATTTACAAATCCTACCCTACTTTTTGAATACTCCATCCTCCGTCCCAAGAAAAGTAAAAAAAGTGTCACCATTTTAGGTTTGTCACGCAAATTAAGAAAAAAAGTGGAAAGAAAAATGTTGTGAGTGTAATTTGAAAAGAAGAGAGAGAATTAGTGGAGGAAATAATAAATTTAAAAAGTGTTGTGAGTGTAATAGTATTTTAGGAGAGAGAATGAGTGAAGGAAATAGTTAGTGAGATAATAGAATATTAATAAAACTTTTTCATTTTAGGAAAGGTGACGCTTCAAACGGAATGTCATTTTGAATAAAATGTGACGAATTTCCTGGATCGAAGGGAGTATGCACGTATACTCACAACTAGGGGTGGTTAGCAGGCTTTTAAGTGAATGTACATCATATCAAAATACTCGCTATTTACTATTAGATTTAGAATTTTCTCACGCGACACAAAAATTAAAAAATACTCCTTCCGTCTCAGAAAAGCTTACTCGTTTACTGTTGAGAACGGAAAATAAGGAATAATGTTATTAAAGTAGGAGTTGTGAGTGGGTAGGAGAGAGAATGAGTGGAGAGAATAGTAAATTTGAAAAGTGTTGTGAGTATAACAAGTGGGTCCCATGAATAAAGAAGTAATAAAAAGTTTCCTTTTTAAAAAAGTGTGACTTTGGGACGCCCAAAATAACAAAATGGGTAAAATAATATGGGACGGAGGGAGTACTAATTTATTAGAGAGAATCAGTGAAAGAGGTATTGTAAGTATAAAAAGTAAAATAGGAGAGAGAATAAGTGAGATAAATAGTAAGGAGATTGTTGTTGTGGGTATAACAAAAATAAGTGAGATAAATAGTAAGTAGATTGTTGTTGTGAGTATAACAAGTGAGCACTATTAAAAATAAAAATAATATAAATTTGCTAAACAATCTAAACCATCGTAAATCAAGTGAATCAAGTGGTACGCCCGAAATAGTAAATTTTATTAAGTTGAAGTTGAGTGGAACGGAAGGAGTAGTATTTTATACTATAATTTAAGGTATTAAAAATTATTTATGAGTAACTCATGGATACCCATTTATTGAGTTGTTCTTGTGTGAAACTAGTTCTAGGATAAGCTATTCTAGAACCTGTTTTGCTAAAGTGTCTTTTCTAGTGCAATAAAGGGCCTGTTGCAATATAAACAAAGTGCTTGTTCTATTATGACACTAATAAACACATTTAAATCGGTTGTAATGTTAAATAATGCGGTGATATTGTTGAAAAATAGTGCCTTTTCTAGTACAATAAAATGCCTGTTGCAATATAAACAAAGTGCATGTTCTATTATGACACTAATAAACACATTTAAATCGGTTGTAATGTTAAATAATGCGGTGATATTGTTGAAATATAGTGCCTGTTGTAGTGTTAAAAATTGTCTGTTGTAGTATTGAAAAGTGCTTCTTGTAGTATTGAAAAATGTCTGTTGTAATATTGAAAAGTGTCAAAGTGAATTAAAAAACACATGCATGTTGTAGTGTTAAAATATGTCTCTTGTAGTATTCAGAAGCACCTTCTGCAGTATCAAAAAGTGTCAGGTGAGTTTCGATTATTTATTACAAAAAAATGTACCTATTATTGTGTAGAAAATTGCCTCTTATAAATTTCAATTATTTACAAAAATGTCACCGCACATTTTGAGAAGTTCTATTTATTTACAAAAATGCCACCGCGCCTATTTAAAAACTCGTTCTACGCTCAGACGAGAGTAGAACACGTTTTACAAGAGATTTTCACCCATTTATTTATTTATTTATCTCATTATTCATCAAAATTAAAAGTTTAAAAAGTGAACAACATAAATATACTCCCTCCGTCCCAATAGAAGCTGCCCGTTTTTTGCCTTGCACGCAAATTAATAAAATGTGTGGGAAGAAAAAATGTTGTGAGTGTAATTTGAAAATGTAGAGAATAATGAGTGGAATAAGTAAATTATAAATGGTGTTTGAAGATTAAAATAACGTGTAGGAGAGAGAATGAGTGGAGAGAATAAAGATTCCTTTGCCAAAAAGCTTAAAGTAAGCCTATTAACTACAACTAAAACTAAGAAACGTAAGCTATCGACGGAGGGAGTATAATTTTTTAAGTTAAAAAAAGTAAAACGACGTTGTTTGGTTCTGTAGCCGCATCACCACTTCACCAGCATAGTTGATTGGGGCCGGCCAAACCAGGGAAAAAACCAACTATCAGTTTTTGAATTTTGATTATTCCGAATTTGAAAAAAAAAACTAAATGGCAAAGGGAGGAGGAGGAGGAGGAGGAGGAGGGCAGAACCTACCGGTCGATGTAACGCAGCTGATCGACCAATTAGAACGTCACTGCCTAGCTCCCGATGGATCTCTCGTCTCCAAATCCGCCCACGTCGATCTCCAACTCGTATTTCTTGCCCCTTTAAATCTACTTCCAAATGCTCGATTTGTTGGAAATTATTGTATTTCAAGTCATTTCATACCATGATTTTTGCAGGCTAGAGATGAAATGTCTAGAGAGAGATTGCGGTATTTGGAAGCCATGGTATTGTTATGATTTTGTTTTTTTTATTTTTTAATTCAATTAAGCATTTCTGGGTGCTAGTTAGGATTTCTGTGTTTTAATTTTGAGTAATTAGGGTTGAATGTCCTCAAATTCTGGGGCTGTTTGATGAAATTGATCTTTTTAATGAAATGTAGGCTATATACTGTGAGTCAATGGCCATGGTTGAGGAGTATCAGCAGGCAGTTTCAGTAGCTAACCTCGGAGGCATTCGTGATGTTCAGAGTCTTTACCCACAGCTTGGCCTCAAGACTTCTCCTCAGGTTTAATTTTTATCTCAGTTGGCAATAAAAGAAAGCAGACACAGTCTAATACTATACTATACATAAACTTTCAGGCTTGTAAGTTTGTTGCTTCGTAGTAGAATTTTATATTCAATTATTGTTTATTTATGATTAATGTTATATATGAACTAAAATTTCATAACTATTACGCTGAGCGGCTGAGGTGAAAATGTGAGTTATGGTAAAGTGTGGCAAAACTTGCAACGCACCCTCTTCTCATCAACCTGAATACTCCCTCTGTCCCATAAAGATGCCATTTTTTGTTTGTCCCAAAAAGATAGTCCCATTTCCATAATTGTTAGGTTTAAATCATTGAACTTCCGAAATTGCCGCCAAAGAAAAAGAGGAGAGGAGAGGATCAATGAAGAAGAGGGAGTAATGGAGTAATAAGTAAACTTCATTGAGGTAGTGATGGAAATGAAATTGCGTTGTTAAAATGTTTGAATAGTCAAATGGGACTATCATTATGGGTCGGAGGGAGTACTTGATAGAGGTTATGATATTTTTTTCGAAATAGATTCCTCACATAAACATATTCTTTTTGCAAAATTTTTTAAAATTATGAGGGATTACTATTCGTTAAAGATCATTTAGAGGGAAATATATGTTCTGTGTTGAACTCCATATAGTCAGTATTTGAGTGTGAAACGAAGCTAATGTGGCCATATATGAATGTGTGTATATATTTCAGTGCTAATAACATAAAATGTGAAGCTTAACTACTCATTCAGTTAAGAGAAATATGAAGGCTGTATTTTGTGTGAAATTACTGAATTAGTCTTTACTGTGAGCCATCTTATGCTTTCAGGTTTATGAGACGCTTGAGCATCGTCTGGTTGTAGCAGAAGCAGCTCAGAGGTTGCGGCTTCCTCTTATTTCCAAAGATGGTGAAATTCACGAGGAAGATATTGAGAAATGGAGTGCAATGTCTAGGACTTCCCTTGATAGTACAAGTACCGGTGTCACAATAAGCTCAAGTTCAAACTCAACCAATTATACCAATATTTCTGTCACTGGCGCTGCATCAAGCAATGCTTTTCTAGCCAGTGCCGCAGACCCAGGAGAGCCTGAAGTTGGTGGTGTTCCTAACCGGTTCCTTGGAATAACGCCTACTTATCTATGGCAAACTCAGGTCCAACAAGCACCATTGCTTAATGTAAGATAATCTTAACACTTAACTCTTTGTTAATTTATTATTTATTATTTTTGTTTCAGATCATAACTTTGTCCAATTGCAAAATTTGTTTTATTTTGGTTCTTCTAATGTATGATTTGCAATATAATAAGAACAACATTTGTTACTTTTCTGTTATTGTAGGATATGGCAGAGTACCAAATGCCTCTTCTTCGGGAGATTGAGAGTCGTTTAAAGGCAAAATGTGATAAGCTAGCTGACGCTTTCATAGATGACATTGGTCAGCCCCTCTCTCTCTCTCTCTCTCTCTCTCTCTCTCGCACACACAAACACACCACATATGTACATCGTCGATCTTATCATCAGTTGGAAAATGTTGGTTCAATTTCATTATTTTTGAGGTTTTGGGATGGCAGGACAAAGGGACCTCTGATTCATGAGGATCAATAGCTTAATCAATACTAATCATTTTTTGAGGACCTGTACATAGCTTAACATAAGATTTACCATCATTTGTTGCAGATTCATCTGCTGGTAATCAAAATTCAAGTGCTCGGCTTCCAGAAAGGTTCGTTATCTTAGAGGTTCTGCTGTCTATGGTTTGCGTAGATATTTCATAATAGCACGTATACCTCTTGATGCCTAGCAGTATGATACCCAGTATTATTTATTAGGCGACACCTGATTCCAACTTTTCTTAGTTCATTCCCCTATTCTATTTCTTGTTGCAGTGGAAATTAGATAAAATACGTAATCTTATGGATGGATAATTTCAACCACTAGCAAAACAGTAAAGTACTGAATACTTAAGTTTCCTCTCACCCTCTCACGTTGGCATTCAGAACTTAACTGGGGCTTGGAAATTGGTATGAACTCGTGTTTGGTTTACTCAAATTAGTCATGAGAAGTCACAACACGAGTTTATTGTCATCTTTGCACTTTTATTCCCTTTTACAAAAGAGAAACAATGTCAGATTTTCTTTTAGTTTTAGGTAACCTCTAGCTTGCATTTACTTACTGTTCAATATAACAGGGTAAAATTAATGATTGAGGAGATTGAGAGGGAAGAAGCAACTTTGCGAGAAGATCTTTATTCTGCGGACAGAAAATTTGCTGAATATTATAATGTACGTGAACAGATTTATACTGTCATTGCAGAACTGTTTTCTAATTTTATGCACCAGGAATATTTCAATATGTTAAGTATAGAATTCTCGTTATTTGTGATTGTATGTGACATTGGAATCAATTTTGCCTCATAAGGTCTTAGAACAGATACTAGGCGTGCTTATCAAGCTAGTCAAAGATTTGAAGTTGCAACATCAGCATAAATATGTAAGCTCATTCTTCTTATTTCTCTAATAACTAAGTTTGCATCTTAAGCCTTAAGACTTAAGAATAAAAGTATACAATAAAGAAATTGGTATTTCACTGGCCAATGGCGAATTTATGATTGGAGGGACTAGTACCTTAACGTACACTACATTAAATTGTCAGGATGAGCTGCAAAAGACTTGGCTCTGCAAAAGGTGCGAGACCATGAGTGCCAAATTAAGGTTTGTATTTACAGCTTTATCTGGAATATTGAAGCTTCGCTGCAGTTGATTGTTTATATTCAACTTGGAGAATGTTTGGTTCTGATATTCTTCCAGTGGCTAGCATGATAACAACCCTCAGCTGTAAAAACTGACACACTCCCTCGGTCCCATACTCCCATAAAGATGTTCTCATTTGCCATTTTCGTTTGTCCTAGAAAGATAGTCCGATTTCCAAAACTGATAGGTTAAAATCATGGAACTTCCAAAATTGCCAGCCAAGGAAGAAGAGAGAGAGAGAGAGAGAGAGAGAGAGAGAGAGTATGAGAGCCAACCAAGGAAGAAAAGGGAGTGAATGAAAATATGCTGTGAAAATTTTGAATAGACAAATGGGACTATCATTATGGGTCAGAGGGAGTAGCATTCTAAACTTTACACCTTGTGTATCAAATTAAAAACAGTTGTTTTATAAATTGTTGATGTCAGAGTACTGGAGCATATTCTCCTGCTTGAGACTTATACTCAGGAATCAATTCCAGCGCTGCATAAAATAAGGTACTTTTTCTGACTTAGTACATTTTTTTATTTTTACTTTTGAGAGTTTGATTGACTTTTGACATTTCTTTCAGGAAATTTTTGCTTGAAGCTACTGAAGAAGCTTCCCTTGCCTACAATAAAGCAGTAAGTTTTATATTGCTGGCTGCTAGGGTGGGATTTTGCCTACAATAATCTCTTGCATTTCACAGTGCTACCAACCCAAAAGTTTACCTCCTTGCAATATTGCATGCCTACTGAAGTTAATATTCCAAATTCCAATACATGGCTAAGCCACATATAGCTAATGGGGGTCATTCGATCCCCTTGTTTTTGGAGTTATGTCATTTTTACCCCCTTTAAGTTTAGGAAAATAAATTTTTTACCGATAAAAACAGCAATGTTTGCAATTTTGACCCTCTTTAGTTTAGGAAAAATTTACCACTATATCATACTTTTGATCTCTTTCCAATTAAATCCCGCCTTTGACACTCTGCTTGATGGATTCTCTTTGAGCGTTGACATCCACATTGGTACTCCATGGGTATCCTAATAGTAAATGACATTTGTTGGACGTCAGGTTACAAGACTTCGTGAATATCAAGGAGTTGATCCGCACTTTGATCAAATTGCGAGGCAATACCATGATGTAGTTGTGGTAAGTTTGAAATTATCATACTAATTTGTCTTTGCTTGGTTTTTGGGTTCTAAAGAATTTCTGACATTGCCCTTGCAGAAGCTGGAAAACATGCGGTGGACAATACACCAAGTTGAGATGGACCTGAATCGTTTACCAGATCACCCCAACACTTAAAAAATCATAGGGAACATGAATTGCGCAAGGAAGCTGCAACGGGACGATTGTGCAGGACAAGACACTTGGGAAGGTTATCCAACTCCAAGGAGATCCGAGAAAGACCGTCTCTGCATTCCTCACTCGTCAATGACCCTGCTTTTTTCTTTTCTAATTTGAAGGCTAATGGAACAAAGATGGATACGAGTATTTGAAATGAATTAGTTCACTTTCTAAGGGATTTGTTATACATACGCACTCCCCTTAAACTGCGGTATAACTGTGGTACATCATGTCGAGCATTTGGTACAAACAAGACAACGCATCAACGGAGCGTAGCATTTGAAGTTTGATGTGTTATTTGCAATCGCGTGCAAATCTCAGTTGATCTCCCTCAGATTAGTAATGTGATGTCTTGAAGCCTTATTGGACTAGAACAGTTTCCCCGGTTGGGTTCCACTTCTCATCATCGTACAAAATTCCTCGTAATTGATCCTTCCATCCTGCGAACAGTTAACAAAGCCATAAAAAGTTGTTTTTCCGCTCTTACAACTTCAACTTACGGAAAAAAACAAAAAAAAAAACCCTCACATTATCAGTGTCTACTTCAGATATTATTTCCTTTATTGTGGCTTCGTTACCCATCCCATATTCTTTCATAGCTGATTCTAATTCATCTTTCGTTATGAACCTGTTACAGCATAAATTCAGTTGATTGGGAGCGCTTGGCGCACCGGAGTTTGCCCTTTTATATATATATATATATATATATATATATATATATATATATATATATATATATATATATATATATATATATATATATATATATAGAGAGAGAGAGAGAGAGAGAGAGAGAGAGTATAAATGCTACTATTGAAGCTTACCCACTGCTATCTTTGTCAAAATGTTGAAATGCTTTGTACACATATTCCTCCCTTTCTAATTTGTGTCTATGCATTGTCGCAGTAATGAATTCAATGTAATCAATTGATCCGTTTCCATCGACATCAGCCGGAGAGGTAAAAAAGAAAAGGATTGACCAAGAATTTCTCTGCCCGTGTCATTTTTCTAAAACATGTAGAGAATAAGATGGCCAAAAATGATTAACGCTTCCATAATCTGCTGTACTTCAACTTCCGTGAGCTTTGATCCCAGTCGAGCCAACCCTGTCTTGAGTTCCTCGTAAGTGATTGTCCCACTTTTATCAGTATCCATGTTTGTAAACATTGCTTTCAGTCCTTGTATCTCTTCTGCAGAGAGATTCTCTGCAATGACCTGAATTCCACCAGTCTTAGTTAGAAATATGACACGGACAATTTTTATTGACATTCCAGCGATCTTATGAGTTACGGAGTACATATATTATCATCTGAATGTGGCGAAATAGGGGAAAATGACGTTGAAAGATACCTTGAGTGCAAGTTTCTTGAGCTTATTCATAGCTGAATTGCTTCATCCTAGAAAGAACAGCACTGTCTATTGGCATATCAGATGCTTCTCCATCTTTTATCCATGGGTGCTCTGAAATAAGGAGATAGTCTCGTTTCCAAAATTGTTAGGTTAAAATCATTGAATAAATTTGCTGTAAAAGACGTACCAAGAACTTGGGCAGGAGTAATGCGCTTCTTGGGGTCCTGTGTCAACATCTTCCGAATCAGGTCCTTGGCACTATTCGATATAGATGGCCAAGGGTGGTTTACAAAATCAATATCTCCTTTCAATATTGCATCAAATATTCCCTTCTCCGTCTCTGCATTTGTTCATTTTATACATTTCGTCAAGCATTCAGGAAATGGTAAAACCAAAATATAGACTTACCACCCCAGAAAAGGCGGTACACCACTGAGCAAAATATACAATATAACCCCTGCACTCCATATATCGATCTCTTTTCCATATTTGCTACGCAAGACTTCTGGCGCAACATAATATGCACTTCCAACTATATCCTTGTACACCTTTCCTGCAATAAAAATTTCCGAAAACATATGGCCCAAGTACTCAAAGAAGTCATCTAAACGAGCGAAATAGATGAAGAAAAGCTGTCATAGTCCGAGCAAACTATTCTAGGATCTTAGCTAATATCTATGGGACCCTACTCGAGTCTCTATCTGGATTCTGAAAACACTTCTACTTCATGAAAAAGACAGAGATAAATGAATGGAACTTCTAATTGTATAAGCCTTCTGGATAGTCAAACAACATTCGAAATCAACAAGCCTATTCTCAGGAAACATACCTTCATTAATGAAAACTGACAACCCGAAATCAGTTGCCTTCAAAACAGCATTCTCACTACTATCCAACAACAGAAAGTTCTCGGGCTTAAGATCACGATGCATCACCCCCATAAAATGGCAAACATGAACAACATTAACAATAGCCCTGCAAATTGAAGCAGCAGCCCTTTCACTATAATGCCCTTTCGCAATAATCCAATCAAAAAGCTATCCACCAGCACAAAGTTCCATCACAAGGTGAACCGATTGCTTATCTTCATAAGCACTGGGGTGGAAATGGTTCGGTTTAGCTCGGTTTGGCCAAATTTAGAAGTCAAACCGCTAACATCGGTTTGAAAAAATTCCAAACCGAGCTAAACCATAAAAATTTTCAAACCGAGCTAAGCCAAACCGCTATGGTTCGGTTTGGCTCGGTCTAAACCGCGGTTTGATTTTGCGGTTCAGACCCCCGTCCATACCGCGATCTAGACCACGGTCCAAACCGCATTTCAAACCATAACAATTCAAAAAAGACAACATAAGCAGCAACATAAAGTTCCAAATAGGATATTACAATTCAAAACCCAAAATATAACAATTCAAAATCCAAATGAAGACATAATACATAAGCAGCAAGTCAGCAAGTGAAGACAGGCAAAGTATCAAACAGCCAACGTACCAAACAGTAACATAATTGTTCAAAAACTAAAAATAACAATTCCAAATGAAGACCGACAACATAAGCAAGCAGCAGCAAGTCAGCAGCAGCAGCAACTCAGTGACAGCAGCAACTCAGCAACAGCAGCAACATCAGTTACAAAATCTACAGATTACAGAAAGTGCAATTATGTGTTTTGTAGCAACTCAGTAACAGCAGCAACATAAGCAAGCAACAGCAAGAATAATGAAAAGCTTCTTTATGTTTTATGCAGTCATAAGAATCCAGTGACTACTTTCAAACAATTTTCGAAGATATAATAATGAAGTCTGTATGCATATACATACACACAGTTAAACATGCAGTGACCTCAAACTATTTAGGTTGAAATGTCCGGCGTAATGGAACAAATTGGTAGATAGTTTAGGGAAAGGGGAATTATGAAGTAGAACACAAGAAGTAAAGAAGTAAACTCTACTAATATCTCTCAGTAAGAATCTCACATAAGAAAATATTAATAGCCAACTGGAGAATCTCCAAGGAAATAAAATACTTAATTAATTTCAGATGCTAGATACAAACTAAGACGGACTCTTTTATATACCAAAACTAATGCCAGACTTCCTACAAATCTGGACCACTAACCCCACTTACCACTAACTATAATAAGTGGCATAACAGCCCTACTAAAATGGAAAGACTCAACAAATTAATAAAGAATAAAATCTTAGTAGACAACTTAAAAATGGAACTGACTAACAAACTAGGACTCAGTCAACTTCTGTAACTTATTCCTACGTGAGTAAGTAATTAGAGTCTTATCACGTCTCCCCCCTTTGAAAGTCACCTTGTCCTCAAGGTGGAAACTTGGAAACTGGGCCATCAATAAATTATAGTCTTCCCATGTAGCATCTTCAAGAGGGCGACCTTTCCAAGCAACTAGTAACTCCAAGATTTGTCCACCTGTCCAGCGCAATTCGAATGTCGAAGGAGCATTCTGTAGTCCAAAAGGCATGACAGTGAACTCGTAATGACCTGAGTGTGTTCGAAAGGCTGTTTTGTGAATGTCTCTAGGCTGGACTCGAGTTTGATGATAACCCGAACGAAGATCTATCTTTGAGAAGTAAGCTGCACCATTGAGTTCATCAAGCAACTCATCAACGTTCGGAATGGGATACTTATCAGGGATTGTAATGCGATTAAGTTCCCGATAATCAATGCACATCCTCCACGAACGACCTTTCTTCTTGACCAGTAACACAGGACTTGCAAACGGACTAGTATTAGGCCTTATGAAACCTTTGGACAACAAATCTGCAACTTGCCTCTCTATTTTGTCTTTTTGAAAATAAGGGCACCTGTAAGGTCGTATATTGGGTGGCTGCGAGTTGGGATGGAGCACAATTGCATGAGATTGTGAACGGAGTGGAGGGAGTGAAGTTGGCTCTGCGAAAGCATCAGCATACTCCTCGAGCAAATCTTCTCCATCAGCACGTCTCTCATGTGAACTAGTATGAGACTCCTGTTGCTTAATCAGGCTGTTAAATTCAGCTGGAAGTGGGGCACTTTTAGTAACCCCTTGAAGCTTATACTGCTTACCATCAACCCAAAAAATCATAAACATATGCCCCCAATTTGCTTGCATCGTGTTCAAAGAAGCCAGCCACTGAATACCCAATACCATATCGTTACCAGCAAGTGCAAAAGGGTAAAAATCACCAATAATTTTCAAATCTTGCACTAACATGTAATCGTTTTGCAGATTTTGTGGCAGCGTATTAAACTACCATTACCAATCTGAACACCACAAGGAGCTATGGATTGAGTAACCAACTGCAATTCAGAAACCAGCGACTCAGCTATGAAATTGTGCGTAGAACCGCTATCAACCAAGATCAGAACTTCCTTCTGCTTCAGCATCCCCTTCAATTTCATTGTGGTGCCTGATGCTTGACCAAAGAAGGCATGAAAAGAGATTTCAGCGTGGGACTCGGTGTTTTCCACCTTTTCTCCATCTCCTGAACAATCAAATCCGCATATCGGCTCAGCTTCCTCATTGATTTCCATGATTTTCAAGGTACCTGTTTTGCAACGATGGCCAGGCATAAACTTTTCACCACACCTATAACAAAGCCCCTTATCTCTGCGGTTTTGTTTCTCCAAATCCCAAGCATTTGAAGATGACTTTTGCAAAGAGGAATTCGGCGTTGAGGACACGGGTACATTCGAGCTTCTTGTGCAGCAAAGGTCTGTGAGCCAAAAGAGTGAATCTCGAGCAGAATAATTTGAAGGAGGCGGAGTACAAGTCGAGATAGATGATCCTGCTTCTTTCGGTCCACGGATCATAAGGTTTTTAGCCTCATATTCAATTGCAAGGCTCATAGCTTTGTAGATCGACCTTGGCTTCTGAATTCGAACATCGGCCTTCAACTCTTCCTTCAACCCATTCAGAAAGACGCCCAAGAGACAATGCTCAGCCGCTGACTCTTGCTGAACGTTTTGCAAACTCTTGTCGGTATTCTTGCACTGATCCCGTTTGTTTGATGCCACAAAAATGCTCATCTGGGTTCTGAAATTCAGCAGGACCGTAATGTTCCTGAAGCACCTTGGTGAGTTCTTCCCAATACATCAACGTACGCTCCGTGTTGATCCAAGCAAAGAGATCTAGTGCATCTCCTTCCAAATACATTGCAGCAATGTCAACCTTCAACTCATCTGGGGTTTGATAATACCGAAAGTATTTTTCTGCCTTCAAAATCCATCCTCTCGGATCACCTCCGTCGAATTTCGGAAATTCAATCTTCGTGGAAGGGCGTTTGGAGGGATTTTTCAGCCACCAGGGAGTGTTATAGTCATCTTCTTCATCAGAACCGCGAACATGTGCCTTTCCTCTGCCGTGGTTACTTCCTTCAGCCGCATTGACGTTGCTGGAAGAAGCCTTCAGAGCAGCCATATCAGTGTTCAGAGTGTGTAACTGATTAGCGATTTCAGAGAGTTGTTGCGCAAGAGCTTCCGGCACAGCTGTGGGGTTTTGTTGATCAGAGGAACGCGTGTTCACCATCTCTCAACCAGGCTCTGATACCAAATTGGTAGATAGTTTAGGGAAAGGGGAATTATGAAGTAGAACACAAGAAGTAAAGAAGTAAACTCTACTAATATCTCTCAGTAAGAATCTCACATAAGAAAATATTAATAGCCAACTGGAGAATCTCCAAGGAAATAAAATACTTAATTAATTTCAGATGCTAGATACAAACTAAGACGGACTCTTTTATATACCAAAACTAATGCCAGACTTCCTACAAATCTGGACCACTAACCCCACTTACCACTAACTATAATAAGTGGCATAACAGCCCTACTAAAATGGAAAGACTCAACAAATTAATAAAGAATAAAATCTTAGTAGACAACTTAAAAATGGAACTGACTAACAAACTAGGACTCAGTCAACTTCTGTAACTTATTCCTACGTGAGTAAGTAATTAGAGTCTTATCACTAAATCAGACTCGGCCATGTCAACTTTTGCAAACTAAACACTGGCAATCACAGCCACACATGCTGGCGTACAAACATACATACAAAACAAAGATATATATGTGAACCCAAATATATGTCACTAAATTAAAAGCTCACCTGCTATATCACAGTTATAAGAACTTCAAACTCCACAACCCCATTAGCTCAACCCCAATAAAAATACTTAATATGATGTTCCAACTTACACCCCTAGCGTCAATAAACAATGCCCGCACCACTCAACTTAAGAGTACCTAATAGAAAGTAAAGCTTAAACGTGTATGATGTTCCAACTTACACCCATTATATTATACGGAGTATTAACAACTTGGATGATATCGCAATCGTTTTGGCAATAATTCGAAACATGAAAATTGACTAGATAATGATATAGGATGTTCAAATGGAACCAATGGAGTAACCAAGTCCTGGTGGTGTGCATGAGACGAAGTCGTACAACCAAATTTTATGAATCTACATAATTGATCATTTTGCATTATCATGAGTGACTTGACTCCAAACAAAGTTATAAGACAAAGAAATCCAAAAAAAAACATGGAAACCTAAGTTCATAGTCCATAGAGCTCACCTTAAATTTCAGGGTTCAGCTTGGAAGATAAAGTTGCCAGAGTACAACAAAGTCTGGCTTCCGAGGCTAAAGAGTTAGCAACACTCCCAATAGATCTCAGCTCTTCATGAAACTCTGGATGCATTACCAGTGAAGAAAAATGCTCATCCAGAACCAGACCTAGACAGTTCACAATTTGCTCAAGAATAGGGACCCAATTGCAAGCTTGCAAATTTGGCATAATTGAATCTTTAGGACCAGGACATGCTTGAGGAAACCTTTCATACTTCTTCAGCCACTTAACAAGATATTGAATAAGACCCATCATCTGCGAGCCATTTAACTTACCAATACAAAAAGATAATATAACTTCATCAAGATTTGATGATGCAACTAGATAATGCAAACACAATTCAGAAGCTGAAAACTCATCATGTGCCATCATAAGCATAACAGAAGCATCCTTTGCCAAGCTAACCATTTTCTCAGGAAGCCGTTTATCACCAGACATTTCAATAGCCATCAATGCTTGACTCTCCCATTCCTTCCTTACACTAACCATGCTACTATAATCATCTTTAGGAGGCGAAAGAAAGAACTTCATAATCAAAAGTACATCATCCGACTGAAAATTAGAAACATGTTTAACACACAAACAAACCAAATCTGGCCTCTTCTTCTCAATCAAACTTCTTATCAACTTCGAAGAGCACGACTGGTCAACTAACCCCTGACCGATTAGGGTTTCCAAAACCTCCCAAATTTCAAGAACAAGACAACCCTCCAGCACCAAAGCCACAACTGCCTGACCCATCAAAAACCCGACCTTACTTAACATTTCACTAATATACCCTTTATCTTTCAGCGGAACACTTACCGGTATTCCAAGTTTCTCCCCATTCTTCTCCAAGAATGTACGGAACATATCGATAAACGATTCCTTAGTAAAGGAATTAGGGTTCTTAAGCTTCGTGGACAATTTCCTGGAAAACTTTTGGCCTATTTCAATAAGGTCGGTATCAGTTTGAGAGATTTTCCATCCGTCAACGCGTATGAGAGGTGCGGTATCTGTTGGGTCTTCGGATAGGGGTTTCAGATTGAGGAAAATGGGATTAGGGTTAAGAGTTATAGGGTATTCTGATTTTAGGGTTGGTTGGTCAGTAGTAGCCAAAGTACCAAACAGTAACATAATTGTTCAAAAACTAAAAATAACAATTCCAAATGAAGACTGGCAACATAAGCAAGCAGCAGCAAGTCAGCAGCAGCAGCAACTCAGTGACAGCAGCAACTCAGCAACATCAGTTACAGAATCTACAGAATGTAGAAAAGTATGCAAAACCCAGATTAGCATAGAGCTAAAATCTCAAAAGAAACACAAATTGGAAGAATTGAACAAGGATAAATCCAAGAAATTGAAAATCAAATACAAATACGCAAGCTTCAGAGCACAAATGAATGATAAGAAATAGAGCGAGAGAGAGAGAGAGAGCGCTTACGATTGAGATGGAAGATAGAGTTGAATAAAGAAGATATATGAAAGATTAAATTCTGAGCTATCTGTGGGTGCTGGCTCGGTGGCTCCAGAAGGACCGGTACAGAACGGGGACTAGGGGGCCTGCAATGGCGCCGGAGAGAGAGAGAGAGACGAGAAGAGAGATAGAAAGAGAAAGAGGGGCCCTAATTTTCTATCTCAAAAACCATAAATTTTACTTATATACATAGATATATTTGCAATTCCATAACAAAATTGAATTCAAAGATTTGATAACCCTAACCCATCTAAAGTAGGGTGGTTCGGTTGGTATACTTAGAACTTTATTTTCTTTATCTGTATCTTAAACCAAAGTATGATTTGGTATAAGAAAATGTCTGTCTCGTCACCAACCACAAAAGTCGGTATACCAAGTTTATGGTACGGTTGGTATTCGGTTGGTACGGTTGGTATTAGACATATACCAAAATGTAAATAAAGACAAAAAAAAATGCATTTATATTGTTTTGAACAACATATTATAACAAAAAAATACGTCTCAAAACACAGAAAATACGTCTCAAAAAGTTTACTCCATTTTTGGCGATCTCTTAACATCCTGAAATAACCTTTTAAGCATCTGGACTAATGAAAAAAATTAGTGGTGAGAATCACAAATACTTGCACTATTTATTACATGCATTCAGTTCATTGATGTAATGAAAAACAATAACCCTTCATCCATGGTTTTATACGCAACGGTATAAGTTTTTCTTTGCAATAGACATCATGCAGTATGTAAATGAGTACATGATTGAGCAGTGCACCCACTTTACAACAACTTTAGAAACATTCATATGAAGAAAATGATATCTTGTACCAAAATAATATGAAGAAAATGATATCAAACAAACCGGAATATCTTGCCACTACATGACATCAAAATACAAACCTCAACTTGTTGTCTCCTAAGCCAATAGGCATGGTTAGTATAATAAACCATTTTTTTAAAACGTATGATTTATCGAGAAGAAAGAAAGGCTTATAGGGTTAGATTTTTTTTAATTTTTTTTATATGTATATAATAATATATATTTTATATTTTTTTTAAAAAAAAAAGTCGGTATTTCGGTATACCAACCGATTTCACTTCTATATACCACGTACCAACCATTTTCACTAATTGGTACGGTACTACCGTACCGAAAAATCGGTATACCGATTTCACTGTACCGATTACAATTGGTACGGTTGGTATATGGATTGGTTGGTATGGAAGAGTACCATTTGCCAGCCCTAATCTAAAGTCCTACCAGGATTAGGAAATTTACTATCGGTCCTTTATTCTTAAATGGATGCAGATGCCTTTTACAATTTAACTGAAATTATACGGATACCACTCATTTATTGACATGTTTTGCTTTTAATCTTTTATTATAATCTTTATTTTTGCAATTTTATGAGATTTTCATAGTTTTTTCAAAAACAACTTAAAGATATTCACAGTTATTTTAATTAATTTCATAATCTTTGCATGAAAATAGCTATCATTTTTAATTCATATTTGTTTTTAGTCTCTTATTATGACCTTTATTTTTGCAATTTTATGAGATTTTTTGACATATTTGTTAAGTTCACAATTGTTTTTAGTTTTTTATGACATCTATTTTTGTAATATTATGAGATTTTTGACATATTTGTTAAGTTCACAGTTGTTTTAGTTAAATCCACGATCGTTTAAGTTAAGTTCACTGTTGTTTTTAGTCTTTTATTTCCTCTATTTTTCTATTTTATAGATTATTTGAATAATTTGTTAAATTCATCGTTGTTAATTATGTTCACAATTTTCAAGCCACTTGAAAAGCTAAGAGAAGGGACACTTGGGTTTCTTCAAGAAAAGAAACAACATCACAAGTTTCCTCCTCCATTTTGCCTTGAAAATTTAACATACATATACTACTACTAGTGCTATCCTTCTATGATTTACTTCTTTTTAGCTTAATCCCTCACAGACCAAAAGACAAACACTTTAATATGAAAAATTGAATATGAATTGGACGTGGGTGTAAATTATTTAGAGTGAAACAACCTTTCAATTTTCCAAAAACATTTTCAGTTCAATGTATTGTTTTCAACAAACCACCATAATCTGCAAACATATCCCAAAAATTTCAAGAGATCAAACCAAAATTCTTCTTGAAAACTTTTTTTTTTTTAAATTAGCCTATTAAATCTACAAAGAAGCTAATAAAGAACGAATTGGAAGAAGTGAAACTCAAGAGCCAAGGCAGCATAAGTATCTCTTTTTGCAGAATTCCTAGATCCTTTGGTCGTGATCCACGAATGAATCGAAGATGACACATATATTTGAGGGGATGTGTCGACGACGGCGAAGGGAGGAGGGAAGAGGCGGAGGGAAGTGGGCTCATTCGAGGATGGAGGAGGTCGCCGAAGGTAGGGGAATGACCGGAGATGGGGAAGGGGAGGGGTCGCCGGAGGAGGGAAAGGGCTGTTGGAGATGGGGAATGGGTGGTCGGTGTGGTGAGGGAAGAGAGGGCAACGAGGAAAGAGATAACATGAGTGTGTTTGTGTGAGAGTAGTTTGGGTGTCATTAAACTAGCAAGAGATTAGGTGAGATTTTGATTATAATGTTGGACTAGGTGGTTAAATTTCAAAATCATTGTCTTAATTTTTAGGGTAAGTACTATGCGGTAATTTCCCCTTTAATAAAATTTTAATGCAATAACCGTTGGTTTTATTTTCTACAGAGAAAAAAAAACACCATCATGTGTACCTATTATTCTTTAAATAAATTCAAATCATTTTGATTTTAAAAGCGCTTCTGACCGTAAGACCATTCAGCCAAATCAATATTTCAAATAAGACCAACAGATTTTCAAGACTACAAATAAACTCTTTGCCTCTTATACTTACGTATAAGACTAATTCGCCATTTATATCAAAGGTATTTGAGCCATTTTTTCCTCAATTTTTAAGAAAATAAATAGAAAAAACTCTAATATTTTATAAAAACTGACTCTTATACTTTAAGAATAAAACTAAATAAAATCTTATTAAAAAAGTAGTCATTTTTTCACCTTTTACTCAGTTTTTAAGAGAATAAATAAAATTATTTAAAATAAAAGACTAAAATTAGTTTTATACATAAATATAGGAAAAATTCCCCTAAGACCCCCTGCCCAGATGATATTCCTTTTTAAAGAGCCACCCTTTTGTAAATCTCAAATAAATAATTATCACCATATTATAATTTCACAAACACCCTCACTCTTGTTGACCTGTCAAATAAAACCTCTAAATACTGAAACCACTCCTACCCCTCAAACAAAACCCTAGCCTCCCCTCCCTCCTCCCTTATTCAAACACATTTTCTCTTTCTCTCAAACACAACCCGCTTTCTCACTATCTCTCATACAATGCACATCATTCCAGCCCATCGTCTCCCCCCTCCTCCAACCGGCGAACTTCTCCATTCAATTACGTCGATGGTCTCTCTCTCTTCTCTAACTCGTTCCACCGCCGTTTTTCCTACTCCGACCGTTTCTCATTTCAGATCCGACCAATTTCACTGTCGGGCCTCCTCCGATCGATCGACTCTTTCGCTTGGTCCTAGGCACTCTCTCTCCAATTTGACTCTCCAGCGAACTCTCTTCCCCTGCTCCGACCACCTTCCTCCGGCGAACCCTCTTTCCAATCCAACTCCGACCCTTTTCTCCTTTCTCCGACGCTTTCTCTCTCTGCACTTCAGATCTGACCATTTTTGCCTCAGATCAGGTCGATCTTCACCTCCTCCTTAGCCGTCGATCTTCTTTATCACGTTTACAACCAGATCTGCAAATTCTGACATCTTCTTTGATGACATTCGATTTCAAAACTCTACTTCGATCTCCTCCCTCGACTCGTCCTACTCTTTCCGTAGAGTAATTAATTGTTGATATGAATTTGGTGTGGATTTTTAAAATCATTTACTAGTGTGAATTTGGTGCACAAAGAATCCAATTTTGGGGTTGTTTTGTTTGTACGACTATTTTGAGCCGTTAATTGTGGTTGATCTATGCCTTTTCTTTTCATTTAATAAAAAATGATCTTATACTTCAATAAGAGGCAAAATGGTTTTATAAGTCAATTATAAGAGGTGATTTGGTCTTATAATTAAAGATATAAGAGTTGTAATGTGTAAATTATGAGACTAATTCATTGTTATTATTGAAATTTTTAATTTTTTTGGTTGAAAAAATTGTCTTATAAGATATGAAGTAGTTATAAGAGGCAAGTTGGTCTTATAATTAAGTTATAAGAGTTGTAATGTGTAAACATGAGATTAATTCATTGTTATTATTGAAACAAGTGGTCGGTCGTCGGCTGGAAAGGGATGGAGAAGGTGAGGTGCTGGGAAGGCCACCGGTGCTAGAGATTGAGAAGGTGAGGCGACTAGAGTGTCGCTGATTTGTCAGCGGGGACGAAGAAGAAGAAATATAAGGTGTAAAGAGAGAGAAGATGTAGAGAGAGACGAGAATGTGAGTGAGGGAGGGAGGGAGAGAAGAGGTTTGTAGAAACAAGGTATAGAGGAGGATTTATTTGAAATTTTGTTTTAGAAAACTCCTTTTTATAAAATCACAAGATTTTGGGGGAAACTAGTTTCTCCTTAAGTTATAGAAAGTCCTGTTTTATAAAATGTTCCTAAATATTCACTAACTACTTGCAAGTAGAAATAAAATGGACTTTTTATAATTTATGGAGAAACTAGTTTCTCCCAAAACTTACTCTTATAAAATATGTAATATCTCGTGTCCTTATGTGTTTTATTGATTTGGTAGAAGCACCATTTTAAAATTATTCATTTTAAAACCAACCCCAAAACTAAAAAATAAAATAAAAAAAAAAATCCTATCAAGCATATGCCCTTCCATCTCCCAACCTATGCCTATCTCCTTTCCATGATTCTGGAATGATAAACAACTTTCCTTTCTTTTCTTGCTTTAGAAAAAAAAAAAAAAAACTTTCTTTTCCTTTATCGTATTAAATAGAGATTGCTAATAAAGCCTAAAAATCCTCCCTATATACCTACAAACACGCTATAAACACATTTTTAAATGATTTTTTTTTTTTACTATTCGGTTATAAATGAAAATCTTATGTATAAATGTTACATATATTCAGTTTCATTTATATATTACTAGAGCAAGCCCGTATTCAAGGACACTTTTTTTTTTTAAGGACAAAATGGGAAAGGGACAACTTAATGAGGGCAAAATGGGAAATTCACCACTTGAAACTGTTCATTCAACTGTTCATGGCAAGCTGCCATTTATACTATACTCCCTCCGTCCCGGTAGAAGCGTCGCCATTTTAGGGGTGGCACGCAGATTAAGAAAAAGTGTGGGAAGAAAAAATGTTGTGAGTGTAATTTGAAAATAGGAGAGAGAATTAGTGGAGGAAATAGTGAATTTAAAAAGTGTTGTGAGTGTAGAGGAGAGAGAATTAGTAGAGGGAATAGTGGATGGGTAATAAAATATTAATAAAATATTTCCTTTTTAGGAAAGGGTGACACTTTAAACGGGACACCCTTTTGAGTAAAAAGTGATACTTCGGGTGGGACGGAGGGAGTAGATTACTTCGTCTGTTCCAGAAATGTCGCACTTTTTTATATTTGTACGAAAGCAATAACTTTTTAGGTTAATTTAATTATTTATAAAAAAATTAAAAATTGTTATTAATAGTATTTATTATGGTGTATCAATAAAAAATTATATTTTGATTATAATTAAAGTAATTTAAAATTAAAGCTTAATAATTTTTTATATTAAAATAAAAAATTATTGCTCAATATTTTTAATACTAACATAAAATAAAATAATTAATCATCGAGTAATTTTTGGACCCTAGGCAGGCTAGTAGAGAGCCAAACCTTACCCGCCGCCTGCTAATCTTACTAATTTCTTTTCAATCCATGATGACCAAAACGTCCTTTGTATAGTGCTGCATTAACTTTATTTCAGAGACATTTTTTTTCATTTTGCAGTGAAAAGGTTTTTTTTTTTTTTTTAAAAACTCTGTTGCAGTGATATAAATAAATAAATGTAATATGTGTTGCCAATTTTTGTGGTGGGCCCTGGCAATTGTAAGGGTTGAATTGGATTGAGTGGAGTTGCGGAGGGTTAGTCGGTTGAAATCAAAGTTCTAAAAAGCGCTAGGCGGATGCTAGGCGGCGGAGCCGAGCTTAGCGCCTAGGCGGGGACTAATCGGGATTAATCGGGACCTAGGCGGGGTTTAGAACTAGGCGTTGGAGAGGCTGCCAGCCAGGCGGGCTGGCGCCCAGGCGGGTCTTTTAACATTTGGTTGAAATAAGTCGATCTGCTATCATCCGTTTAAGTTAGCGAGGCAAATGGGTCAGATGGATTGCCCGATTTATTGTTTTGGCCCGAATGCATTAGATTAATTAATTATGGCGTTTACGGGTTTTTGAAATGAGTCGGTATCGGGTTGGGTCGACCCGTTAATATTAGTGGGTTAAGATGGGTGACCCGTTTCACCCTGCTACTAACTTCAACGTGTTAAGTTGGTCGAGTAATTAATAGGTTGAATCGGGCAAATTAATGCGTAACGGAGCAAAATTAACAGGCCTAGTCCGGTCAAAGCCCATAAACTTGTCGATCCATCTGGACCGAGAAAAGAAAAAAATAAATCTTTCATCTTTCTCAAACAACCTTTTGATCGACGATCATGATATTTATCCTTGCTTACGCACACACCCATTTCATTTATTTCTTGAAAAAAATAATTAGGAAATAGAATACTAATTGAATTGGAAAATTAGTGAAGAACCCTCATTGATAAATACAATTGACCCAAAAAATCAAATCAAAACAATGAATGAATGTGTAAAAAAAATTTGAAGAAATAAGCATTAGATTCTTGGAGAAGGAGGTTCTGATTAGCAATATATTGTTGAAGGAAGGAAATAGGAAAGAATCGTGGTCAGCTGGTTTGTGAGTTGACTCACGAAGAACAACTGCAAACCACCTTCCTCAACAACAATGGCAACAATGTCAAGCCGTCCAATGGAAGAAGAAAGAAAATGGCAGAAAATATGAATGAATCAACGAACGAAGGGAGAGTATCGAGAAATTCTAAAAAAAAATATCATTCCATTATATCGTATTATATTTACGTAAAAGTGAATATAATAATATTGAATGCAGTATTATAAATTACTGTATAATTATTTTTTTTTGTCATTTCGATCTAATGAGAAATTTGAGAAAAAGTTATTTATTACAAAAAGAAACTTCCCGGATGAGGATGGAACGTGGTTTCAGATGAGGATGGAACGTGGTTTCAGAGTTTAACTAATACTCCCCCCATCCCACCCAACTTATGATTTTCTCTTTCGATACGGAGATTAAGAAATACTATTATAATAAGAGAAAAGAGAATGAGTCGAAATGGAGAACCCGCAAACAGAACAGCCATCAAGAAACTGATCTAAGAGATATACATTTGCAGTCAATCTGTCCTTATTAGTAATTTCACTAAGCAAGCTTTGGTTCAGACTGCTGCTTAAATTTTCTGCTTTAAAACTTGGCGTAACTCTATCTTTTGACTCTCCATCCTTGCCTCCATAAGCTTTGCTTTCAAACTATGTTTCTGCATTCTGCTACCACGTGGCCATTCAATGCATCCTTTCATCCCGCGTGTTATATGTGGGTTCCCACCTGAATCCGGTGAGACGGAGCCCCCGTCTGGGGAAGAAAGCCTTCCGACGTTCATTCCTTCCACACATATTGTCTTGTAGTTTTCCCCGTTACTTTGGTGTGATCTCCATAGTCGAGATATGGATGAAGCCTTTTTCACTTGTTTGGTTGGAACGGAAAAGACTTCACTGATTTCGGTTATTGGGGTTTCCTCCCCTGCATTTTCTTCCCACTCTGTTCCGCTGAGCTGCATATTGCTGACAGATGGATCACTCCCATTGGTGGAGTAGCTCGAACCTTGATCCTCGACATGGCTAACAGTTTCCCACCCACTTTCATCATCATCATCATCTTCATCGATATCGTCATTTTGATTGAAATAAGGATTGGAATGTCGCTGAATACCATCTTTATTGAGCATATTCGCCTCAGGGCTGACCGTATGAATTTTTGAGCCATGGCTAACGGGACTATAAACAGGACAAGCTTCAATCTCCCTCACATTTGTTTCCCCAAAATTAACATCTTCAAAAACAGAGAAAATATCATCCGGATTCGGGGGCTCATAAGTAAAATCCCTCATCTCCTGAATACTCACAGATGCAGCAGCCTGGCGGAGAACCTCTGCTGTCCTCATCTCTTCATCATTAAAGATCGCACCTTTTGAGCTTAAGAAAGCCTCCATATAAGCTACTAGCTGGTTCATTTGTGAATATTTTTCCTCAAGACTCACTTTTGCATCAACTAGCTTCATTTGGACCCGCTCTTCACGCCAAACTTCAGCCATCTGTAACATCTTCCTTTCATCTTCGACTTCCTCCCGCATCTTAGAGGATTCTCTTTTCAGTGCTTCAACTTCAGCCTTGTCTTCTCCGATTTCCTTTGCCAGTTCATCGCATACTTCCTCTATCAATTCTCTAGCCTTCCGTTCTTTCTCGTAGTCCTGCATAAACCGCTTTGCTGATAATTTGACGGCAGCCAATTCATTGACTAATTTGGAATTTACTATTTCCATCCTTTGGCGATTTTTCCTCTCTCTATTTAAGTCATCTTTTATGTCATCAATAACCGCACGAATTTTCTCATGTTCTCTGCTACGCCATACGGCCCTTTCTTCACTGAATTTCTTTAAGAAGTGCTCGAGCTTCTTCTTGGAGGACCGACGCTCATTTTCAAGCTCGTTAATACGAGACTGGGCCTGCTCAAGTTCTAGTTTAAGTGCAGACATCATTGAAACCACACTTACTTGCTCCTCGAGAGGCTTTGAACGACCGTAGATCCGGTTTACTTCATCTGAAACTTTCCAGCAGCCAGGGTCCCACTTTGTTGCCCCCTCCATTTCAGAGTTGGAAAAATGGAAAGACGGTTCGAGCTACAAGGGTAACACAGTAGGGCAACTATCAGTTTACTACAATCAAATTTTAGAGATAGTATAAGCAGCAAACTCAGCCTTTTGTATGATTTCCAAAGGGGGCAATGCTAGGAACTCGGAAGGTTGGAATTTCGCCACGAGGGCTTTGAACTTGAAACGAAAAGAAAAATAAAAGAAACCCAAGCCTACATAGAAATGGGTTTAACATATCACAGAGAACACATAAAACAGAAAGTTTGTACTTATAGAGCACCAAACAATGCCATGAAACAACCTACGCTGCCTCCAAATAATAAATGCATTTAAATATCTTAAAATAGAAATGAAAACACACATTTATTATTTTCACATTTAGGCATCACTATACGTGCGAACTAGTTGGTATAGGATTATAAGAATAAAGATGGGAATGGAAAAATTCACCAAATGTCTTAGACAAGACACATGCTAATTTAACCGAAGGTTGGGTCTATGTCTATGTAGCATTAACTTTTCTGCGGGCACCTCACGTAACAGGCGAGTTACCTAAACTTAGGGTCCTAGCTTCAGTACGTCCACGATTTAACCCGCTCGTGGATAGTAATACTCCCTCCATCCCTAAATAGATGTCAAAATTTCCAATAAAAATGTCCCAAAATGAATGCCCAATTTTTAAGTAAGTTACTAAATTCTCTATTTTTAAATGAAGTTCTCATTCATACTTACACTTATGTTGCAATATGATGGGATCATTAAGGGTTTATATGTACTTATGTGACTAAAAATGCTTAAATTTAACTTTTTTGCAAACGTACCTCAAAATGAAAATTGGGCATTCATTTAGGGACGGAGGGAGTACAATTTAGGTCTCAATAGAGACCAAGAGATTACCTTACGTAGGAAACCATTTCTTGGACCAGAGACAGATTGAGGACTCTGCACCAGATCCTTCGCTTGGGAATCATACGATTTTCTATAGTGATGAGCAGGAGAATGGATCCCGTGATGGTTTACTGCAGACTGCATAGAAGAAAACAAAAAAAAATCGTAACTTAATGGCTTCATAACGAAGACCAACAGATCCCCACCAATCAAGTCAATTCCCAAATCAAGACCCGGGAAAAAATTAACAGTAAACAAAAACAATTTCAGATGTTAACTTAATATATTTAACAGTAAACCATTTGATATCAGAAACCCAGAATTATGGGTGTTTGTAAACCATTTGATATCAGAAACCCAGAATTATGGGAGTGCAAACACCGACACCTAGGTTATCAAAAAAAAATTAAAAAAAAAAATCAGAAACCTAAATTTACGGTGTCATCACCTTCTTCAGTCTTATGATCCTAGTAATAAATATAGATGAATTAAAACAATATTTAATGATATCAATAAAATTCCAATTTAAATTACCCTAAAAGACATATTTTTAATCAGCAGACACCATACTTGAATGGTTGTAAGATTTAATCGAAGATAAATCGGTTAACATATCGAACCCTAAAAATAACACATTTAATCAAGCTGTACCTGAAACCCTAATCCATCATTTTTCGGAGCACAACCCAAATCGCCGCCGTTACTAGGGACTTCCGGCAAATGCAACCTCCAGAGACCAGCAGCAAGCTTTCTAGCCGAAACAACTGCATCTCCACCCCCTTTCACTTTCCGTCCACTTTTCCGACCAGCCTCCGACGGAGACTGCTCTTCCGAAACTGAATCATCCTTCGCCCTACTTTCAATGAACTTCCATTGAAGCAATGGAGTCTCCGGTCTGCTCCTTTTCCCAGCCGCCGGACCTCCGTCCCTCTTCACCCGCACTCCGGCGCCGGGATACCCCGGGTTCCGAGCTCGTCTGCTGAGTGGCTTTCTAGAGATGGGTTTGGGTAAAAGATCTGAATCAGGAGATGGGTTGAGCAATTTGGAAGAAAAAATAGTAGGGAGGTCAGTATTCCGGGTAATCTTCATCGTCTCCGCCCAGATTCAGCCATTAGAGCTCCTACTAGAGCTAGTGAGAGTGTGTATTTGTGTGTAATGGAGAGATAGAGAGGGGAAAGGGAGCTCTCGTGAGTGGGAAAATGAAAGAGAACTGAGGGATTTTCTCGAGAAAGTGACGCCTTTGCAGACAATGAATGTTAAAGGACAATCTCTTCTCAAAATAAAAAACAAAGCATTACTCCCTCCGTCCCTGCCGAAGCGTCACTTTTTACCCAAAATGGCATTTCGTTTATAGCGTCACCCTTTTCTAAAAAGGAAACTTTTATTAATATTTTATTATCCCATCCACTATTCCCTCCACTAATTCTCTCTCCTCTACACTCACAACATTTTTAAAATTCACTATTTCCTCCACTAATTCTCGGCAAATTCTAAATACAGGGAGTTTAAAATACAGGGATCCCGGGAAATTACTAATTTGCCCCTTTATATACCAATTTTTTTTTTTTATCATTTCAAACACTCTCTCTCTCAGACTCTCCCTCTTCTCTGTGAACGAACGAGAGAAAGGCGATTTCAATCGACTCGCAACAACGGAAAAAGGAAAAATCGATAATGGTGAGAGTAAAAATCCCGGCGTCCCAACCCCGCCGCACTGGAGCCGACGCTACCGCCAAAGTAATCGTCGCCGGAGCGTCCTCTTCGACCGTGCCCGTAAAGAAGGTAAACTTAAACCTAATTTAATGGGACATCTCGAGTGAAACCACTCGAGATGAATCTCGAGTGGGTTTATACGAGATGTCTCGTATAAACCCACTCAGATGCATCTCGAGTGGTTTCACTCGAGATGTCATCCCACCGTTGTTGTTGATTTGTGTTAGATTGTTTAAAATTGAATCCAAGTTTTGGCATAAACTGGGTAGCGATGAATCTGGGTTTTAATGGGACATCTCGAGTGAAACCACTCGAGATGCATCTCAGTGGGTTTATACGAGATGTCTCGTATAAACCCACTCAGATGCATCTCAGTGGTTTCACTCGAGATGTCATCCCACCGTTGTTGTTGATTTGTGTTAGATTGTTTAAAATTGAATCCAAGTTTTGGCATAAACCGGGTAGCAATGAACTGGGTTTTAATGGGACATCTCGAGTGAAACCACTCGAGATGCATCTCGAGTGGTTTTATACGAGATGTCTCGTATAAACCCACTTCGAGATGCATCTCGAGTGGTTTCACACGAGATGTCTCTAATGTATTGTCTCTCTCTTATTTGTGTTTTTGTAGGCACGTGAACCTATGACCGTTTCCAGAAAGAGGAAGGCCGATAAGCGTTTGGAGAGAGAAGAAAACCGGAGGAAGGCCCGGCACGAGGGAGCCACACTGATGATGAGCAGGAGGAGGAGGCGGCGGTCGATAGGGATAGTGGGGAGGAGGAGGAGGATAGTTCGATGGGGAGGAGGAGGAGGATAGTTCGATGGGGAGGAGGAGAGTGATAGTTACGGTGGTGGAGGTGGAGGTGGAGGTGGAGGTGGAGGTGGAGATGGAGATGATGATGATGGTGGAGGTGGAGGTGAGGAGGAGGTGGAGGAGGAGCAGTGAGGAGGAGGAGGATATAGTAGAGCCTCCTAGACCACCGAGACATGGGAGGAGGCGGGGGTCGGAGTTGTGGCTATCGGGCGGGGACGGGGAGGAGGCGGGTGTGGAGGGGCGACCATCATGGCGGCTTGAGAGGGACCCCGGTGGTGGCCCGCAGGATGTTTCCTTGCTATACGGGTTCGGTGATCACCGAGCCTGACAGATTTGGAGTGACTCCATTAGTGAGTCATTAGTGACTTTCCGTGCACGAGACCGACGCATCTCGGATAGGTAAGCTACTAATTAATGTGATATGTTTAAAATCTTGAAGTCATTTATACCACACACACACCGTAAATATTCCTTTACTTATCCCATGCCGCTTTTCTCGAGAATTGATTATATTTTTGTTTCGAATCAACGGGTTCGACCGTGATGCGCATCCATTGCCGCCGATAGAGCACAGGCGGCCCTCGTGGATGCGTCGGGCCTCCCGGCCGAGGCACGGTGCGGTCATTCGGAGGCCGAACCATGCGCGCTACGGCATTTTGGAACGGTGGTCTCTGAGACTAACTCGTTCCATATGCCTTGGGGGAGATGACGATCACGCCGCATGACGTCTTTCATATCCTAGGTATGTTGTTGTTATATACTACACTCCGTCCCGCACGACTTAGGATTTTGGTCAACTTGAGTTCACTTTGACCGAGTAATTTAAACAAAAAAATAATTATCCAAATAAAATTCTAAAAATTGTTATTGTATCAAGCCTATATGAACCGGTCTACATTCATGTCGGCATTACCGTTTATTTTTATAAATTCATCTCTTGTCTTGAAATGTTTATGTTCATTTTCATTTTACGTATCACCGTGCAGGCCGACTGTTCGGTATCCGGACCCAGTGCCTGACCTATCCGGCATCCGTAGCCACCTCCAGTTGATCGGCACTGGGGACTCATTGAGGGAGGTCGAGCGCCTATTTACTCAGCGTAGAGGGCATGACGGATGCCCGCGTGCGTCCGCGTATATCCTGCACCTATTTGGGTTGCACGATGTTCGTGGACAAGAGCGGGGATAAGGTGCCCGCAGCCTACCTTCCCACTTTGCATGGATCTAGACGGCCTCCCCACTCTCTCCCCGGGGATCGGCCACTTTGGCATATATGCAGAGAGTTGGGAAGGCGTCCAGATCCGGATGCAAGCAGATGGGCGGTTGTGCGGCTCTCCTAGAGGTACATCTTACTCCATTCACTTTCTTTTTACTGTCTACTCCCCCCCCCACCTCTGTTATTAAATGTTGCATTTGAGTAGTTTTTAATACTTTTTACATACATATCAGGCCTGGATATACGAGTACTTTCCGGTTTCGGCGGAGTTACCGACCCGCAGGTGGCAGCACAGGCGGCCGAGAGCCCGTAGATGGTCTCGTGATGATTCGGCTGGGAGGTCGTTCGATCATCTTGTGCGGTATCGCCGCATTCTTGACGGGATGGGGGCGACGGTGTGAGTTATTCATATTAAAACCGTTATACGTTTTTGTGTCCTTCCTTAGATATTATGTTGACTTTGCCTAACAATGTCTACTCACAGTTATTTGGACTCCTTATGGGACCGGGTCGGACACGATCTTGCTGTTTCATACTACGGGGGTGTTATACGCTTACGTGACATCACTGAGGCGTATATGGCGATCGTGTGACCGGGCGGTTCGGGTACCGACGAGAGGATCCCAGGCTGCCCCCATAGCGAGCGAGATATGCGTTTTGGCAAAGGGTCGAAGGGGTATCGAAGCATTATGGTGGTGACATAGATCGGACTTGGGCGGATTGGGTTGAGTTTGGCATGGCGGAGTTCGGGCCGATACAGTTGGGGGCACTATTTACGGGGAGATCATCCGCGCCTTTGTTCCTCACGTGACTCCGGATTATATGGCTTGGTTTCGTGCGAGGAGTCATATTCGGATAGCTAATCCGATACACGATCCCCAGGTGACATTCCACCTCCCCCTCCCTCCCAGGCGATGTTCCACCGCAGCCTATGGTTGCGGAAGGCACGAGCCAGGCTCTTGCCATTCAGCTGACGGATGAGAGGTTCCCGGAGGATCGGCAGAGCTACTCTTAGAGATCTACGAGATGTTAGGAGGTCCCACTTAGGATTTATTTGTTTGCTTCGGTTTGAACTTGTAGTGGACACCTTTTAGATTGTTTTAGTTTTGTTGTTGATGTTGTGTTGTAACTCCACTTCCTTTAATATTTTGACCAATGTCATAAGCATGAAAAAGTCTTAAAATGTCATCTAGATCTTAGAAAAAATTTAAAAAAAATAAAAAACCTATACGTGTACCACTTTCGGATGCTCGGGACATATTCCTTAAAACCCTAAAAAATGGGACATTTTTGTAACTCCACTTCCTTTAATATTTTGACCAATGTCATAAGCATGAAAAAGTCTTAAAATGTCATCTAGATCTTAGAAAAAATTTAAAAAAATAAAAAACCTATACGTGTACCACTTTCGGATGCTCGGGACATATTCCTTAAAACCACTAAAAAATGGGACATTTTTGTAACTCCACTTCCTTTAATATTTTGACCAATGTCATAAGCATGAAAAAGTCTTAAAATGTCATCTAGATCTTAGAAAAAATTTAAAAAAATAAAAAACCTATACGTGTACCACTTTCGGATGCTCGGGACATATTCCTTAAAACCACTAAAAAATGGGACATTTTTGTAACTCCACTTCCTTTAATATTTTGACCAATGTCATAAGCATGAAAAAGTCTTAAAATGTCATCTAGATCTTAGAAAAATTTAAAAAAATAAAAAACCTATACGTGTACCACTTTCGAGATGCTCGGGACATATTCCTTAAAACCACAAAAAATGGGACATTTTTGTAACTCCACTTCCTTTAATATTTTGACCAATGTCATAAGCATAAAAAAGTCTTAAAATGTCATCTAGATCTTAGAAAAAATTTAAAAAAATAAAAAACCTATACGTGTACCACTTTCGGATGCTCGGGACATATTCCTTAAAACCCTAAAAAATGGGACATTTTTGTAACTCCACTTCCTTTAATATTTTGACCAATGTCATAAGCATGAAAAAGTCTTAAAATGTCATCTAGATCTTAGAAAAAATTTAAAAAAATAAAAAACCTATACGTGTACCACTTTCGGATGCTCGGGACATATTCCTTAAAACCCTAAAAATGGGACATTTTTGTAACTCCACTTCCTTTAATATTTTGACCAATGTCATAAGCATGAAAAAGTCTTAAAATGTCATCTAGATCTTAGAAAAATTTAAAAAAAAATAAAAAACCTATACGTGTACCACTTTCGGATGCTCGGGACATATTCCTTAAAACCCTAAAAATGGGACATTTTTGTAACTCCACTTCCTTTAATATTTTGACCAATGTCATAAGCATGAAAAAGTCTTAAAATGTCATCTAGATCTTAGAAAAAATTTAAAAAAATAAAAAACCTATACGTGTACCACTTTCGGATGCTCGGGACATATTCCTTAAAACCCTAAAAAATGGGACATTTTTGTAACTCCACTTCCTTTAATATTTTGACCAATGTCATAAGCATGAAAAAGTCTTAAAATGTCATCTAGATCTTAGAAAAAATTTAAAAAAATAAAAAACCTATACGTGTACCACTTTCGGATGCTCGGGACATATTCCTTAAAACCACAAAAATGGGACATTTTTGTAACTCCACTTCCTTTAATATTTTGACCAATGTCATAAGCATGAAAAAGTCTTAAAATGTCATCTAGATCTTAGAAAAAATTTAAAAAAATAAAAAACCTATACGTGTACCACTTTCGGATGCTCGGGACATATTCCTTAAAACCACTAAAAATGGGACATTTTTGTAACTCCACTTCCTTTAATATTTTGACCAATGTCATAAGCATGAAAAAGTCTTAAAATGTCATCTAGATCTTAGAAAAATTTAAAAAAAATAAAAAACCTATACGTGTACCACTTTCGGATGCTCGGGACATATTCCTTAAAACCACAAAAAATGGGACATTTTTGTAACTCCACTTCCTTTAATATTTTGACCAATGTCATAAGCATGAAAAAGTCTTAAAATGTCATCTAGATCTTAGAAAAAATTTAAAAAAAATAAAAAACCTATACGTGTACCACTTTCGGATGCTCGGGACATATTCCTTAAAACCCTAAAAATGGGACATTTTTGTAACTCCACTTCCTTTAATATTTTGACCAATGTCATAAGCATGAAAAAGTCTTAAAATGTCATCTAGATCTTAGAAAAAATTTAAAAAAAAATAAAAAACCTATACGTGTACCACTTTCGGATGCTCGGGACATATTCCTTAAAACCCTAAAAATGGGACATTTTTGTAACTCCACTTCCTTTAATATTTTGACCAATGTCATAAGCATGAAAAAAGTCTTAAAATGTCATCTAGATCTTAGAAAAATTTAAAAAAAAATAAAAAACCTATACGTGTACCACTTTCGGATATGCTCGGGACATATTCCTTAAAACCACAAAAATGGGACATTTTTGTAACTCCACTTCCTTTAATATTTTGACCAATGTCATAAGCATGAAAAAGTCTTAAAATGTCATCTAGATCTTAGAAAAAATTTAAAAAAAATAAAAAACCTATACGTGTACCACTTTCGGATGCTCGGGACATATTCCTTAAAACCCTAAAAATGGGACATTTTTGTAACTCCACTTCCTTTAATATTTTGACCAATGTCATAAGCATGAAAAAGTCTTAAAATGTCATCTAGATCTTAGAAAAAATTTAAAAAAATAAAAAACCTATACGTGTACCACTTTCGGATGCTCGGGACATATTCCTTAAAACCACTAAAAATGGGACATTTTTGTAACTCCACTTCCTTTAATATTTTGACCAATGTCATAAGCATGAAAAAGTCTTAAAATGTCATCTAGATCTTAGAAAAAATTTAAAAAAAAATAAAAAACCTATACGTGTACCACTTTCGGATGCTCGGGACATATTCCTTAAAACCACTAAAAAATGGGACATTTTTGTAACTCCACTTCCTTTAATATTTTGACCAATGTCATAAGCATGAAAAAGTCTTAAAATGTCATCTAGATCTTAGAAAAAAATTTAAAAAAAAATAAAAACCTATACGTGTACCACTTTCGGATGCTCGGGACATATTCCTTAAAACCCTAAAAAATGGGACATTTTTGTAACTCCACTTCCTTTAATATTTTGACCAATGTCATAAGCATGAAAAAGTCTTAAAATGTCATCTAGATCTTAGAAAAAATTTAAAAAATAAAAAACCTATACGTGTACCACTTTCGGATGCTCGGGACATATTCCTTAAAACCCTAAAAATGGGACATTTTTGTAACTCCACTTCCTTTAATATTTTGACCAATGTCATAAGCATGAAAAAGTCTTAAAATGTCATCTAGATCTTATAAAAAATTTAAAAAAATAAAAAATCTATACGTGTACCACTTTCGGATGCTCGGGACATATTCCTTAAAACCACAAAAAATGGGACATTTTTGTAACTCCACTTCCTTTAATATTTTGACCCAATGTCATAAGCATGAAAAAAGTCTTAAAATGTCATCTAGATCTTAGAAAAAATTTAAAAAAATAAAAAACCGGGGTTTATGGAAAATATGACATCTCGTGTATATTAACACGAGATATCTATATGAAATCTCGTGTATAACTACACGAGATGATTTTTGAACATCTCGTGTAGACTGCGCACGAGACGCGTCTAAATTTCCATAAATCGTTGCGTTGAAAGGAATTTGACGTTTAAAATTCCGAACATAAATCCGAAAACACACCAACGCCATTCTCATTCAAAAATTCAATTTTTAAGTTCATAACATGGATTCCTCAAATAATAACATGGATTCCTCACATAATTCTCCCCAAAGTTCTCCAAGTTTCAATGATTATGCCTCACAAACTTCTCCACAAAATTCTTATGATTGTGTTGACCTTGATACGATAGATTTTCTCATTGATGAAGAAGAAGAAATCTTACAAAATATTCCTCACATCAACATTCTCCAAGTGTCGATGATCCTAGCTTCGATGAAGTAAGTTGTTAATTTTTTTTTTTTGTGTATTGTGATCAAAATAAAAATAAAAATCCCATCTTGTTTTTTTTTAAAATGTACAGGGGACATCTCGGGTAAATACACTCGAGATGCATCTCGAGTGAGTTTACTCGAGATGTGTCTCGTGTAATATTACTCGAGATGTGTCTCGAATGGATATACCGAGATACATGCTTTGGATCACTGAACCGGCGATACTACTTGTATTTGTATTTTGCGGGGTTCCTACCGGGACATCGATGATGAATTAACTACATCACAAACATTTCAAACTTCAGTGAGCTTCTTGCCCGTACGCAGCCATCGCGGCGCGCCGTAATATATACCTTGTTATAAAGGACTCGAAGAATAGACGTGGAAATGTTCTTGCGTACGCAAACATAATTTGTCATTTTGGTGGACAACAGGTAGGAAGATCAATGAGCAAAAGGAAGACAAGTACGAAGAAAAGGGATTGCACTTTTAGACTATATGCCGAAGAAAGGGGTGGTGATGGGTTATGGGGTTATGTTGTGAAGAATGGGGTGCATAATCATGAATTTCCTAAGTATCAGGAAGGGTTTCTGTCGGGAAATTGACACCGGTGAATACGCGGCGGTTTGCACGCGAGCGAATGTTCGTTGCGTCCCAGAATAACATAGTAGGAATGTTAAAGATGCAAGATGAGACGAACGTCGGCACTCCGATGCACGTTCGCAACGCGATCACAAAGTATAGAGAAGGAGAAAGACGAGGAGGACCGCGCTCAACATTTCCTAAAATTGCTCGCCGATGATGGGTATACATACTTCGAGGATTGACCACGAGAGTGGCACGATCGGAGATATATTCTTCGCTCACCCTACGGCATTGAAGATTCTTAAGCGTTTTCCGTATGTTATCGAGGTATTTGCACCTTCAACACCAACCTGCTACGGATTGTACTTCTTGCAGGTGTGGGGTTTACTTCTCTACGGCCATAATTTCACAATCGCGTCTGTGTTCCTCGGGCATCGAGTACGGGTGATTATAAATGGGTATTGGAATGTTTGCTCGGTGTTTACACCTCCTCGGTTGCCTACGGTTTTGTCACGAGATCGGGAGTTGGGTTTCATCGGTGCTATCCGTTTAGTTTTTCCCCACACCGCACACATCTTGTGTCGGAGGCATATAGAGATGAATGTTAGAGAGCGTGGGTTGAAAGAAACCGGTAGCATTGACTTTGCGAGTCGTTCATGAGGAGGTTCAATAAAGCAATCTCGGCCTCTACCTCCGACGAATGGGATGAACGTTGGAAGAATTTTCTTGTCGATTACAAATCTTACCCTAAATTATTGGATTACCTCAGCGATACTGGATTACTCCGTACGCTCGGAATATTCTCGTCCATGCACACGGATGTGTTGAAACACTTTGGGACCCATACAACAAACAGGTGTGAGGGTGAGCATAACGAGGTTGAAGAAGGCATTGGAGAGTGCTTCTTCTACTTATGACACGATCTTGAGACGACTCGTAGAATCTTTCATATCCGGCTAACAAATATCAAGCGGTTTATGAATAGAGCGAAGACCGAACTCCACTTGATTTGGATAAACTTAATACGTTTCGCAACCTATTGACTAGAGTGTCGGTACATGGTTTGGATCTTATCGAGAAAGGAGCGGTCTCGAATTCGGACACTCAAGTATGGTCGTACTCGGGTTATGTCATCAATGAGGCGGTGCGGGTGTTACATCGGGCGGACACATGGACTTCCCCTGTTCCCATGAGATTTCACATATAGAGGAGCGTGGGGACGGATTGAGCTTTCCATGATTGATGAGTTACGGAAGAAGTTGGACATTGAAGTGGACACCCGTTCATCCGAGGATCCCTCTATAGATATCGGCGTTTTCGAGATGTGTTGGCTAGAGTTGAGACGGCACACAGGCCGTAAGGAGAAGGTTATTATGGCGAGATGGAAGAAGGGCTTAATCACCACGCGATGGTTGCTTAGAGCCGAGATCATACTTCAAAGGCGAATCAACCCCAGGCCGGAAGTTCAAGAGAACCGTCGGGTGGGAGCATACAAACAACTTTTATGGAGTCCCCGCTACGCGCCCTCGACTAGAAAAGGGTATGTATTTTCATGCAAATTATGCCTCAAATCTTTGGGTGTTTGTTGTACATTTGACCGCTTCTCACACTTCTTTTTATTTTTCCTGTTTCGAGTCTAGATGTGCATTCATGGCATCAACCCGAGGGAGTTTGGATTCCACGCGCAAACGGAAATCACCTACCAAACCCACACCATCAACCCCTGCTAGTACTCCTACGTCTCATCCACCGCTAGCTCCTTCCTGGTCGTGGGAGAGGACGGGGTCGAGGTCGAGGTCGAGGTCGAGGACGGGGTCGAGGACGGGATCATGGTCGGGGACGTGGAGAGGGAAATGGACATCCCAATCACACTAGTATATACGACTCCGCGTACTTGGCGTATTTTCCGCCTTTCATTATCCCTTATATTGGAGGCATCACCAACGTCAAAGGAGATGGTCATTGTGGCTATAGAGCCGTAGCATTACAAATATACGGAGATGAGGAGTCGTGGGGCCGAGTTCGCTCGAGAATGTTACACGAGAGGTGCGTGATCACCAAGAGCTTTATGAGAGAGTTCTATCTTGGATCACCGGTATCGGAGTCATTACGTAAGCTTGCTTGTTATGAGCCAGTGGGCGCCCGACTATTATTGGATGACGCTCCCGAGGTTGGGCACATCATTGCCACGAGGTATAACGTGGCGTTTATTTCGTACGGATCTAGCGGTGGCAACTTATGCCTTCGGTGGCCGTACGTGCGAGGCTCTGACCACCGACGGACACGGTTGTCTTTGGGACAAGTCCCCACCCATTTTATAGCGGTATGATACTTTACTTTATCATCTATATTATATTAGTTATATTTTGTTGTCCTACTTATAGTCGTTATATTTGATGGCCTTGTATTTAGCGTTAATGCTTTTGCGGCTTCACATGTTAGGCGATGATTACCCCATTCCACCAACACCGCTCCTTGGAGGTCCCAATGTGATCCAAGCGCAAGGCAAGCTGCACCTCCCATACCAAGATAGGACATCGAGTACGATCGACTATATGAGGAGGACAGCGATGCAAGAAGACAAAGATTACATTTGGGATAGTATATGTGTTATGGTTTTTTATTTATCCACTTTGTATGAATGTTTGAATTAATTGCTTTCGTTTCGTAAACACTTTCATTTCGTAAACAATTTGGCGATACTATACGTGTAATGGTATATTCATCCCTCCCATGGTTTTTGTGGAGATGTCCTATCACATTCACAATCAAATTTTATTCCAAGTTCGATCTCTTGTTAGCTTTTCTGTTCTTTGAAGTGAAACATTAGCCTCGATGCATATCTCGTGCCGGTCTGCAGAGATGTCCTCTTGTATCTCGGGTAGACTTACACGACATAAATCTCGTGTAAATGTACCCGAGATATGTCGTGTAAGTCTACCCGAGATGTAAGAGGACATCTCGGGTAGACTTACACGAGACGGGCAGGGGCAGCGATGGAACAAATTAGATCCCTGTATTTAAGATCCCTGTATATAAATATATCCCTAATTCTCTCTCCTATTTTTAAATTACACTCACAACATTTTTACTTTCCACACTTTTTCTTAATTTGCGCGCCACCCCTAAAAGGGTGACGCTTCTACCGGGACGGAGAGAGTATTTTGCAATTTTAGAAGTGACTTTATCTCTCTCAAAATATTCACAGTTTTGAACTTTTTAATAAATTTTTTATACACTTTATCTAAACTATTATTATTTATGATTATATAATTGTCATTATAAAAGCATTTACTTGCCTATTTATTTAGTGTGAATTTGAGAGTGTTTTTTTGTGGTTTATAATCACTTGTTAAGCTCAAAATTATTTTTAATAGAGTTTGGATAACAATAGTAATTATGATTTTAAGTTGTTAAAACGCAAAAAAAATGTGTTTTCGTAGAAGCAACTATGACCCAACTTTTATTAAAAGTGATTCTTAGAAGTTGTTATTTGTGTTGTTTTTACAATAATAACCCTATCTCTTTTGTACATTTACTAGTAATACCCACCCGTGCAAGGCACGGGCCACTGTTACTTACTAATTATTGATAGAACTTATTTTCACTTTCTTACTATTGCAAAAAAAACAAAATTAATTTTTAAATCAAAATAAAAATAAAAAGGAATTAATGATCGTAAAATAAGAAGACATTTTCTTAACCGCATCCCAATCATTACTCTCTTTTCTAAAACTCAATTGAACGCACCATAAGAATAGTAGCAATTAAGTTTTTTTTTTTTTCGTTTCAAGGAGTAGTAATATTTTTCATTATAAATATTCAAATTCATTTAAAAATAATATTCAAATTTATTTGTATCAAAACAAATTTAGATATCCATCTTGAAGCGGAGTGATTACATTATATAAAGCATTTTTTATTTTTATTTATTTTTAGAGAAAAAGACAATGTCTTCTAAATTTTATAGATATAACATAAATTATCTTCATTTGCATGAAACCATATTATGCAACCCACATCCACACCCACACCATCAACTGCCAAGCCACTACCCTCTCACATCCATCCGTCCACCCTCTCCATCTCATCTCACTCATTACTCTGTTCCTTTAACCAAAACCCTCATCCATTTTCAACTTACTTTTTTGTATTTACTTTTCAGCTCTATAAAATTCTGACTTTTTTCTCTTTTCTTTTTTCTGTTATCTTCCTCATTTTAATTTAAGAACCTAAAAAATCTTAATCATACAAAAGATGGTCAAAATTTAGAATACAACCATATTAACTTGAAATAAATAGTTACTTTGATGATTTAAATTTGTTGTTGATTAATGAAACAATCCTATTAATAATCTTTAGAAAGCAACACACAAAAAAAAGAGAGAGAGAGAGAGAGAGAGAGAGAGAGAGAGAGAGAGAGAGAAACATGCAAGCAAAAAAGTTACTCAATTCAACATTTTGTTTTTAGTAACTTTTTCTGGTCTCGTGAATATGAACATATAATTCACCAGAATTTCAAAGAGTAAACAAAATACAGTATTCATAAGAAAATTTGAAAAAAAAAAAAGTAAAACTGACAAGGGGTAATAACATCAATCTATTCAGCAAACTTTGAACGATATACAAATACACAATGAGAAACCAAGGAGGTTTTTTCCTTTTTACAGAAGGGTGGAAGACGGGTCAGTATCCCCACCCCTTCAAATTTGGTAGTATGGATTAATGGAACAATCTCATTAATTTCCATCAAGAAATTGAATAACAATAAAATAATAAATATTAAAAATATTGAGAAAGCAACACCCAAAATAAAAAAATCAAAACCAAGAGCACCTTGGCATGTGTACCGGGAAAAAGAAATGCAAGCAAAAAAGGTCTCCAAAATTACAAAAAAAAAAAAAAAAAAAAAAAAAACAGAAAAAAACTGGAATGTCATCAATTTGTACATACTTTTTTAGGATGTAAAATTTTGCAAGCTCTGATAAATAGCAACATGCTTCATGTTGTGGTTCTTTCTTCTCAATGAGCCCAAATTAACTCTTATGCCTATCCCACATTAAAACATACACATTGACATTTAGTTGGAGCAGCCGGAGTAGATAAGAGGGAATGGAAAGTCGGGAGTTTTTCTTTTTCAGAAGGATGGGAAGTTTAAACAGGATTTGAGGAGGGAAGTGGGAAGTTAAAAACGGTTGAGGGAGGGGAAAGAATTTAGGCCGTCAGATTGAATTTATAAGAATCAATCTGGATCACTCTTTGTCTTGGCGGTTACCTCCATCCCATAAATTATATCGAGATACATATCATAAAGGTCAATTTTGGTATTTATCTTTCATAATCAGTTTTGAACATATATTATCCAAACATACTTATAAAATTTTGTATTTATTACAAATAATCAATTTTTCTAAAATTACTTTTGAAAAATCACTTTCAGGAAATTAGAAGCAATGTCAAACTCACCCTTACTTAAAATATTCAAATGATAACTTAATATATTTAATACATAGTAATTTTTTTTTTAAATATGTGTGAAAATTTCTAAAACTACAAGTATTTTAATACGGATTAACCGATTGAGTAATTAACTTTCATTAAAGTTACCAAAATTGATGGTATTTATTGAGTTTAAGTAAAAAATTGTAACACCTACCTTTTGATGTTCAACTAATAATATTTTCTCAGTGTTCGGTTCATCTTCACAATTACATTGACCTAAAAGGTTTCCTTTACATGAAATCCTCTCTTTGCTAAAATAAAAAAAAAATAAAAAATTATCAATGATAATTTTAAATTTTTTTTGATTTCAAAAAATACAATTTTAAAATTTTATGAAAAAAGTTAAACATTCATGATTATTTTGTTGGAGTTTAAACTAGGACTGAACATTAAAATTTGAATAGGACTATCTTTTTGGTTCAGATATAACAGAGATTGAAGTTCAAATGCATCAAGTTTAAGTAAAATTTATTGATTGATGAGAGAAAGTTGATAAAGAATAGTAAGTAAATTATTATTGTGAGTGTAATAAATGAATCTCTTTATTCATTTAAAAAAAAAAAAAACAACTAAAAACAAACGTTAATATCTGAAATAAAACAAAAATAAAAATCTTATTTTCTAGAAATCGAAAACGGAGAAAGTCAGTAAAAATAAAAAGGTGAGTTGAGATGCTTTAACATAATTACATGGTGATAGAATGTGTTTCTTTAACAATTGCCATCATCAAATTGAACGGAAAAGTCAGATCCAAAGTGTAACATCGGAATGTCCGTTTATAGATAGCTTCGCATGTTTTGAGATCGAAATCGAGGTCAGGTCCCCACGTTGGGGAGGGCCATCATTGTCCTGTCCCCCTACTTCTACCTCGTACTCCCTACTACCCATAATGGTTTTCAGACACCAAAAAATGAAAAAAAAAAAAAAAATTGATAAATAAATATTACTGATAGGAATGACCAAAATCGATTTTGATCCGATTTCGGGTCAAAAATCGTCGGTTTCAGTTCGCCAAAATGGTGATCCTTAACTAGCCCGTCGTTGACTTCGGTTCCGGTTTTCTCCCCGATTTGGTCCGATTCCGGGCTTTTTCGGTCCGATTTCGGGCCGGTTCCCTTGAAAACCAAGAAATTTTCATCCGGTTTCGGGTTTTTTCCGGTCCGATTCACCAAAATGGTGATCCTTAACCGGCACGTCGTTGACTCCGGTCCGGTTACTCCGGTTCCGATTTTCTCCCCTGTTCGATCCGGTTCCGGGCTTTTCCGATCCGATTTTCCGGTTCCGATCCGATTCCGGTCCGGTTTGGCCATCCCTAATTACTGATGATGCCTAAAAGTCAAATCAAATCCAATTCCAAGCGATCGATTGTACTCCGGCTATTGCCTAGTCTGAAAATAAGACAAAACACATAAACTAAGCCGGGGCTTCACCGGCGAAGGCCCTCCGACGTGAGAGTAAGTTTACGATTTGTAGAGAGAGAAAATAATTTGACAGAGCTTCGAGTCAAAGAATTAATATACCAGATTAGGAAATAATGACTTGTATTTATAATGATGGATCGATAGAATCCATGTTGAACTTGGACTGTAAAGAGATAAGGTACAATCCTAGAAGGATTATATCTGTTAGAGAGTTCTTATTTGACTTGAATTGATGTAGGAGGGTACAATCCTGATTAGATTATAACTGCTTAGTCCTTGTTTGAATAGGATTGCAATGACTGCTCTGTCGGAAAGCCGAGATACAGAAATTCCTTATCTCGTCATAGGCCGGTACGCCGAGATGCAAATATTCATTTCCTCGTCATACATGGCCATCTCGGTCCATGATGAGTCGGGGAAGGAGTGAGCAATAAGTGAAGCCCGTAGTGTCAACATCAAGGCCGAGGGAGGCACCTCGTCCTCAAGGGAAAGGATCTCGGCCTACGAGGGAGGTCTCCTCTGCTCTTTGAGTTGGGCTTTGTGTATACTTGCCGAGGTAGAATGACGAGGGAGCCCATGTCTTACCTCGTAATTTGATATTTGATGGATTATGTTTATAGCCCAATCCACTTGTTCCTGACCCGGACAAGCCCATGCTCGTATCTCGATTTATACTGTTCAATTACCTTTATTCCAAAATGGATGATAAAAAAAAACTAATATTTATTTTTGATCAAAAATAAATTTGATTTCTTTTTTGGGATAGAGGGAATATTGATTAGCATTTTTGTTAGGCTTGGCCCAATTATAATCCGCACATTTATGAGTCTCAATTCTAGCAATTTTCCTGGGCTTGGCCCAATAATTATCCAAGTTTCTATATATGGCCCCACTTCTTATCAAAATTCGGATTTATATTCCTGCTTCACGCGTGCGCAAGAAAAAGCTTCAGGGTTTTCTGTTCGGCTTTCTTCATCACGTTCAAGGTATCTCTCTTATTCTTTTTGCTTCCTCCGTTCCAAAATTAATATCAAAATAATTTCAAATTAGGTCTTGATTACATGAAGTATCAATATTTAAATCCGAAACCCTAATCCAAAACCCTAATAGCTGGATGTAAAGCTCTATAATCCAACATTCGTTCAATGATAGTGTGAATGTTTATGAGTAGATTTTGCTTCCTTCGATAATGCCTTCAATATTGAGAATTGTTATATAAACCCGTAAAATTGTTGAGTAAACCCGTAGTATACAAACTACCATTATGCCATCGAATAAAATTACTTTTCTATCCCTAATTCATACACCCATTATTACACCATTACATCTCACCCTCTTCATTTTTTTTAACATAAAAAAAATTACTACCTCCCTCCCTTTCCTCCTACCATAAAAAAATTACTACCTTCCCCTCTTTTCTCCAAGGACGGACCCACCCAGTTGGACCCACCCAGTTAATGGCACCCACTGGAATTAAAAAAAAAAAATTTATTTACATTGGATTCGTCTAAAACAATAAAACAAAAGAAAAAGAAAAGCAAAAGCGTAGTCAAAAGAGAAAAGAAAAAGAAAAGGCGTAGAGAGAGAAAGAAACAACGCAAAGAGAGAAAAGAAAACCAGAAGAGAGAAAGAAAAGGAAAACACGTCGTCGTCGCCCGTCGGATATCCATCCATGGCTTCACCTCCGGAACCGGCGATGTTTAACTTTTTTTTTTTTTTTTAGTTTTGCAAAATTTCGGCCAGTAGTGTCCGAAATTCAACTCAGGTTCGGCCACACCCAACCGAAAAATTTGAAAAAGTTCGGCCACACCCGACCGAAATTTTGAAATGGTTCGGCCCTGGTTTGCCGATTTTGGGTGTGAGCCGAATTTTTAAGCAATGTTCGATCGGGTGTGGCCGAACAGATCCAAAAAATCGGTTGTTAGTGGCTGAACCTCAAAAACCCATATTTTTCAATGCAATTGAACCCAGATTTCTCTCTTTTGACTGAATTTCTCACTCTCTAAAAATCAGAAAAAAATTTCTTCTTTTCTTTCTCTCAATCTGATTTTCTCTCTTCTCTCTTTCTCTCTCTAAAAATCTGGTGGGTGAGTGTGGGTATGGGTGAGAGAGTAGAGTAAATGAAAGGGTTAATGGGTATGGGTGTGGATGAGTGGGGGTATAAAGGGAAAGGGAGGGGTTTGTTTTAATTTTTTGAGGGTGATTTTAATGTTACGGGTTTACTCAACAATTTTACGGGTTTATATAACAATTCTCTTCAATATTATTGGCTTAATCCAAATATTTATTTCAGATTTTAATATTCGTGTGAAATTCGATCATTCCTACTTGTTGGCATCCAAACTTTTCAAGCAAAAGTCTGCTAATCAGAAGATAATTTATGTTAAGCCAGCTTATATATGGTCATGAGGTTTTCCTTAACATTGTGAGTGATCATTTTGTTAGGAGTGGACATGGAGAAGATGGAGAGAAAAGAGCGACAAACCACACCTGTTCCAACAGGGAAAGGGGTGCCATGGCTAGTATTTCCATGCGGTAAAGGTCAGAAAAACCAAACTTTCTGCACCATATCATCATCGTCGTCGTCGTCAAGCAACATTGATACCACTAGGGAGCTCAAGAGCATACCTGAACTTCGCAACGCTAAAATTTGGTGTTGTCATCATGGCTGGCTGCTCTTGACAACTGGAGATGATGATAATCTCTGGATTTTGTGGAACCCCACCTCTTACGAATCAATCAATTTGCCCCCTCTTAATAAGAAGATGATCATGTCTAGTATTATCACAAAACCCCCTCAAAATTCCAGATGCAAAGTTGTGCTCTTTGAATACAATATCAGTGCTATATGGTATTGCCATCCGGAAGATCAAGAGTGGACCAAACATTATTACCGGATTGAGCTTTTGGAAATTGACAACCATGAAGATTATGATTATATACGTGGAGCTTTACTTCATGATTTGGCCTGCGTGGATGGTGTAATATACGCACAAACATCCTGCACAGTCTTGGTTTCTATTGAGTTTGACAACCAAATTGGGCTTCAACTTAAAGGCGTGGGACTTGAACAGCCGGGTGCGAAATTTTGCACAAGTATGTACTCATTCTTAGTCGAATCCTTTGGTGAACTTCTTGCTGTTTATCTCAGTATAACCTGGAAATCGATTTTTGGTATAGAAGTCTACAGGTGGGATTTCTCTCAAAAGGTTTGGCTACAGGTTGATAAATTGGATGGCAGGTCGATATTCCTGGGCTGCAATAAATGGAATAGTACTTCATGCTTGGAAGCAGAGACCGGCATTAGAGGGAATCGAATCTATTTTATGATGCCCCAAGATAAACACCTTTATATGTACGATTTAGAAGAGGAGAGGATATTGACTTTATTGCCTTGTCCGAGGTTACAAACTCCTTGGTATGAACCATTTTGGGTGATGCCTGTTCATCAATTGAAGTCCCCACACAAGGCTTTGGAGGAGCACACGGAATTAGTTGTTGAATCACAAGGAGATATTAAAGCCACCGCTGATCAATATCCTCATCGCCTTAAATTGGACAGCTTGACAGAGATTGCTAAGCATCTCGAGCCACTCGACTATCTAAAATTCCGTGCCACGTGTAGATTATTTCGGTCAGCAGCACCGGCAACCCAACGGAGCATCACATCCATCATGGGCTCATTAGGATCTCCATGGCTCGTTACTTTTAGTTTCAATAAGAATGTGGTCAGCGTCACAGATCCCATACACAACAATACTTACCATTTGAAGGTTCCTGACTCATTGCGAGGTACGCATATTAATGGCTCCAAGAATGGCTACTTGCTAATGGTTGATGGTAAGAATCTGTTTTGCTACAACCCGTTCACAGGGATGCAATCAAAACTTCCTACGTCTTTCACCTATGATGATAGACTCAGCTTTTCGTCCTCACCCTCTTCTTCTGATTGCCTAATGGTGAAGGTAAAAACGAGCTTTAGTCCAGAAGTTGACTTCATTCTTCCAGGGTCAGATTTTTGGAACAATCAGCCACTCGCAAGTGATAATCGAGCTTTCAAGATGAATGGACTCGGTGTTTTTCATCGGGAGATGTTCTATTATCTGGGTCGAGGAGGGAATTTAGGTGTTTTAAAGGTTGCAGGTGGAATATTTAGCTTTGAAATTCTTCAGAAACCTGAGGTACCTTGTAATGCTTTCTATCTTAACTACTTAACGGAATGTGACGAAGAGTTGATGGCAGTTTTTGTGGGTTGTAACGGGAGTTGGGTTAAAGTGTTTAGGCTTGATCATCAGAAAATGAGTTGGGTGAGAGTTAGAAATTTGGGAAATTATACATTGTTCGTTAGCCGCATATCATCTGCCGCTGCAGTTGCAAAATCATCAGAGATGGAGAACAGAGTATACTTTCCAAGATTTTACAATGAACGCATCGTTTATTACTCACTTCTGACAGAAAAATTTCATACCCATGGAAGCGACGCAATACTGGACAGTTTTGTTGATACGAAAGAGCAGTTATATTGTACTTGGATTGAGCCTGCCCGAGATTAGAGGCCACATGTTTTAGCGGCAAAAACATCCTCCTGCATTCAAAGGTACTCGGAATAGGATTTTTTTGTAGCAATAGTATTTTTTATTTTATTTTTTAATCTAAAGTCTTTAGTTTCAATTTTACTGTTCTTTTTGGTTGTTTTAATGAAAACTTGAGCCGAAAAATAGACATTCATTTTCGGAGAGATAACGATAAACTTTTAGCTTAAAGATCAAATTAATCGTCAGAACTCATTGACCCCTGAAAGTGAAAAAAAAAAAAAAAAAAAGAATTGAACATGCTACTCTATGTACAGGAAAGAAGATTTACAGAAGCCCTAATCTACCCTGTAAAACCATATAATTCACAAATATGTATATATACGTATCTCTGCTGCATACAGATGTTGATCAAAGATCAATTGGCTTCCGGTATACTTTGTAAAGCCGGCCTCCATGATTGTTGTTGATGTGACTCAAATCCATCACTAACTTTAATCAAATGAGCCAAAACTTGTTGTACTGATAAGCCTTGAAAGTCGGTTTTACCCAATAATTCCTCCAGTTGCTTCTTCGTAATCTTGATCTTTACTTCTGTCGTCGTCGTCGTTTTGATAGAAGAAGAAGAAGAAGAAGAAGAGGCAGAAAATGTGTCGTTTAAAAGACCCTTTTCTTCTCCGGTGGTGGCGTGGTGATCATTGGCGGCGAGAGAACCCCAGTCTTCACCGCCCCATTGCATAGCTTGTTCTTTCTTTAGGCAATTTCCCATTTGTGGTTTCTGGTAAAAAAAAAAAAAAATCCGTGAATTTGTTTTAAGAGTTGAAGTGAAGGTTTTGGGAATGGGGAGTTTTGGTGCATTATATATGGTGGGAGGGAAGGAAGGAGAATATTGAAAAAGTATTTGGTGAGGGATTGGATTTGGTAAATGGTCAAATGATCAGTTCACCACGTTGGATGTTTTAGATAAGACCTGGTTGTCCTACGTGGCATGAAAGTTTCAAATATTTGCAGCTTAATGATAATTAGATTAGCTTGATATAAAATATAATTTCTTTATTATAATATTTAATTATTCTGATGTAATTCATATTAATATGATTTTGGACATCCATTCGCTCACATCTTATTTATTGCTTTTATTATGGTGTAATTAAGAAGTAGGAATAGTTAGGGTTTGACTTGATCTAGCAAAATGACCAACTCAATTTCCAACCTATTTTTGGGTTTGGTGGGTGGGGTGGGGGCGACAATGCAGTATAAATAAGGAATAATATTAGTGGCATAAAATAGTTATAAAAATTTGCTCATAAAAAAATCTTGATTTATTGATGTTTTTAATTAGATTGTAGCGGATACACTCTATACAATCAATAAAATATCACCAACATATTTAAAGCAAGATTTTGTAATTATTAATTTTTATTATTTATACTCCCTCCGTCCCAATAAGTGCTTCACCCTTTTGGGTGGGTACGCAAATTATGGTAATGGGAGGGAAAAAAAATGTTGTGAGTGTAATTTGAAAATAGGAGAGAGAATTAGTGAAGGGAATAGTAAATTTGAAAAGTGTTGTGAGTGTAATAGTGAATTAGGAAAGAGAATGAGTGGAGAAAATAGTAAAGATTTTTTGCCAAAAAAGGAAAGGTAAAGCTTCTAACGGGAAGTCCTTTTAAATAATTAGTGAAGCTTTTATTGGGACGAAGGAAGAAAGTATGTCTGTATCATTGCTCATAAATAAATAAGATATATGAACTCATCATCACCACTTACCACTTTGAGGGTTTTTGGACGTCGGCTCTCGGCTTAAGCTAAATTCCTAGAGGCTGTGATTATCTTTATTGGAGTTCACATAATCACATGTTATAAATTATAAGTTGATTTTCTCTTATTCTAATTGTGATACCTAATATCCTACATAAAAAAAAAATGTGAAAATTTGGTGAGATATATAAAATGTCTATACATTATTAATAAGCATCAAATCATTCATTGAACTTTTGAATGCATGTGATGAAATATAGTTAACCTAAATGAAAAGGTATTTAATGGGCAAGTGTATGGTGGCATAGTAGCGGGTCGTGCTTTGTACTCGAATCGTTACAATACTCGAATCGTTACAGTAATTGTTAAATACTGTAAAGTGAACTATTCTCAAGAAGTGGATGCCTACTATTTATGATTATATTTTATTACTTCGTTCAACCCTAAATTTTCAAAATGAATATTAAAATAAAAAGTAAATTTGCTATTTATTAAAACATGAATTTGATTTTTTTATATTCATTTTCGGATGAATGTAGTATATTATATGTATCCCAAAATAGTACTTACTTTTTTTTATAAAAATAAATTTTAGAACAGAAAAGTATGTTATTTTCAAAATAAATTTTATACCTCATATTAATAAAAGAGTAACTCTCCTGAAAAACGTGTTTTCCTAGTAATTAGAAAAAACGTATTTTTAAATGCGCAGTGACATTTTTTGTAAATAACTGAAACTTTTAAAAAACGTACGGTGATATTTTTATAAATAATCGAAACTTCGCAACTCTCTGTAGCACTTTTCAACACACAAACTAAATGACGATTTTTTGAGTTTTTAAACCATAATCATAGGGCAAAAGCCCGATGAAATTTGTAGGTCTCGGTATTTCTTTCGCCAACAAACCTTTTGGATGTCAGTCTTGAAGGTTCTGTACATCAATCTCAAAGGTGTTGGATATCCTGAAACTTTTGACATTGATATCCAAAAGGTTTATTAGTCATCAACCCAGTCACCCAACGCGCATGAAATTTCACTAACTTACAAACCTTCTGGATATTAATTGCAAAGGTTCTAAATATCAATCTCAAAAGTTATGCATATCCAGAAACTTTTAACATTGATATTTAGAAGGTTTATTTGTCATGACCTTATTCAAATGTGTTTTTGAATTCATAACCTTTTAAACTGATATCCAAAATGTTTGTAAATTAGTGAAGCTTCGTATGCACTAGGTCCATGGCCAACAAACATTTCAGATATCAATGTCAAAGGTTTCTGAATATCCAGAACTTTTGAAATTGATGTCCAGTTTCTATGAGTCTGATATCTAAAAGATTTGTTGCCGAAGGAAATATCGAAACCTACAAAAATCACCAGGCTCTGCCACGTGATATGGGTTTAAAACCCATAAAAGAAGTCACCCTCAAATGGGCCTTTGAAGTTTTTATAAATGGAGTGTTAAAAGATTTTCAACGGTAGTGTTTGAGATTACCAGATGTGGTGTTACAGAGGTTCAGTTCGGGTGTTGAAAAGTGTCATAGAGTGTTGCAAAATTCGAATTATTTACAAAAATGTCTCTCCGCATTTTTTAAGAAGTTCAATTTTTTTATAAAAATGTCATCGCACATTTAAAAACATATTTTTCCTAATTAATAGGAAAAACGTTTTTTTCAGCCAAGTTACTATAATAAATCAAGGTGAAAAATAAACACTATTGTTGGTGTTCAATATTTGGACAGGTGAAAATGTGGATAAAATTCTAAATTTCGTGTAATGTGTACTCTCTACGTCCCATAATAATCTGTAAAAAGACATCTTTTGAACGTTTCACAATAATCTGTAAAGTCTCAAACTGGAAATGAAATCCACTTATTATACTCACAACAATTATCCACTAACTTCATTTTCTCTCTCCTACCAACCATTTAAACTCATAATACATCACTTTTTTCACCTTTTATCTTACTTTTTGTGTCAAGCAATTTTGTGTGTCTTTCTTCGAGACGAAGAGAGTATACTGGAGCCGCCGAACCCTATTGAGAATTTTCTTTGTAAAGTCGGCTAGCAGCTGAAGCCGGTTAATGGAACTTAAGGTGTGAAAAGGCTCGAGTATCGGATCTTCCATCTTAAAATAGAGTGTGAACGCACATCTCCACAAAAGAATCTTTTATTTTAATAACTTAATTACGCACCCTCAACTAATATTTTAATCCACCAACCCCCTCATTATTACCCACCATCTTTATCAATAAAATCAATCACACTCTTGCCGTTTTAAAATAAAAAAAATAGTTTTTACTTTTAATTGAAAATAAAATGATATATATTTGACATACAACCCACCCATTTTGTTGGAAAGTCAACATGTGGGGGTTGCTCAAGTAGTGACACATTTTATAAATTAAGTGATAAACTTGAATTGATATAAAAATATATTTTATTAATTCTATCATTGATTATTTCATATCGTGATATCGTGATTTGACAAATTTTGCTTATAATATATAAAGATTTTGAGTCAATTCTCTTTGCATTAATTGGTTTAATGTGAAACTTCAAACTTTTAGATAATATCAAAGCATATCTATTACACATACAGACTTAACGGTTCATTGTGTTGTTACACGTCATCCAATTAATAATTTTATGTTGTAAGTGTTGGTAAAGTTCGATTACACGTAAGGGGATGTGTTAGAGATATTATAATAAATTGGAAATTGACAAATCTTACATATAAAATATAAAAATATTGAATCACTCTCATTAACACCAATTAATTTTAAAATGAAACCACATAATTTAAAATTTGAAACTGCTGAAAATATGATCTTGGAATTTCTTATATTGTATACTCCCTCCGTCCCATTATTTAGTTCACCCTTTTAGCCATGGCACAAGAATTAAGAAAGTAATATTTATATTCAAAAATAATATGAGAGAGAAATGTTAATGAAGTTTAAGAAAAGGCACAAATGAAAATTTAAAATCTAATCATTCCCTCCAAAATTCAATCAGCCTTACAGTTTCTACATTAAGGACACAGTACTTAATTAGAATTATTATAAGGATCACAATCCATGTCATTCCCTCCAAAATAATTTTCCTCCAACTTTTTTTTTAGGGAACCATTACAGGAGAAGGTTTTTTAAATTCAAAAAAAAAAAAGAGTTTTGTGTTACCATTTACAAAAGACAGCCACAACAACAACAGTCTTCAACAAAAGCTTGGTCTGAACAGTTCCATTCCATCAGCCTTCAGTGCTCTTCAAAACAACATTGAACATGGCTTCATCATCAGGCTGCAACTAGTTATCCAAGCCAAATTTAACTCAAAATCAAGCCAACTTGCTGGGACAATTCTTGATTGAAGGTTTGGTGGAGGGAAAGCTTCCTAGAGGATACATAACCAAGGTTGCAACAAAATATGGGGTGAGTAGAAGAACTATCTTCAAATATTGGAGGAAGGTCCAGGATCAACGGGCCCAAGAAATACCTGTCAATTTAAATTCAAAAAAGAAAGGTACATTAAGGACTAAAAGAGTGAAATTTGATGAAGAAAAAATGAAAGGCATTGAGTTTCGTAAAAGAGGAACAATTAGAAACCTTAGTCAAGGTTTAGGAGTCAGTAAATCAACAGTTGGGAGATGGAAAAAAGAGGGTGTGATCAGGGCTCACACAAATGCAATCAAGCCAGGTTTAAATTTTACAAACTGTTTAGCAAGACTCAGTTTTTGCCTTGAATCTCTCTCATTTAATGCAGCAGCAAACATAGTCAGTTTCAAGCCCATGAATCATATCATACACTTAGATGAGAAGTGGTTTTACATAACCAAAACAAATGAAAGGTATTACATTTGTCAAGGTGAAGAAGAGCCACATAGGACATGTCAAAGCAAAAGATTCATCACAAAAGTGATGTTTCTTTGTGCTGTTTCAAGGCCAATTGTTGATGGAGAAGAAAATTTAAGCTTTGATGGAAAAATTGGCATGTGGCCATTTACAAAAAAGGAGCCAGCAAAGAGAAACAGCAAACATAGAGCAGCAGGTACAATGGTAACAAAGGCATTGGAATCAATCAATAAAGAAGTGACCAAGAATATGCTCATAACCAAAGTAAGATTTCAGCCATTTTATAGATGTGTAACATATTTTTCACATTGCAATAAACTCTTTTGTGTGTTATTTATGCTTCAGGTTCTTCCAGCAATCAAGGAAAAATGGCCTTCAACAGCCAGCAAAGACATTATTATTCAGTGGATGCATTCAAACCTTGCTCCATGACCCGCTTGTTGTAAGTACCGAATGCAACACTTCACTAGGTCATTATTAACTGATAAGTCTCTTGGAAGCTGTCCATTTCTTGCCAAAGCATCTTTTCCCAGATGTTGTAAGCTGTAGTTGTTATCACCCCTCACATTCATAATTTGTCTCATTGTTGATTGCAATGTGAGAAACAACTTGTTCAGTTTATAAGCTGTTAAATTTTCAAATGATTCTAGCACTCCATTCACCAATTCATCCACTGTCTCGGCTTGAATGGTATTTCTCATTGCATCCAATGAGTTGAACCAACCTAAGTCATTGATGTTTGTGTCCGGTGAATTTGGTGGCTGAAATTGTAGTTGTATGTTAAAGCCATCCTCACTTGCTGCTGCTCTAAAATCCACATCATTGTTGTTGATATGTGGTGGTGCATTATCCCACTGAATAATAATGTCTTTGCTGGCTGTTGAAGGCCATTTTTCCTTGATTGCTGGAAGAACCTGAAGCATAAATAACACACATAAGAGTTTATTGCAATGTGAAAAATATGTTACACATCTATAAAATGGTTGAAATCTTACTTTGGTTATGAGCATATTCTTGGTCACTTCTTTATTGATTGATTTCAATGCCTTTGTTACCATTGTACCTGCTGCTCTATGTTTGCTGTTTCTCTTTGCTGGCTCCTTTTTTGTAAATGGCCACATGCCAATTTTTCCATCAAAGCTTAAATTTTCTTCTCCATCAACAATTGGCCTTGAAACAACACAAAGAAACATCACTTTTGTGATGAATCTTTTGCTTTGACATGTCCTATGTGGCTCTTCTTCATCTTGACAAATGTAATACCTTTTATTTGTTTTGGTTATGTAAAACCACTTCTCATCTGTAACGACCCTAACCCTAGACACAATTTTAATATAACATTATATACTTGTAATATTAATATCAACCTTATGTGTTTATTTTATATCTGTAAATTTCTTATATTAGGATAAAATGATAAGGAAAAATAATAAGTAGAAATAAATAAAGTAATAAAATGGAGTGGTAATAAATTGGACAAATAAAATGTTGGGTTGGGAGAATTAATTTAAAAATAATGAAAGAGTTTTGGTAGGGAGTAATTTTAGTAGGGGACAACTCCCCTAAAAATCCTCCCCAAATCCCTCTTGAGCCGCCCCCCCCTCTCTCTTGACCACATTTATACTCCTCCCTCCTTCTTCATCTTCTTCTCTTCACTTTCTCTCTCAACCTTCCATGGATGAAGCTTCATCTTCTCAAGCTCCTACCAAGATCAAACCTTCACCATTTTTAGATCCGAGGCCACTTTTGTAATCGGGAGACCAAGAGGAGTTCTTCAAGCTCAAGAAATCCATAATCCGTCTCCTATTCCAAGGTGAGTTATTATGACCCTTCCCTTCTATGAATGCTCATGAACTAGCTAATGTTGTTCTTGTAATGATAATGGTTGTTTAATTGCTTTAGACCACTTTTGGACTTGAGAATGTGATAAATGACATGGAAGGATGTTATGGTTCTTAGAGGTTGAGTTGATTGTATGAAATGGGTGAATTTAGTTTAAAGGAATTAACTTGAAATATATTGGTGAAGGGGTTGGAAATCTTGTGGGAATAATCTAGGTTTATGATTATTTGGGTTGATTAAACTAAGAAGTTTATAATTAGAATGTGATAGTGAAATGGGTGGGAAATTAAGTGGTAAATAATCTAAGTATATATTATCTTGGGTTTGGATGATTTAAGATGAGTTATGTAAGGTTAGAATCCTCCTTGGTGTTCTTGAAATGAAGAAAGATTTAAGGGAAAATAATCTATGTAAAAATAAGTTGGAAATTCGAAATGTGCTGAAAATAGTCTTGGGCGGTCGCCCAAGTGGTGATGAGCGGCCGCCCATCTTGGCAGAAGTTAGGGTGCTTGGAAATCCCTCTTGGGCGGTCGCCCAAGAGGTTATGGGCGGTCGCCCATGTTGGCAGATTTGGCCTAGTTCCCCGTTTCGCTGAATTTTCACTAGTAACCTCCTAGCTTGATCCTTAACCAATATAAAGTTTGGAACCTGACCCTTTCGGATACAAAATAATCCTTTTAACCTAAGTTATACTTAGGGCAATTGTATCCTTTAATGACACCTTAATTGGGTTACTATGGAACTACGGAAGCACGTTAAGTCTGAATCAGAAATTGTTTGGCAATCTTAGTTGATCTCTTATAATTTGTGACTCCCACTTGGTAATTTGAGTTTGGGCCTTTATAGGAGCTATGTAGTATTGTATAGTGACCTTGTAGGATGGATCGATAATACTTCCTTGCCTTAATTGAGTTCATATACATTGGTTATATTGTGCATGGTGTGTTAATTAATTGTTGCACTATGTTATTGGTTGAACATGAGTATATTTTACCATGTGACTATATTGTTTATCCCCTTTGTGGATTATTTGGTATTGTTATATGGTATCCCGGTGTGGATTATGTGTTTATATGGATACCTTACTTGAATTTAAATTCGTTAATGGTATTATGCATAGTGTATTACATGAACTGTTGCACTATAGTATGGATGAATCATGAGTATATTTTACCATGTTGTTATATGATTATCCCTTTTTGTGGATTATAATTCAAGTAACTATTATGTGCTTGAATGCGTTCGGAGTGGGTATGATGGAAGTCAATCAATTATTGATTTGTTCTATAAGTGATTGAAGGTCCATCATACCGGCTGACCCTCCTCCTCTGTGGCCACGAGTGGGGGGCCGCTAGCTTGTATTGAGCATGAAGAAGCCTTTGCGCACTGCTGCGATTGGTGTACCTGGGGAAATATATTATTTTTGGATACTCTATTATAGGTATCTTTTCTTATATGGATCTCGGGGTATGAGTCCTATAAGAGGTGAATGTGCTTTGGAGGCAATTCACCAAAGAGTGGAGTTTTACTCCCACGTTGTACGACTTATTGTTCGAGACGGGAAAAGGTAAAATGAGGTAACGTAATGTGTTTACCGCTTTCATAATGTGTTATGTGCTACCATGCTATGTGTTGCATCTTGTTTGGCATCTTGCTGCATTCATAATAGCTCATTGAGATTTATTCTCACCCTCTCCCTTCTTGTTTTAGATTCCGAGACAGGTGGACCGACCAAGTAAGGGCGGAAAGGAGTTTAGAAGTGGTATTTTGGGAATTGTCGGGTTATGTATAGGTTGGTGTAGAATGTGTATTTTTGGCATAATTCTTTTAAAGGGTTTGTATTCATAAACTTTGATTCTATTTTATATTCGACATCTTTTTGTAACTAAAATCATTTATTACTTTCGGAGTTGGTCAACTCTTCCTCCATAGTAGAAAGGAGTAGAGTTATTTTGAAATGGGTATGTTAATGGTGTAGTGTTTGAAAGTTAAATCAAAGTTTTTTAAAAAAAAAAGTTTAGGATATTTGGGGTTAGTTTGAGGACGCTCCAGCTTGGAACACGTGTAGGTTCCGGGTCGGGGTCCTCACAGTTGGTATCAGAGCTCGGTTAGAGTTCTCGGGTAGAGTCTAGCGGAGTGAGAGTGTGTGATAACTGACGTCGAGGGTTTAATGCAGGAAATTGTTATATGGCAGAAAAGGATAAGGACCAACCAAAGGATCAAGGAAATGTGAGCATTATTGAGAGATAGATTCCTCCACAGTCAATTGAGGTATATTACCTGTCTCCGGAGTTAGGGGTCATACTTTTATAAATCCCCGTCCATTTCGTTCTCATATAGCATTTCATTTCATTTTTATTTGCATATATGGCTGAGAGTTGCCTTATGTATTGGAGGTTCTACTTCGTTGGGAGAGTACCTCGAATCATTCTTGATTCTCATGATAATTGTGATTAAGTGGGCATGGATTGCCGGTGGATGTGGTAGAGATACCAATCCGTGAAATATTGTAATAGTGACCTGAATTGATTGAGTAGTTGATGTGTTTGAGGAGGACTGTCGCAAAAAGCGAGTCTCCTTATCTATACTTGACTTGCCTCCATGTGTGGTGGAGGCGGATAAGTCATTATTTGCTATTATGTCATATATGCGTAAATGTTGAAAGTATGGCCTATTAAGAGTGGTTCATGGTTGTATAACTTGCGTAAGTAATTATACATTGGTGTCTCGTGGTGGAGACTAGATATATGAGACTAGTATTGAAAATAATGGTCTAAGTGGGATTTTATGGTTTATAAGATATCGTGAGTACGAGTCCTTATGAGAACCGACATATAATTGCTTTAGGTGCTATAAATTTATTCTCTAAGGAGAGATTGATTGAATTCTTGCTACTAAATTGAATAGGAAATCAGATATTTTTGTAAGTAATATCACCCTATAAGTTGACTAAGTGGTGTTTTTCAAGTAAGTTTCAAAAATGGGTTTTCATCGGGTATCATACCAGGATATCGAATACGAGTAGATATAAGTCACTATTTTGGTATTCGAGATCCCTAGATAGAGTATACAAATTGGGATGATGGAATTGATGATTCAACTTGAGAAATTAATTGATAAAGAAGATAACTAGCATAGCGATTCTCAGTAAGGATAAATTGTTACTGTATTTAGAAAAGATGATACTTGGTGGTTAATTATAAGGTTATAGAGATCTCAAATTAGTAACTGTAAGCAATAGGTATTCGTTATCACTTGTTGATAATTTGCATGACTGATTTTAGAAACTAGTAGGATACTCAATGGTTATTAGTTGAATTTTCGAAGTGTTACAATGTCCGTGAAAAATTGCTTTAAGGATATACTTAAGAAAACATTTCTATCTAGTATGACCGTTTTGAATTGTGGATTGTGTATTAGTTATGGAGAGGTAAATAGGGTAAATGCGAAGAAGTATAATAGATACGATTATTGGTGACTTAAAGGATCAACTTCAGAAATTGGTAATATATGTATATGGTTCGTTTTGAGAATTGATTATCATTAGTTGGGAAAATGGGGATGAATCTTATTGGAAGACAGGATACTTTAGGATGATTATATACTATAGGTCGACTTAGTTACGTGAATCATATGAGGGATTAGTGTGATGCTTGAAAGATATTGACGTTATACGGATTTTGAGTTTGTTGATGGTTATTGAGAGTTAAGTTAGAGTATCCTGTAATGTTTAATTGAAATTCGGGAATGATTGATCTATGTGAGTTCCAATTATATTTTCTGATTTAGAAATTATAGTATTTGATTGGGAACTAGATGTTTACAATATGTTGTTGCTAAGTACGATACTAATATCAAAGGTAGGGGATAGATGACTCAAATTAAGTAAAAGTGTTGAATATACAACTTGAGACATTATTGGATTGAGGATGATTTACCTAGTTTATAATCTTAATGGTTGTTTTAGTGTTATTTATCGGAGATAGTAATAGTATTGCGAGATTGTGTTTTCTTATAGAGAAATTAACTAAGTATAAATATTATGAGTGGTGGCTACACTATAAATAGAAGTTAAACAAGAATATTATGTTAGAAGTGTTTTAAATGTGCTTTAAAACTTTGGATTGTATATTGAACTTCGGTATGAGCAATTGTGCCCTTCGGGGATAGATGATTTAATAAGGTCAGTAAACCATTTTCGTGTAAATTAAAATCTGTGAGTAATTTAACTATCTACCACTGGTATGGGACGGTTGTAGAAAATTAAATCACTCGAGTTATTTTTGTTAGCTTATCAATCCTTTGAAATTTCTGAGTGGTTTAGTTAATTAAAACTGGTATGGGCCGGTTTTAAATAAGTAAATCATTCGGGTCTCTTTGAATCTCTTTTTATATTATCATTTGAAATTCTGAAAGATGTTGTGAATTTTCGAAAGACATGTTACTTTAAAGTTATAGTTCGCACAGAAGCAAGTAGAAAAGCAACCTAGTTTCCCTATAATGATTAGTTGTATTCAAGTTTTGATCCGAGAATTGATTCAATAAATTGTGGGGTTGTTATTGTGTCGCCGTTGTAAACTCGGTTTTGTTTTGGAGTTGGATCGGCTCCGTTGTGGGCGGCCAACCCTTCAATTTGAAAATTGATTTGTCACTAGTCCTGAACATAATTGGAACATGGAATTGTGATAATAGAATGTTGACGTTAGGAGATTTATTAAAATATTTAGAGTTCTAGGTTGAACTTGAGAGTTTTATCACTATAAATTTTGTGATTTAGTTGCATTGGAAGTAATGAAGGGTATGTTATTTTGTTATAAAAAGTTGAATTATATTTTCTACTCGTTATATATATAGCTTGATGAGATGTTATTAATAAAGTCCTCACATACGTTAGGGGATAGTTCGATTGTATAAAACCCATAGTGTTAAATAGATTGGATAGACCTCGTTCGGGAAGGTCCTTTTGGGAAGGTAGGAATGCTATTAAGTTTAACCTTGTAAAAAGTTGAGGAATCATTACTTGTTATTGATGAGATGCTACGGGCATGAACAATGGATGTTAATAGTCAATAGTACGTATGGTTACCAAGGGTTGAGTGCGTATAATAGTAGTTGTCATTCTAACATTTAGATAAAACCGTATGAGGCATAGTTTGGGAAGAAAATATCGATCTCTAATTTGTTGGGGTGAAATTGGAGAGGCAAGACCTAAGATAAAGTGGCGCCAAAGTTTGATAACCCATTTGAAGTTTAGGAAAGGTCGGTGGTTTGACTTATAGATCGGCTTGGAGAAACTTATAGAATATTTAAAGTTTTAATGTGATAATGTAATGTATTTAGTGACCTAAGTTGTAATACTTTATTTATTTATATTTTCATTGAGATCGGAAAATTCGTGTTAGTGATATTCGTATAGTATGCTTGGATCATTAAGTGGTAATATCATATTATTAATAGAATTAGAAAATTTTGGGGAAAGAATCACAAATTGAAGAGACTATATGGGAATTGGAGTCGAGGTATGCATGAGTAACCGAGACGGATTGAACATTTAGGTAAGTCTTTTTAAAATTCGGGACGAATTTTCTTTAAGGGAGTGAGTGTAACGACCCTAACCCTAGACACAATTTTAATATAACATTATATACTTGTAATATTAATATCAACCTTATGTGTTTATTTTATATCTCAAATTTCTTATATTAGGATAAAATGATAAGGAAAAATAATAAGTAGAAATAAATAAAGTAATAAAATGGAGTGGTAATAAATTGGACAAATAAAATGTTGGGTTGGGAGAATTAATTTAAAAATAATGAAAGAGTTTTGGTAGGGAGTAATTTTAGTAGGGGACAACTCCCTAAAAATCCTCCCCAAATCCCTCTTGAGCCGCCCCCCCCCTCTCTCTTGACCACATTTATACTCCTCCCTCCTTCTTCATCTTCTTCTCTTCACTTTCTCTCTCAACCTTTCATGGATGAAGCTTCATCTTCTCAAGCTCCTACCAAGATCAAACCTTCACCATTTTTAGATCCGAGGCCACTTTTGTAATCGGGAGACCAAGAGGAGTTCTTCAAGCTCAAGAAATCCATAATCCGTCTCCTATTCCAAGGTGAGTTATTATGACCCTTCCCTTCTATGAATGCTCATGAACTAGCTAATGTTGTTCTTGTAATGATAATGGTTGTTTAATTGCTTTAGACCACTTTTGGACTTGAGAATGTGATAAATGACATGGAAGGATGTTATGGTTCTTAGAGGTTGAGTTGATTGTATGAAATGGGTGAATTTAGTTTAAAGGAATTAACTTGAAATATATTGGTGAAGGGGTTGGAAATCTTGTGGGAATAATCTAGGTTTATGATTATTTGGGTTGATTAAACTAAGAAGTTTATAATTAGAATGTGATAGTGAAATGGGTGGGAAATTAAGTGGTAAATAATCTAAGTATATATTATCTTGGGTTTGGATGATTTAAGATGAGTTATGTAAGGTTAGAATCCTCCTTGGTGTTCTTGAAATGAAGAAAGATTTAAGGGAAAATAATCTATGTAAAAATAAGTTGGAAATTCGAAATGTGTCGAAAATAGTTTTGGGCGGTCGCCCAAGTGGTGATGACGGCCGCCCATCTTGGCGAAGTTAGGGTGCTTGGAAATCCCTCTTGGGCGGTCGCCCAAGAGGTTATGGGCGGTCGCCCGTGTTGGCAGATTTGGCCTAGTTCCCCGTTTCGCTGAATTTTCACTAGTAACCTCCTAGCTTGATCCTTAACCAATATAAAGTTTGGAACCTGACCCTTTCGGATACGAAATAATCCTTTTAACCTAAGTTATACTTAGGGCAATTGTATCCTTTAATGACACCTTAATTGGGTTACTATGGAACTACGGAAGCACGTTAAGTCCGAATCGAAATTGTTTGGCACTCTTAGTTGATCTCTTATAAATTGTGACTCCCACTTGGTAATTTGAGTTTGAGCCTTTATAGGAGCTATGTAGTATTGTATAGTGACCTTGTAGGATGGATCGATAATACTTCCTTGCCTTAATTGAGTTCATATACATTGGTTATATTGTGCATGGTGTGTTAATTAATTGTTGCACTATGTTATTGGTTGAACATGAGTATATTTTACCATGTGACTATATTGTTTATCCCCTTTGTGGATTATTTGGTATTGTTATATGGTATCCCGGTGTGGATTATGTGTTTATATGGATACCTTACTTGAATTTAAATTCGTTAATGGTATTATGCATAGTGTATTACATGAACTGTTGCACTATAGTATGGATGAATCATGAGTATATTTTACCATGTTGTTATATGATTATCCCTTTTTGTGGATTATAATTCAAGTAACTATTATGTGCTTGAATGCGTTCGGGTGGGTATGATGAAAGTCAATCAATTATTGATTTGTTCTATAAGTGATTGAAGGTCCATCATACCGGTGACCCTCCCCTCCTCTGTGGCCACAGAGTGGGCCGCGCTAGCGACCCTTATTGAGCATGAAGAAGCCTTTACGGACTGCTTTGCGATTGGTGTACGGGAAATATATTATTTTTGGATACTCTATTATAGGTATCTTTTCTTATATGGATCTCTGGGGTATGAGTCCTATAAGAGGTGAATGTCCTGGAGGCAATTCACCAAAGAGTGGAGTTTTACTCCCACGTTGTACGACTTATTGTTCAGACGGGAAAAGGTAAAATGAGGTAACGTAATGTGTTTACCGCTTTCATAATGTGTTATGTGCTACCATGCTATGTGTTGCACCTTGTTTGGCATCTTGCTGCATTCATAATAGCTCATTGAGATTTATTCTCACCCCTCTCCCTTTACTGTTTTAGATTCCGAGACAGGTGGACCGACCAAGTAAGGGCGGAAAGGAGTTTAGAAGTGGTATTTTGGGAATTGTCGGGTTATGTATAGGTTGGTGTAGAATGTGTATTTTTGGCATAATTCTTTTAAAGGGTTTGTATTCATAAACTTTGATTCTATTTTATATTCGACATCTTTTTGTAACTAAAATCATTTATTACTTTCGGAGTTGGTCAACTCTTCCTCCATAGTAGAAAGGAGTAGAGTTATTTTGAAATGGGCATGTTAATGGTGTAGTGTTTGAAAGTTAAATCAAAGTTTTTTTTAAAAAAAAGTTTAGGATATTTGGGGTTAGTTTGAGGACGCTCCAGCTCGGAACACGTGTAGGTTCCGGGTCGGGGTCCTCACATCATCTAAGTGTATGATATGATTCATGGGCTTGAAACTGACTATGTTTGCTGCTGCATTAAATGAGAGAGATTCAAGGCAAAAACTGAGTCTTGCTAAACAGTTTGTAAAATTTAAACCTGGCTTGATTGCATTTGTGTGAGCCCTGATCACACCCTCTTTTTTCCATCTCCCAACTGTTGATTTACTGACTCATAAACCTTGACTAAGGTTTCTAATTGTTCCTCTTTTACGAAACTCAATGCCTTTCATTTTTTCTTCATCAAATTTCACTCTTTTAGTCCTTAATGTACCTTTCTTTTTTGAATTTAAATTGACAGGTATTCCTTGGGCCTGTTGATCCTGGACCTTCCTCCAATATTTGAAGATAGTTCTTCTACTCACCCCATATTTTGTTGCAGCCTTGGTTATGTATCCTCTAGGAAGCTTTCCCTCCACCAAACCTTCAATCAAGAATTGTCCCAGCAAGTTGGCTTGATTTTGAGTTAAATTTGGCTTGGATAACAAGTTGCAGCCTGATGATGAAGCCATGTTCAATGTTGTTTTGAAGAGCACTGAAGGCTGATGGAATGGAACTGTTCAGACCAAGCTTTTGTTGAAGACTGTTGTTGTTGTGGCTGTCTTTTGTAAATGGTAACACAAAACTCTTTTTTTTTTGAATTTTAAAAACCTTCTCCTGTATTGGTTCCCTCAAAAAAAAGTTGGAGGGAAATTATTTTGGAGGGAATGACATGGATTGTGATCCTTGTAATAATTCTAATTAAGTACTGTGTCCTTAATGTAGAAACTGTAAGGCTGATTGAATTTTGGAGGGAATGATTAGATTTTAAATTTCCATTTGTGCCTTTTCTTAAACTTCATTAACATTTCTCTCTCATATTATTTTTGAATATAAATATTACTTTCTTAATTCTTGTGCCATGGCTAAAAGGGTGAACTAAATAATGGGACGGAGGGAGTATGTTTCATTAAATTGTATATTTTCAGAATAAATATAATGAATTTATTTAAGTGATTAATATCTTATTATAATATTTCAAAAATAGAATAAACCTATCAGATTTAACTATGAAGGATTTTATTTCTTCATAAAAACCAAGCATGCAGATATGTTTTATAATCTAATGTGAACTAAACCTATTTCAAAACAAATCAATTGAAAAACAAGTCATAGCAATCATTTTTATGTTCTTCTATCCAGTAGTCATATAAATTATAAACAACTACCACTAATAATTCATAAATTTGACCTAAGTATACTAAAAACATTTAAATTACAATAAAACTACAAATTGAAAACGAGATCTAATATATTTTACCTTAATATTCCAACCCCTGAATTGATTTTGCAAATCCTTGAAAAACGTTTACAATCAAAGCTCGCTCGTGGTCCCAAGACTTGATTTACCTTTATCCGAAACTCATAATGAACACCCTTGACTCGATTAAATCGTTGTAGGTCGTTAATTTGATCTATGTCGTTTTTCATTTAATTTCTTAGGAACTGTAGTTGATTTTCGATTTGAAAAGGAAAGAAGTAAAAGTCGGCGTTTGATTTTAGGTTAGGATTCTGGAGAATACGATGGAGATAGTATTTTAGGGTAAGGTTTTGGTGTTTGGGCTTTTGTTACATTTAATTAATATTTTGGTATTGGGCTTTGCAAAAATAATATATATGGGTAATTGTGAGTTGATAAAAAAAATACTTTGGGCCTATTTTTTTCTTTTTGGGGTTTAATTGTTATTGTGTTTTTATTGGGATTTCAAAATTTGCATTAACATTAATCTTTAAGTATTTTATTTAATATATGTATTTTTGCGTAATTTTTTTTTTTTGCAATTTTGTACTTCCATTTTATTAAAAAATATTTATTTGCAGAAAATAATGTGGATCAAAACATATTGACTGTGGCGGCATCAAAGAAAAGTTGTAGTGAAGCTTCCAAAGTCATGCCATTTTCTGATATAACTAATGGTAATATTACATTTTTTCCTTTGTCAAGCTGTTTTTGAGTTCATGACAAAAAAAATTGTTTCTTTAATATGACAGAAAATGTGCTCAGAAGTAGTATATCAAGCAATATTTATGGAATTACTGGATTAAAAATCCCTTTTGATTCACAAGTTTCGAATTTGAAATCACAAAAATTGAAGACTTGCTATGTACCAGAATATATAAAAAAGAAGAAAATATCAGAAAATGGTACTTCCTCCTTCCCATTTCTAATATATATATATTTGTCAAAGACATTAAAATATTTTTAATTATTTTTCTTCATTTTTTTATAAGGACATCGTCGTCGGAATTAATTGACTTGATCAATGATGAAGAAATGCCATTTGTTACACCGACTACTGCTAAGACAAAAAGAAAATTGGGTAATTATTTCATGTATAATTATATTTGGAATTTAATTTGTATTAATTTTTTTGTTTTTAAATTTGATTATATTTACTTCTTCATACAGATATTGGCTTAAATCAATCTACTCTTATTATTTTTCCAATTAATTTGGTAATTGTTTTAAATTTTTTAATTTATTTAAAATTATGTCTTTATACAGATATCGGCTCCGATCAATCCACTGTTTTTAATTCTACTCATCAAGCGAATTCTTCGAAATCGGGAGTAAACTGTGCTACAAATAAAAGTAGAAAATGAAAAAGTAATTCTTTTTCCCTAATCTTTATATAACAATTTTTATTTAATTATTTTTTAATATTTTAATAATATTTTCTTAATCCAATCATTTAGGCTAATTCGTTTCCCCAGTATTATTTAATGTCAATAATTTGGATGATGAAACTTATTTTACTGAAGGTACATTTTATAGTTTTTAGTTTTTTATAATTATAATGTAAATAATATTTTTTTAAATCAATTCTGATAATTATTCTTTTTTAATATAGAATACATGGATTTTGGTGACCCTTTGCACAAATGTCCCCATTGCAATGCAATGTTTTGGTATGAAGAGGGGTTGAATAAATGTTGCAAATCAACGTTGGAACCAAAGTACTCTGGTTGTTGTATGCATGGAAAAGTTCAATTACCTCCAATACATGAACCTCCGCAGTTATTTAAAGATTTATTATATGGTCAGTCCGAGAAAAGTCGACTTTTCAAGGCCAACATTCGATCCTATTATGTGATGTTCTCATTTACTTCAATGGGAGGTAAGATTGATCATGGGTAAATAATGGAAATAGTCCACCTGTTTTCAAATTATATGGTCAAAACTACTATTATATTGATAGTCTGATACCAACTGAAGGGAAGCCTCCTAAATTTGCTCAGTTGTATATTTATGACATGGAGCATGAAGTTGACAATAGAATTCGTTGCATTGGGTATGTATATAATTTTTTTTACTTATGTTGTCTTATTTATTGCATGATTCTTTCTTCTTCTTCTTTTTTAATTATATTTTCTTATTTTATGAAACAAAATAGGGATGATAAAATTCAGAACCGTTTGCATGAGGAGATTGTTAATGATTTGAAGAAGATTCTTGATGACAATAATGTTCTTGTGAAATCATTTCGAATGGTCTGTGGTTCCTTGCATGAAAAAAATGAAACCAATTTGAGAGTCAAACTAATTGCTAGACGAAAAAATGATGGTCGATGCTATGATCTACCAACCAAAGATGATGTGGCATTATTATTGGTAGGCGATTTCGATAATTCGATTGGTGAGAGGGATATTGTTATTGAGACACAGACAGGGTTGTTTCAAATGATAACAGAGCTTCATCCTTCTTATTTAGCTTTGCAATATCTCTTGCTATTTTTATTTAGACAAGATGGTTATCGAGAAGATATTTTTGTCAGGGATGTACAAACAGAATCAACAAATGGCAAACGCTATAAGTTGAGCATGAGAGAGTACTTTGCTTATAGGATGCATCAAAGAGAATCAGAGTCTGATAATCTTTTCCAATCTGAAAGATTGTTTCAACAATATTTAGTTGATACATGGACAATGGTAGAGACGGGACGTTTGACTTTTATGAGGACACATCAAAAGCAACTTCGATGTGAAATGTATAAAGGTTTGACTGAAGCTCTTGCGAAGGGAGAACATGACCCTTTAAGTCGTGGCAAAAGAATATGCTTGCCATCTAGCTTTGTTGGTGGTGCGAGATATATGATTCAAAATTATCAAGATGCTATGGCAATTTGCAGATGGATTGGTTATCCTAATCTGTTAATTACATTTACATGTAATCCGAAATGGCCTGAGATTCAGCGTTTCCTAAAAAAGAATGACGCTCAACCACAATATAGGGCTGATATTACGTGCCATATTTTTAAAGCCAAGTTAGATGAATTGATGGATGATCTAGAAAAGAAAGAAATTTTTGGTACAATTCGAGCAGGTATGAATTTATTTTATTATTTATCATTTTTTGTTTTGAATATAATTTAGTCACACAAAGGAATAGTTCTTCTCTTTTAAACACTAAGTTATTATAACAATTACTCCATTTTACTATCATTTTATGTTTTATAAATTTAATGTTACTATCAGCTTATGTTTTATAATTTTAATTTGTTACAATTATTTACACCATTGAGTATCAGAAACGTGGTTTGCCACATGTTCATATCATCTTATGGCTTGAAAATGATTCTGATTCTCCTACCGTAGATATAATTGACAAAATAATATCTGCTGAGAGATTTCGGATAAATCTATAGACCCGCACTATTATAATGTGAAGGATTTGATGATTCATGGTCCTTGTGGTAAAGCTAGACCTAACTCACCATGCATGGCTAAGGGACGTTGCACCAAATATTTTTCAAAGAAATTCAATGAAAAGGCAGTGATTGATGAAGATGGATATCCAATTTACAAGCTCCCCAATAATGGTCGTACGGTAGAAGTCAAGGAAGTACACCTTGACAACAGATATGTAGTCCCTCATAGTCGGGTGTTGTTGATGAAATATGGGGCTCATGTTAATGTTGAATGGTGCAATCAGTCTCGGTCTATCAAATATCTTTGCAAATATGTAAGCAAAGGACAAAATAGTGTTACTGTAACTTTCTGTAAGACAACTAATGATGATGGCATCAAATCAGAAGTTGATGAGATAAATAATTACTTAGATTGTAGATTCATATCACCTTGTGAGGCTGCTTGGAGATTGTTGGGATATGAAATTCATTACAGAAGTCCTTCTGTTGAAAGATTGTCTTTCCATCTACCAGGTGAATAAAATATTGTCTTTCAAGATGATGATGCAATTGATAAAGTTCTAGATCGTCCAACTTCACGAGAAAGTATGTTTACCGCATTGATGGAAGCAAATGAGAAATATGGAGATCTAGCAAAGAGTTTGACTAATGCTGAGTTTCCTACAAAGTTCGTTAGGAATCATAGGAAAAGAAGGTGGGATCCTAGAACTCGCCGTTTCAAGATTGGACGTATATTTTTCGTTGCTCCCGGACAAGGTGAATTGTATTATTTGAGAACTTTGCTAAATGTTGTTCGAGGTCCAACTTCTTATGAGGAGATTAGACGTGTTGGTACTCAACAACATGGCTCTTTCAGAGAAGCATGTTATGCTTTGGGTTTGCTTGATGATGATAAGGAGTACGTTGATGGGATAAAAGAGGCAAGTCAATGGGGAAGTGCTGCTTGCTTGAGATATATGTTTGTCCGATTATTGATGTCAGGATCATACTCACGCCCATAATATGTTTGGCATAGTTGCTTTGAACTTCTGTCACAGAGGACATCCTTTACAGTCAAAGACGTCTTTTAAATCATGAAGGTAATCCATTTTATTTTACTAAATTAAATTTATAATGTTTTATTACTTATTCACAAAAAAAATTTCATTCTAAACTAATTAATAAGTATCTAATACCAATTTATATATATATATATATATATATATATATATATATATATATATATATATATATATATATATATATATATATATATATATATATATATATATATATATATTTATATGAAGGATTGCAACTCAGCGAGGAAGAAATCAAAAATCTTACTCTCTTGTAGATTGAAAAACTCTTGCGTAGCAGAGGAAAAAGCCTTCGTGATTTTCCTGATATGCCTTATCCAAGCGATTTTGATCCGTCAATTTTCAACAATCGAATTATTTTAGAGGAGTTGAACTATGATAGAAATTTATTGGAGGTTGAGCACAAACGATTATTGGAATTATGTACGGATGAACAGAGGCATGCTTACAACCTTATTATGAATGACATTGATCTTGATGTTGGACGAGTTGTCTTTTTATATGGATCTAGTGGAATCGAAAATACTTTTTTGTGGAAGATTCTTTCATCTGGGTTACGATCTAAGGGTGAAATCGTATTGAATGTGGCATCAAGTGGTATAGCATCACTCTTACTCCCCAATGGTCGTACTGACCATTCTAGGTTTGCAATTCCATTAACTTTGGATGAAGATTCAACATGTAATATTAAACAAGGTACTCCTCTTGGTGATCTTATGATTAAAACTAAGCTTATAATTTGGGATGAAACGCCTATGGTTCATAGATATTGTTTCGAAGCACTTGACAGAACTTTGAGGGACATAATGAGGTTCAAAAACTCAGATAGCTTGAATCAACCGTTTGGAGGCAAAACATTTGTTATGGGTGGAGACTTCCGTCAGATACTTCCAGTTATTCCAAAAGGTAGCAGACAAGATGTTGTTATGGCCACGATCAATTCATCATATTTATGGTCTCATGTCAAAGTTTTGAGGCTTTCCAAGAATATGAGACTACAATATGTGGAAATGATGAAAGTGGACTTGAACTCAAGGCTTTCTCAGAGTGGATATTGAGTATTGGGGATGGGTCATATGGTAATATTAATGATGGTGAAGCCACAATAACGATTCCTGATGACTTGATTGTTAATGAGTCAGATGATTTGATACAATCGATTGTTGAAAGCACATATCCCAATTTTACTGAGCATTTTAATGATCCTGATTATTTACAGGAAAGAAACATTCTTGCTCCAACACTGGATGTCGTTGAGAACATTAATGTCTATATGGTGTCATACAACCAGTCAGAACAAAGAACTTATTTAAGTTCTGATTCTATTTGCAAATCTAAAGATAACTCCAGTTTCTTTGTTGATTTTCATTCGACCGAGTTTTTAAACACAATCAAGTGTTCTGGTTTGCCTAATCATGAACTCCATTTAAAGGTCGGTACACCAGTCATGTTGCTGAGAAACATTGACCATTGTTCAGGGTTATGTAATGGAACGAGATTAATTATTACAAGGCTCGAAAATCATGTTGTCGAAGCAAAGATTCTAAACGGTAGTAATATTGGTGATAAAGTATTTATTCCGAGAATGACATTAACTCCAACAAATATACGGTTGCTATTCAAATTACAGAGACGACAGTTTTCATTGGTTGTGTCATATGCAATGACAATCAATAAAAGTCAGGGTCTATCTCTTTCCAATGTTGGCATTTTCTTGAAGAGACTGTTTTCAGTCATGGTCAGTTGTACGTTGCATTGTCTAGGGTTACTAATCACCATGGATTGATGATATTAATGTGCGATGACGAAGGAAACCTCACCAATGAAACTACAAATGTTGTCTATAAGAAAATTTTTTAAAATTTGTAATATTCATAGATGTTTGAAATATTTAAATAAGTATTTATTTCTTTAATTAAGATTATAACTGTTTCACTTTTATGTTAATAAAAAATTAAATTTTTTTGATTGATTAACTTAAATTTTTAAAAATGTTCTTTTGTGCGTTTAACACAGACATACTAAGTTAATTATTAAAGTCAAAGCAAAACAAATACTCCCTCCGTCCCAGAACAATCTTCACACTTTTCCTTTTGGGCGTCCCAAAACTTACTTCACACATTTAAAACTTACCTAAAATGGAAAGGAATCTTTACTATTCCCTCCACTCATTCTCTCTCCTACATTATTTTAATACTCACAACACCATTATAATTTACTATTCCCTCCACTCATTCTCTCTCCTATTTTATTTTCACACTCACAACATTTTCAATATAATACTCCCTCCTTAAAACCCGTGCAAACAGTGTTTGTGAATTAAGCTCTTGGGACGGAGGGAGTATTTTGAAAAAGAGGGGATAGAGGGAGTACTCCTAGTATTTTTAAGCACATTGAAACTGAGAACACATTAATTTTATGGCAATGTGAAAATGGCGGCAGGAGGTATGGAGACGGAAATAATGGATATATTTATAGATAGTCATAAGGTGATGGCTCTTATGAGAGTCTAAGTTGGCTCCTACTCCTACGACACTGGTTAGTACATTAGTTATATACTTCATTCATTCGGCTTTCTTATCCGACTTAAAATAATTTATTATTTTAAATATTTCACTCGATTAATATCTCAAAATAATAAATTTATGTTATTTTTATACTTAATGAAACTCAATTGTCATACTTATAACAACGATCTCCTTACTATTATCCTCACTTATTCTCTCTCTTATTTTAATTTTCATACCCACAACACCTCATTCGCTCGTTCTTTCTCCTTTTACTATAATAGTATATATTAATCTCGTGCGCATGACAGAGATAATCCTAATTCGGATGGAAAGGAGGGAATAATCTTCTGATCTTATTTGGAAACATAGTTTCATTTCAATTTTCATAATTATTCAATTAAATTTTAATTATAATTTAAAAATAACATTTAATTATTTTCATATAATTCTAAAATTATTATTAAAGTATTTTTTTATTATGAAACAATAACAATTTTTCTGATAAAGAATAAATGATTTTTTTAAAAAAAATTATAATTAAAATTTAACTAATTTGATTATATAAATTAAAATGATACTCCCTCCGACCCACTTCAAGAGTCCTACTTTTCCTTTTGATCCGTCCCATACTAAGAGTTTCATTCCATAAATGACAAATTTTGAACAGTGTTTCAGACATTTATACCTAAATATATTTACAAAAAAACTATTCATTATACCCTTATAATGTTAATATATTTACAAAAAAAAATCAATTAAAAAAAGGTTTTATCATAAATGTTTTAACTTTACATTCTCTTTCTTCTAATCAGAAATCTACTTGTAATTTTTTATTTATTTTTTAAAATTTTTCTTAAAAAACATAAAATACTATCGTGTATAACCTTAAAGTAGGACCAAGGAAGTATTAATTTTTCTAGATAGAGGTTGAAAAGCGAAAAAGTCCCGTACTGATAAATGATAACGAAATCATGCAACTAGTTCAGTAGTCCAAGTCCAGGAGAACAAATATTCTAGTTCAACTTCGGGAAGTGCATACCATTATAGTCGTAATTGGCAGTCAATTTTTTAATCCCCAAATTCTTAGTTTTATTAAACTTGTTAAACGGTAAACGGTGTAGCGAATTTTAACGATTAAATTTTAAAATTCTTTAACATGTAGCAAATTTCAAAAAAGTGATTATTTTGAAAAATAGTTTCAAAAATGAGTTATTTGAGAATTATTATTTAAAAAAGAAATTATGTCAGCAAAAAAAAATCTGATTTCATAAAAATTCAGTTTTTTTTTTTTTCACAAACTAAATACTTGCATTTGTATCAATAATACTCCCTTCGTCCCTAAATATTTGTCCAATTTCTCCTTTTTCTTAGTCCCAAAAAGTTAGTCTCATTTTCAAAATTAAAGCTTCAAAATCACTAAATTTTCAAAACTTGTAATATTTAGGGACGGAGTATTACATAACGGCGGTGTATATTATCAATAATTTTCAAAGCGTTCGTAAAAATAACCTAAATTAAAGCTTCAAAATCACTAAATTAAAATGTTTGAAAAGTCAAATGGGACAAACATTTAGGGACGGAGGGAGTAAAACAATTTAAACATAGTCTACTTCTTTTGTTCCGATTTAAACGTTCTATTACATATTTCACCTTTTATAAAATGGTAAGAAATGTGAGCCCCATTTGTTAATTCCATTCATTTTTTTCTTTCACACACTTAAATTTAAATTATGGATCTCACTTATCAATATCAACTACTTTTTTCCTTACGTATTTAAATTATGAGCTCCACTTGTCATACTCACTTACTTCTTCCCTCTCACAATCCTTTTCCTATTCATCATTTTTCTTAATTTTTGTGCCAAAAAAATAATGAAGCTTTTGGTTGTACGAAAGAAATATAATGATACTTATAATAATAAAAATAGATAAATCTAACTTCTAACACTTATTATAATATAAATATTAAATAGTGAAAGTGTCCAAAAGTGGCACGCCAGCCCCCACTACGGCTAAAAGTAAGTGTTCCCTCCCTTCAAAATAATCTTTACCCTTTACTTACTTTAAACAATAATTTTAGATTAATTTAATAATTCTTATAAATATTTAAAAATTATTATTGATATATATATAATGATGTATTAATAATAACTTTTTATTTTTATTTGAATAATTCAATTAATCTAAATTTACTGTCCAAAATATTTTCAGTGTTTATGATAGGCAGTATCACTCGAACGAACAGCGGCGAGTGATCGTACTACAAGGCCCATAGTTACCCATTAGGCCATTACCATATCATCACTCTCTTCAGAAAGCGCGCCATTCTCAAAATTCCCCCAATTCTTGACTCAAATTCTCCCTCAAAGCCCTAATTTTAATCCCATTTCTGCTCAATTTGAACTCTCTATTTCCTCATTGTGCAAATTCATGGACGACTTCGCTCCCCCTTCTTTCTCTCTAGGACTTGATTTTGACCTCGATTCGGAACCCCAATTTACTGTTAGAGAAGACCCTTCTTCGACTGCTGCATGCCCTCGTACAATCGAAGACGATGATTTTGATACGCCGATGATTAGTCGGGACCGGGACCTGGAAAATCGGGATCCACCCCAGTCTTTCAAGCGCCTCCGTCGCGGACCCACTAAAGAGACCGCGTCGGCGTCGGCTGGTAAGAGGGAGCTTCCAGTGTCATGGTGTGGGTTCGATGATGATATTGAGGAGTTTTCTTCCCAAGAGGATAGGCGTACAGGTAAAACTCTTTAATTTTCGAAGCATACATTATTCTTGTTCTTGTGATTGGAGTACAAGCTGTTACTCGAAAATCGAAATTGAGGTTGGAAACTTTCAAAATGGCAATGAATTAGGGGTTTGGGATCTTGTGAATTGTGATGCTGTTATCGTATACAGGGAACTCAAGCTTTGCTGTTATCAAGATTATATACACTTCTGCTGAGGTTTTTGCCTTTTAGAACACAAACTTCTTGTATAGGGAACTCAAATTTTGACTGTGGCTACTTGATAGGGGTGGGTCTAAGTCTTCTTAACCTTCAAGCAACAACCTTAGTTTAGGGATTAGGATGAGATGAGACACTTGTCAATGCTCTTTGTTTGTTGGCAGGTGGCCGTAGAATAAAATAATCACCATTTTTTCTGTGGTATGTTTAGTCAGAGAATATTGATTCCTTATTTTGTTGCAATTCTCCAACTTTATTGTCTATTTTCCATAAAATTTCCAGCCTTAACTACCCGTCTCCGCAATATCTGATTTTCTATCTTTTCATTTTGAGTCTCTTAAAAATGGTCTGGATTTCACTTTTAGCCTTTTAGTACTGCAACTATTCATCTTGACATGCAAGATCATATTTGAGTGGCGGCTCACTTCTAAGGCTGGAAAATCTGCACTTCTTGCTTCTTATGTGGGCAAAACTCAGAGTTTTTCCCTACAAACCTTTAACTTGATTCAACTTCTGCACTTCCGTCTTTTTTTAGCAAATCCCATCCAAAATTTAACTTCCGTTAGTCTTTTTAACAAATCCTATCCATAAATTAATATGTGAACCTCATGACAATTTTGAAGGGTTTATAGACATTTCTATTTTGACAGGAATAGATGGACATTTTGAGATGAAGTACAACAAAACAATAAGCCTCGGAAAATTGAAATATATATTATACCCTTTAAAGCCTGTCATATCAGTTGTACATGTTAAATTTTAGATTATTTTTTAAAGAAAGAATTACGGAAGGTAACTTTTGGATGAGATTTGCAAAAAACATTGAGAAAAATGGTGAGGTGGAATGAAGTTAAAGATAGTAGAGCAAAAGTGATCCTCTGAAACTTTTTGGCAAAGTGGAATCTAATGAAAGATAAAAGGTAAAAGCCCCCCCCCCCTTTCTGCTTATGATAAGTTAGCTTGTATGGGACCTTGGTCGGCTAAAGTGCAGTTTATAATTCTTTTTGATGAAGCACCCGAGTGTAGCTACAGTTGTGTGACTTCATTAATTCTTTAGCATTAGTCTTATTGGTGACACTTCTTTATTCTCTGTTATACTTCCATATACTCCCTCCGTCCCACCCAAGTGTGTATCAAGATTTTGGGCACGCAAACTAAGAAATACTATTAAGATAATGAAAATGTGTGTTAGGAAATGAAGAGAGAGAATGAGTGGAGTTAATAGTAGGTTGGTTGAATAAATTGTATGGTGGAGAATGAGTGGGTGGGGTATGGAGAATATAAAATATTAAAACCTTTTCCATTTTTGGTAGTTCACACTCGGCTGGGACGGATCAAAAGGGAAATAAGTGTACACTCGGCTGGGACGGAGGGAGTATATTGTTTCTTATGTAGATTCTCTGGAATATTGCTCCATTGGCATTTCTTTTATTTTAATGTCTGTTGGTTGTTATTGATGAGTGATACTTCCTATGTGGTTATTAGCAATACATTGATTCTTTATATTAGATGGTGCTTATTATTTCTTATGGCTTGCATCTATTTCTTTGGTTTGAGATGACTATCTCGTAAGATCTTGTCAGAAAAAGTATTGAACTCTTGTAGCTCAAGAATATACTATTTTAGCATTCTTTAACTGGATAAGTTTTAGTTTGGCATGTCTGTCTAATCTTGAATACTTATGAATAATTGGTCATTTTTTAATAGTTTGATTCAATCGACCAGACATTTATGTCATTTTCTTTCATGGTCATCAGTAATTACTTTTCACTGTTTATTACAGATGAGCCTCCGTCAATCCTACATTCTCTGTGTGGTAGTTCAAAATTCCGACTTCATGGACATGGGGTTTTGACTTCACAATCTTCAAAGAAAAAGGAAAACACTTTACATAAACCTGCAAATATGGAAAGGAGCAGCGAAATGACTTTTCCGAAGTTAACGACTAGTCCCCTTCGAAAGTTCCAGTTAATTGATTCTGATTCTAGTTCGGATTCTGACGATCCTTCTCTTAGTGAAGATGCAAATAGGGATGATAATAAATCAGTTTCATCTTTGAAGCAAAGACAATCTAATCCTTATCATACAAGTGTAAGGGATAAAGGGGAAACAATTGCAACAGCGAGTGGTTCTCGAACTGAGGATCTCTGGGAAAATTTCTTTCCTGAGAAAAATTTTCATATTCAAACACCGGCATTGGATGAAGTTTGTGAGGAATACTTTGGTTCTTTGAAAAATAAGAAGCTAACTCAAAGTAAGATCAAAAGCTGCAAGGAAAGCAGCAATGTCAGCAAAAATTCGGAGCAGCAAATGGATATGGGCGACCCTCTTCCTCCTGCCCATCAATATTTTTTTCATGATGATCCAAGGATTCAAGAGCTTGTTCGAAGTCGCCTACCCAATTTTTTCCCTCTGTGTGCTGTGAACAACACTAGTAGGCTGCCTAGTACATCAGCTATTGATTACATGTAGGTTTAATCGCCTTCACAATTATTTTATTATACAGCCGCCATTTTTACGCTATCGCAATTTAAAGTCACACATTTGTCCTTTTCAGAGGTCAATTTAATCATGGAGAAGGCTCAAAACAAGCAGCTAGGAATAGTAAAGGTGTAGCTAGCTCTTCCACGAGAAAAAAATCAAATACTGAAGAGGTATCACTGGGATGGGTTAATCCTAAATCTGGTGCGGCGAGAGGTAACCCAAAAGATGCAGGCAAAAGAAGGGTTCAGGCAGACGGGCAATCGCCTGGCCGTTGGTTCACGGGCCCAAATGGGAAGAGAGTAAGTTGAAACTACATTACGGTTTATTCTCACTGTTAGTGGTTATTAGTTGTTTTCTGAAATAGTGAGTTAAGTCTCAAAAGTTGCAGAATGATCATTTTTTTTTTTTTTTTAAAGTTTTCAACAAACTAGTATGCCACCCGTGCGTTAAAACGCACGACAAAACGCTTTTTTCATAAATATGAACCCAACCAAAAAAGTTTATATTTTAATGAACTTACATGTAATTAAGAAACATGGCATTAATGAAAGAAGCGGCATTGTACAAACGGGTTGGCTAAACAATTATTTTATATGAAGCTCATACATATTTTGTTACACCTTTCATCCCAAAATTACAATTCTGACAAGTCAAAATATCTTAAAGATGATACTTGTACAATTCTACCAGTTTCTGCATATTAGCTAGAGTTATTTCTACTACGGATTAGGATACTATTTTGCCGATCTTTAGCCTGAATACTAACAAAGCATGCTAGGATGCTAGAGAGGTAGATCAGATGTAATAACAGATGGGCTTGAAACCAAGAATGGAGAAAAGCATCTGCCAATATAACAAAATATGCAGGAGTCACACTTCACTTCCCCGTATAATGAATCGGTATCAAGAATATTTTCCTTACACGAGCCATTCCAACATCATTGCCTAATATTGTGAAGACCAATCCGACCTTCCTTTTCCTTCACCCATTCAAAGGACCCGTTGATCAGGTAAGCCAAAGTTCAGTGAGGATCTTAACACACAGTTAACCCAACCCAAGACTCTTTGAGGTTTACCCAAATACACCTTAAGGCTCTACACTCCCTTTAACAAACAAAAATAAACCGTACTTAATAATTGATGGGTAGTTGGGTTAATGCGTATGATACATCATCAATAGGAATTATACATAAAAAGCAAGTAAAAAAACCTTTCTTTTGACCTATAAGTAAGTAAAATCCTTGTGATGCTAAAAATTTGTTAGCAAAATAAAAAGAAAATTTCACAATTCAAACTCAACGCAACAAATACACTTAACTTTGACTTCAAAATAATTACAAACGTCATCTCCTACATTCTTTTTAACTTTTCACTATACGATCTCCCTCTAATCTACGTTGCTCCATTTTTCATCTATGATGCTCCATTGCAATATTTCTTATAGTCAAGTTACAGAAATAAACCAAGGTGGTTCATATTTTAGGTAAAGTCCAACTCATTGACAACTCAAGTTATGATGTAAGTATAGTTTGAGCATGATTCAACCAAAGTCGGTATAAAACCTCAGTATATACCTTTTGTTTTGCTGAAAGTGCTCTGTAGATGTCAATTCTGTACTTAGGCTCTTGCTTGAGCCGCCTCATTTCATTTTCCACTTCAGTAGATAAGAACTTGAAATATAAAGTACATACATGGTTATGTGAAGATGACCAAGACATGTTTGAACTGTCCCGAGAGCCAGCTCCAAGAAAGTTGAATGAATTATTTGATTCACCTGATGTAGATACAAAAAAAAAAAAAAAATACATGTTCTGGAAGGAATACTAATGATTTTTTTGTAAAAACAGGAACCTACCTATTTTCAAATTACAACAATATGAGCATGTAAAACTCCAAAAAAAATGTTTTGGGTTAAAATTTGGAGTCCGAATACCAATGAAAAGCAATCCACTATAGTATACCCTTAATCCCCATTTACACTCTTAATCAAGTTTTACCCTATTTGTAATATTTAAATTAAATTGTTAAATTTAATTTCCACCCATAACCATCCAACCCCCTCCTCTTCCCACCCATCCACCACACCCCAACTCTTACTCTCTTTTTCGTAAGCCCAACTAAACACAAGATCCATTACACTCTTTCATATAAATCTTAATGAGACTCAACACAGAAATGGTTAGAGTAAGAGGCTGCAAACCTCTTCCATTATATCTTCAGAAAGCAAGGAATTCTGATGCATTTTTGACTCCACTGTGTATTTCAACAGTGTGTGATGATTCCCCAGTTGCTCCAGTATCCATCTTCCTTTAAATGAGTCAAAGTCCCCTTCAACCTGCTCAAAGGTTATCTCTTGTTCAAAATGTTCACACAAATCCAGGACGACACGTGCATGAAGTACCATATATAGTAATCCTTTGCATCCTTCCTGAAAATCAGAATAAATATATAAGCCTGTCTAAGTATAGGGTAAAATTTTAGCAGTGTTCGCAGCTTAGAAGTTTATCTCCCTCCAGGAAACTCTCATTTCTAAAGAGACATCTATGTATGCTAGTTAACAAAAATAATTCTATTGTTGCACCTGAACAATGCGAACTTTGTTGTTTTCTCGTGATAAGATCTTACTGATAGCTAGATTTGGAACAATCCTGCACAAATAAGAGGTTACCAAAACAGATGATTAGGAAGATAATCAATCTCTTGTAAAAAGCATACAATGTTCATGGTGTCAAAGCATTACTATGAGATTTTGTGCACATTTGAGAAAGACTGTAGTATACCAATCTATTACTACAGATAGAAGGAACAAAAAAAATCCTCCAACTTTCAGGGGTCAATTAAGAAACACAAAAATGTAATCTTAATATCAAGAAAAAAAGACACACGTATGATTCCTTTACACCTTTCTCCACGTTCAATTTGTTTTCTTCATTTTCATTACCGACTTCAAATATCATCAAGTTCTATTAGCATGTATTTGTGTGCATACGCACTCGTCAGCTCTATACATATGAATTCCTAATATATATGTGTGTGATATGTGTGTGTATGTACACACTCTGGATATAAATGGAGAGGGTCTTAGTGGACTGTTGGAATCTTTTGGCCTCTCCCAATTTTACCACTTAATAACCACCAACATATTTGAAATAAATGATGTCACATCAAAAGGGCGAGAAAGAACAATCAAGGAATGTTAGTCCTACTCAACTACTTACATTTCACACGGTAAACGAAAGCATATAGTGCTTACTCAGGAAGGCTCTCATAGGAATTCAAAACATTCCAGACTTCACGAACATGAGCTTTCACTGTGATACTTGCGACAACACAACGATGAACGCCTCCATTTTCCTTCAGAGCAGAAAATGGTTACAATAAGATACTTTGAAATTAATAGTTGCTTTTCCTGGAAATTAAAGTATGATTAGAATAGTCTAGAATCAGTTACCAATAGGCCATCAAATCCACCAAAAAGTTGCCGACCAACTAAGCAAAATGAAGATAAATTTGACTTCAGCTTTGTGCAAAATTGGCATTGATTCAAAACTTTCTTAATCGTGCGGCAGACACAAAGACAGATGCATGTTGAGCTACAAATTATTTCTGAGCTAATCAAGGCTCCTGGAGACCATTAGGAGTTCGTGTCAGATTTCCCTCTGCCATACAGCTAAATATATTGTTTGATATATAAATGGTTTCTTATTTTGTGCTTCAATAATAAAATTCCATATATATACAAATCTGAAAGCTGACAAATCTCTATACAAAACCTTGAACTGAAAAGCAATCCAGTAATTTCCATCCTTAATACGACACTAACAACCATAACATCAATCCACCATTCTAGACCCTCAATTGAAACCTTATTCATAACAAAATTTAGCTGATAGAAACAAAAACATGCACATAAACTGTGTTTGGGGTCAATGGGTGACCAAGAAGGTCCATGCCCAGGTTGGTGACCCCTATCGCACTTTGGAGTGGTGCCCGCCTAAGGTCGGTCCAAAAAAAATGAATGAAAGAAAAATGAGGAACGTAATTCACACTCGCAACTCACATCAACATGATATCTACCGATTTCCAGGATTCTGTGACTGTACAACATAATCCTCAGCAAAGTATGTACACACAATGACATGCAGAATCATCTTTCTTTACACATTCTATATAAAATTATGATTTATTTGTTTGTACAGCACTTGTATGATTGTTAAATTGCACCGAGTATATTTCTTATCTAAAAATGCGTCATTTATTTTGGGGCGGACCAAAAAGGAAGTACGACATATATTATGGACGTAGGGAGTAAATGATTACCTCAGCTTTGCAAGATGGACTGATCGAGGAAGACAGTGACCTAAAAAATGAGATCAAATTGTGAATTATCTAACGTAATACTCAATTCAACCAACCTGCTAATATCTCATTAATTTTTCCCTCAGATTTCCCTTTACGATACCCCTTATGCAACTCATCATTAATATCAGAAGAGTTATTCCGCCATAAGTGTCTACCCTCAACACATCTAACCTCTTCATAGACACAAAATGATAACTAAGTAACCAATCACATCAGTAAATATTAGAGAGAGATCAATGGCAAAAACGCATAAATCTGAAATGTTTCAGTCAATATCGATTTATTGTCACTCTAAAAATTAAATATTGTGTTTCTGTAGTTTTTATTAAAGAAAAAAAGAAAAAGAAAAAGGTAGGATAAGAGGTATATGATTCTCAATTGAAGATAAATGAAACAGATAGCTGACAGTAAAATATAACTTCAAATGTGTGCAGCATGTGAGTTCAAATACAATCATATAACTGTCAGCCCAAAGAATGCAACCACAACTTTCAAACAAACTTGCACTCTAATCTACTCATATTGTTAATTAGATAAAATTTTAAAAGAATTCTGACATAGAGATAAAAAGAGTTTTGGGATATAATGCACATGTTCTACAATGCTCAAGAAGAAGCAACAATAAAGAATTCATATAGTCTTGATTAATTGAGTTCGGCAGCAAGCAAATGTGAGGAGATGAAGTACACACCATTCACTGCCTAAAGCCACAAAGTTAAAGTTAATGTAGTTAGGCTTTACTTATGGGTCACCATTTCTCAATATGAGAAGTGCAAACCTTATGCTGCGAAAAAGTAACAAATAGATTTAGAAAAAGATCTATCTGTTAAGTGAAGCCAAAGAATAAGTAGCTTACGGAGCCATCCAGCGGTATGTCCCCGTTTCTGGGGTCATTCCTTCAGTTTGCACCTCGATCCGAGCAACCCCAAAGTCAGCAATCTTGATTGATTTGTCAGCAGATATTAGAAGATTGTCTGATTTCAAATATCTGTGAATTAAACTGACCAAACATTAATCTGATACCTATCCAAATTTATGCAGTGTGTATATGCATTAGATTCCAATACAATGTGGCCAGTGGGTGTGGCAATGAGTACCATGTTTTATGCTAATCGGCAAGCTCAAATACAGAAAATGGCTAGAAACATTTAAGGCTGATATAACTTCAACTACCAAGTATTGTTTATATGAACAGTGAACCACTAACCATTCCACAAACAACATCATACTAAAAAAAATGTTCTTCCCAGAAGATATATACCTTAATTGTTGCACCAGATTCAGTTCCGATCCGTGACATGTTTGAGCCACATCTCCCAATTAACCCACCCATAAAATTTTCCGGAATCGCCATCTCCAAAGTAACATCTCCGGACATCTAAATCAAGATTACACCAGGAATGTATCAGTGAATAGGGCACATAACCACTCCATCATATAAACAAAATTGTTAATTTCTTATTGAAGAACCCTAGAAAATTAAAACATAAATTGAGTTTAAAAAATCATAAAATAATTCAAACCCCTAAATTAAACCTGAATAACGATGTAAAATTCATGAGACTATACTGAGCAGTTATTAGAATTTGGATTGAGAATGGGAAAACATTGAATAGGACAAAATTGCTACCTTTATAGTTGAAGTAAACGGCATCAATGGAGTAAATCAAAATCAAACGTGAAATCAAATCAACTCGTTGGCTGCTTGCAAGAATAAGAACACAAAAATAAATAGCAATCAGAAATCGTAAACAACAAATCAATGGGGGAAATCAAAATAAAAATTACCCAAATCAATGTGGAAATCAAAATCAAACTTGAAATCAAATCAACCTTGTTGGCTGATTGCAGAAGAGAGAGAGAGAGCGGCGACGGCGACCATGGAAAAAGCAGAGGGGCTACTGATGTAAGAGTGGGCTGAGAGAGAGGTGGAGGGGCTGAGAGAGAGAGGTGCTTGTATGTGTGTCTGTGCGAGAGAGAGAAGAGAGAAGAGAGAAGAGAGAAGAGAGAGAGAGAGTTTTGGGAAGAAGGGTTGCAATAATGACGATGGGGGAGCAGAGAGAGGGACAAGAAGATGAGCGGTGCTTATTAGAATTTTAAAAGGTTTTGCGTATTCAGTAAGCTACCGTAGGGGATAGTTTCTAGAATGTTCCAATTTTGAGCGGGAAAACGAAAATCCTTATTCACTTCAGCTTTTATATATATATTGATTTTAAAGATCTAGGTGCTGCCTGTGGTCGTGTCAATCAGGACCTTTTTCCTAGTGTTGTTTTTGTTCCATTGCTTTATGATCTTAGATTCCTCTGATCAATATGTCCGCCTTCATCTTGATTAACAAAAGTTAATTTTACATGAAAGCAAAAACGTAGGAGAGATTTTTGTGTAGGTTGCATGGCCATCTTTCTGGTTCTTTTTGACATATATGCATGACCATGTTCTGGAGTATAATCGAAATTTCTGATTGGCTTATTTTCTTCAGGTTTACGTGAATAAAAATGGGAAGGAGCTAACTGGTCAAATGGCTTACAGACAGTACAAAAAGGTATTTTCACTTACCTTCACATCTAGCAGATTGCCTGAACTATTGAGGTTGACTAGCTGTTGATAAAATCATTCTCTCCGGAATGTGTATCGTTTACAAGTGGGTATTCTTGTGGACTTTGAACATTGCCATTTTCTCCAGGATAATTGAATTAAAAATCACGAGAAAGAAACTGTGTTTTTGTACAATTTATTTGAAGAGTAGGTTGCATTGTGGGTCATAATTTATTCATAAATTTAACGATCATATATCTCAAGAGAGCAAAGCTTGGTATAGTCCTCAAACTTGGTATCTAACATGAATCTAAATGCAGGATAGTGGAGGGTTTAAAGGGTCAAAAAGAAAGAGAGCTGCCAAGAAGAAGAAATGAAGGCTGCCAACGTTTAGACCCGATGCTGCCATTATGTAATGGTATATTGTATGTTCTGACGCTCGATATAGCAGACGCCTTTGCTGAAACAAAAGTAACATCTTCGTTTGAGAATTCTTTTTTTTTTTCTGGGATTATGTAATGGTATATTGTATGTTCTGACGCTTGATATAGCAGATGTCTTTGCTGAAACAAAATTAACATCTTCGTTTGAGAATTCTGTTTTTTTTTTTTTTTTTTTCCTGGGATTATGTTCTTGCTTCTACATGTAATTTTACCTGTTATCTGATCGAAGTTGTTCTAGTAAATTGGAGCCTTATTTTCCAAATAAAGTCAAGAGTTGTATCACGTATGAATGTGTTGCTTAAAATTAAGAGCTGAAATCATTAGGTGGCATTTGATTTTTTTAAGTGTTAAGTGCTGAAATTTGATTTCACGTCTGAATTTGGCTGAATTGATAAGATAGCGTCTGAAAACTGATTTCTGAATTACTCAAACTGTTTGAATATTCATCTGAATTTATATCTGAAATTAATGTTACGACATTTATTGGAGTAGATGATCTAATGTTTGGGTTGAGTATTTTTTAAATTACGAGTTTATGGAAGAAATATATATGAGAATAAATAAATTAAGAGGCAAATAAGTAATAATTTTACATCTGAAAATTAAATGAAAAATAAAAGGCATTAATATCTGAATGGAAAAAAAAAAAACAGTCTGAATTGTATTATGTCAGTCTGATGCACCCACCCATTCAGATCTGAATAATAAGAGCTTGGCCCCACAGCAAAACCATAGCAATTAGCAAGTACCACCGTTCCGAATGCGACAATACCAACATTGGTCAAATCAAATGGTTGATAAATATGAAAATAACATTCAGAAATATAATCTGAAACTGCACTCTCTTTCAAACTTCTTCAACTTTCTATCAGATACATAGCAACAACTAATATTTCTATAATTAATCATAAATATTAGTGAGAATTAGCCCTACTTTCGGCAGGGAAACAAATCATCGGTCCTTATCAACTCAACTTCAGTGCAGCAAACGATGCCGCCACATCCATTGCATCTTCAACTTGATGTATACCAGGTCCCTGCAATCGGAAATGATTCGCCAAGTAAATGAATGATGCAAGATTTAGGTGGGTGTATAACGGGAAAGCATACAAACTAACTGGGTCCATCTTTTTCTTTTTCTAAATGTTGTGTGTTTGGTGGGAGTGTTAGGGTGGCAGAGTCGTGTGTGTGTGTGTGGGGGGGGGGGGTGAATAACCATAACTGAACATCAATGTTTCATAGAGAAACTAACCTGTCCTTGACCAATACCGCCTTTCCCGCCTCCGCCTTTCCCGTCCAAAGGATTCAAAGCTGCAGTTAACCACTCGACCACTTTCAGATCCTTGTTTTTATCTCCTTCCTCTGGTACACCAGCACATGCGACAGTCTTGTTTGCATTTTCATCTGTGCTGAAAACCATCACTGCCATTTTCTGTTTATCCACCAACACAAAGTCAGATGAGTGGTAAAAGCCGTGAATAGCGAAGGAGAGAGTGAGAGAGTAGATGTTTAAAAACCTTTTCGGCCATGACTTTAACAACTGCTTCACGAAGTGCCTTGGCATCTGAACCAACCGAAACACGCAATACACAGAAAGGTTTCCCCTCGGAAGAAGCAACTTCTGCACTTCCAATTGCAACTTCTATAGCTTTATGTTTGTTTTCTTCCTCCATCTTCTTTTTAGCTTTGAACACTTGATTCTAATAGACATAACCCAAGTATATTTTCGGGTCATACACAGAATGATGGATTGTGTAGAGCACGCGACAGAAGTAAATAAATACCTGAAGTAGAGAAAGTTTGGCCTTGAGATCAGCTTTCTTGGCAGCTGGGATAGCTGCAGATTCCACGCGACCATTTAATGATGTTACTTTCTACAAAAGAGCAAATGTGGAGAATTAAGATGACCTCAAATGAACTTGATAAACAATAAAGATTAAACACTTTGAAACTGATTCACAAAATATTATTTTCAGTAACTAGGTGCAACAAATGTGTACACGAAAATTAAGTTAACCTGTTCCAGAAGGCTTCCTTCCATCTTTGATGCTTCATTTACTTCCTGCTCCAGTGAAGAGGCCGAATCTAAGGCTTTAAAAGCACCCTCTGTTGTAACAGCAGTCACTCTACGGATTCCCTTTGCAATCCCCTCCTCGGACAGAAGGGCAAATGCCTTGGCCTCTCGAGTATTAGTTATATGGGTCCCTAAATATATTTGCACAATAAATGTTATAAAATCTCAGGAAAAATTAGTACGGAGTATTAGAAACTAAGAAAGAAAGGCCATGTACCCCCACAGAGCTCCGTGGATATTGACAGCCACTCTTTATTTTCTGGATCAGCCAAGAGATCTTCAACTTTTCGTCCAATTGCAACTACCCTGACTGGATCAGGATAGACCTGTATCAACATCAATAATTATTAGGGCACCGTAAGGCCCAAGAATGGTCACAGATTTATGAAACCAGGGTGAGAAATGAAGCTCACTTCACCAAATACAGCTCTCAGGCCATTTAATCGCTTTGCATCAGCCAAGCTAGCCTCCTTTGCAAAAACATCGAGTTCTGCTTTAATTTGTTCATTGACAATAGATTCAATTTTTCTCAGTTCTTCCGTCTTTACAGGCTTCCCTGTTCACATTTAAGGTCATTTACAACAAAAAATAATTACTTCATCATATCCAAACCCTTAATTTCTCAGGAATGAAAACTGATCTCAGAGTACATCAGTCTTATATTCTCAGTTATACACTAAAACTAATAAACGATGAAAGTTTACCGTGTGAAAAATCAAATCTTAATTTTTCCGGAAGTACGATAGATCCCTTCTGGTCAACATGAGTCCCCAGTACTTCCTGCAAATATGTTCCAGAGGTTCAAGATTCAGGCTGGCCATTCAGGGATGAGGAGGTGTAGAATTAAATAGAAACAGATTAATGTTTTTTCAGCCTTACCCTGAGAGCAAAATTTAACATGTGGGTACAAGTATGGTTCGGAGCAATGAGCTTACGCCTTTCATAGTCAACCTGCTCAAGAAATTAAAAAAATACGTCTGGTTACAAATAGAAGATAGCAAAGCATGCAGACAAATGAAGAACAGTATCAAGTAAAAATAAGTAGCATTACCTTGCAGACTACTTCATCCCCAACTTTGAATCTGCCTGATTCTCCAGTAAATTGACCAAGATGGATGACAAACCCACCATAAACTTGAACATTAGAAACTTGAAATGATACTGAAGAACCTCCCAGCACCCCATTATCAAATATCTACAGCCAGGACATATTAAAATTTTAGAAGCAAATCGGTTTTAGCATGTTAAAAATGTATGCTGTTTAATGTATGCTAGTATTAAAAGATGAATACAATCTCATGTAGACACCAATTCATTAACTAAAAGGCACATGAATTAAAAGATAAATTATGTGCATATATTCGTTACATTTGGCCTCATTCTCAAAATATATAAAAATTTCAGTAATATTTCTTAAGGCAATCGATCATAAGCATACATCTTGCCCAGACGCCAAACAATTGAGAAAATAACTGACATTCAACCAGATCATAAAGCATACAAACCTGGCCACCTTGCTCAGCATAAAAGCTTGTACTCTCCAGAATAATACCTACTTCATCGCCAGCCACAGCACTTTCCAAGAACTCATTGCCAGTGTAAATCGCTTTTATAACACTTTTGTGATCCTGAAGGAAAAAAAAAAGGCAATCTGAGCATCAACTGAAACCGTAAGTTCACGTACATCAAGAATCAAACAGTAAGAGAACGGGGGAAGGGGGAGGGAGAAAACAGACACTTCCAATTTTAGAGCCATCCTAAATGAATGTCCATTTTTCATTCAAGGGACATTCTGAAAAGAAAATGGACTTTTGAGTAAATTTAGTTCCAACAATGCATAAATCCACTCTATAAACTTTTAGTTTTGCATGTATACATTGGAATATGATATTTTTTAAGGTAAAAAATCATTTAGATTATGGGATAATTATTTATAGATTATGAACATTCATTTAGAGACAACATTCTTTACAAAATGATCATTCATTTAGAGTCTTAGGGAGTATAAATTAAAGACTGCAAGAATTACCACTTTTTCTTGAGAAAAGGATATTATTCGCAGATTATTATTCATTGATATTACACTATACTCGAACAAAGGCAATATGCAAATTGTTTTATTCAGACCTGAAACCATGTAAACTTGAAGGAATCGTTCGTTGCAGCAACACCTTTCTTGTGCAATGCAGATGTAGCATCAGCATCCATGACTATGGTCTTCGCAGCTTGCTGCAGATAAATCACATTAGATCATAAGGATTTCTGGCGGAGACATTAGGGAAGTCCATTTCCCTTTAACGAACATAAAGAGGAAAAAGCGAAGAAGATTATGCTACCTTGTTCTGAACATTCCTTGATCTTTCTCTTGCTTCGTTCATAGCAATGTTAAAACCCTCAACATCAACTGTCAAGCCTCTTTCTTCAGCCATCAACTGATAAAACAAAGTATCAGCGGTGAATAAAAAATGGATTCAAAAAGAAAAGAAGATAATAAAGAATATTCCATTCACCTGAGTTAAATCCAACGGGAAGCCATAAGTGTCCCACAACACAAATGCATCCTAAAAAAAAAAAAAAGAAAGAAAGAGAGAGACAGGTTAGAAGCAGAAACAGAAATCTACAGCATATAACATTTCAAACCACTAACCCTATCGCTAATCTGCACTAGTGTCAAATATATAAAGCAACTCACTCTGAGATCAGGGGGAAAATGCTATTTTGAGTACAGCTTGAAAATATGGAGTAGCAAATAGAAAGAAAGCAAGAATTCAGAAACTTGCCTGTCCACTAAAAATCTTTCCTTGAACATCTTGAGCAGTCCTCTTAAATTTCTCGATTCCCTGATGGAAGGCCAATAGTAAGTCAGTTGCAAGTAAATGTTATTTTTCAAATATAGAAATAGATTAAGGGCTTCCAGTTGGATAAAATAATAATTTAAGTATGAATATCTACATACTATTACCATCAATCAGATAATAATGGAGAAACCAAAGAGGGAGAACAAGAGTCTATTTAGAACAAATCAAAGCAATTTGGTTTGTGAAATCAATTTGCAGAGCGCGTATTGACAGTTAAGGGAGAGAACTTTCGGTAAGATAAAGTTCCTATTAGGCAGATATGCATATAACTTAACAGACGCTCCTTAAAGCATGATAAAAAGAGATGGTCTGCAAGATAAACTAACTTTCGGTTGCTCCACAACCAGAAAAGATATAGGCACATATACTGGCTATCTATACAATGCAATATCAGAATGAGTGTATTGTCTTCGCATGTTTATTCATAGTTAGTATTATTGTGTGAATTTTTTATTAATCACCTAGGACAAAGTATAATACGAAAAGGTGTATTGGCAACATAAATAACACCCATCTAGGATCATGCATTTTAAATATAAGAATACAAACCCCCACAGCTGGAAATGAGATTTGCCCGGTAGCATAAGACTTTTGACTGGGGGTCTCAGACTCGAGCCATAAATCCCGAGCAAAGAGGTGTCATCATGGAAGGTAAATTTAAGTAATGTCAACAGATTCTGAGACATGTAAAATACTGTGCTCCGTTTGTGATACAGCACATGCCATCGGAAGAAAAGAGCACAAAAGAATGGTAAGGATCTACAGAAGTATTAAGCACATAATTAATTGCCCAAGCTTACATTAAGCAATGTCCTGCCAAAACTTGTTTCCTCTGCCGCAATTGTTTCCCTGATATGCTCTTCGTGTTGTTTTAGCTCGGGAAAAATGTCGCCCATGACTTCAACCACAACCTTTACCAACCTAATTTCACACAATCATTGGCAGGACTTAAAAAAAGTATACACCCCAACCAGCAGTAAAAGGTATAAGCTCAAATAAAAAGTAGAAACGATATAGATCCTACGACAAGAAACAATCACGAGAAAAAAATGCAGATTAGCTACCCATTGAAAAATCCTTGCTGAGCTTTGAGGACTTCGGTTCCATATCGTACAGCTCGGCGAAGAATGCGTCTTAGGACATATTCACGCCCTTCATTACCTGCAGAGAAAAAGCAAGATAATCATCCGTACTGGGAAAACTTATTTTATATGGTGTGTAAGCAGATTAATTGAATTGTACTGCTCTGCATGTAGAAGTCTTGACTTTCTTTTGGAAGGGTTGAATAAAGTGCAAACTAAAACATGAAGTCATGAACCCTGATAAGGCTCTTAGATTAAATGGTTCTGTACGCGGCATTGCTACCCCTACAAGTGCAAAATTAAAGCTGCAAGTAAAAAAAAAATGCACCTGGACAAGAACCATCAGCAATGGCAAATGAAAGAGTTCTGATGTGGTCAGCAACGACCCTGTACGCCATGTCAACTCTATCCACATCATCTGGTCCAACTTTTCCTGAATACGGTCTAGCTCCAGTTGCCTACCAGTTAATTGGAGAGTACATGGAGAAAAAAGAATATGACAAGGTAAGAGTTAGAGAGTACATAACAGGGACAGTGGTAGCTGTTTCATATTTGGTCTACGTTTATGAACTGTTAATAGACAATTTGGTCCTTGAACTTAATATCCTCCCCCCCCCCCTCCTTTTCAACTTTAGTTGGAATAGTAACTCTGTTTCATATAACAAAAATTAACATAACATCTTATCAAGGAAAATCCTAACACATCTGTCTTACCTTTTGTATAGCATCAAAAATGGGCATGAAGACATCAGTATCGTAATTGCTCATCTTATTCTGAAGAATAGAAACCAATCTTTCGAAACCCATACCAGTATCAACATGCTTTGCTGGCAAAGGTTTTAAAGAACCATCACTTTCCCTGTTAAACTGTGGAAGAGCAAAAGAAAAAGGGAATTATTAACTATATGTGAGATGAGCGCTCACAGTCTGATATACAGACAGAAAGAATGCAAATATAACAGTAGCTTACGCTGATACATATAAGAGAGTCATAAGCAAAATGTTACCTGAATAAAGACAAGGTTCCATATCTCAATACATGTGGGATCATCATTGTTAACCAATGATGCAGCATCCCTGTTCCCAATTCTATCAAAGTGTATCTCAGTACAAGGTCCACAAGGTCCAGTATCACCCATCTCCCAGAAGTTATCCTGCTCAGAGTCGTACAAGAGTAAAAAAGTCGGATGAAACTTCTACGCGACTAGTAGAGAAATGTTATATCCATATAAATTTGGGATACAATTTCTACAAGATGTTTCAGAACCTTAAGTTTGAAGAGAGACCTACCTTGCAACCAAAAGGCAATACACGATTTGACGGAAGATATTTAAGCCATAAATCTCTAGCTTCAGCGTCTGCAGGAAGAGCTAATTTCTCATCACCTCCAAAATAGGTGGCATAGATGCGATCCGTTGGTAGCTTATACACCTGGGAAATAATAAGTAGCAACCAGGCAATGAGAAAGATGCTTCATTTTTTCAGGTGTAAAATGAGAACCGAGACAGTGATCAGCTGAAGATGTATTTAAGAGTGAAAGCAGTGATATGTGATGCAAAATGAATTCATTCAGCTGAAGATGTGTAGTAAAGCAAGAACAGTAAGCTTCTTTTCTTCAAGTATAAAATGAAAACTAAGATATTACACTGTTTTTTAATGCCACATCAAAGAAATATCACACTTTGTAGAATAAAATTGAAAATTTAAGAAATAGTCCTGTGATCATAAAGTGCATGAATATTTGAATATGTTCCGGTCAAAAGTTACTTCCATGATGTTAAAGCTCATAACCAAAAATCATTATTTGAATATGTTCCGGTCAAAAGTTACTTCCAAGATGTTAATGCTCATAACCAAAAATCATTATAAAGCAACAATTACAAATACTCAGATTTTTATTAATTAATCAGGTGTGCCTATAAATCAAGACCAAAAACCTCTAGACTTTCTATTTTTTTCATCTTTGTCCATAAGTAGCGGGGTAAAGAACTGACAGTGAAAACGGACAGGAGTGCAAGCAAAGGAAGTAAATCAATTAAGTCGCATGAATAGGCATTTAAATGCATTTGTATGATACGGATAGAAGCATAAAGATCCTTTATAAGAAATTGTGAAATTGACAGAAACGAGTGGCTTCATTTCTTTCCTACCGAAAATGTCCAAATCAAGAGAATCTTGAACACAAAAAGTTGAAGACCCAAAAAATTGTGAGTAATGAAATTAAAAAACATTCGAGCAAATGAATATTGATACATAGTGGATTGGCAAGGTGTTTAGAGGGTGACGCTTACCTTGGTGAGAAGCTCCCAAGCCCATTCAATAGCTTCTGCCTTAAAATAATCTCCAAAAGACCAATTGCCAAGCATTTCAAAGAATGTGTGATGATAAGTGTCCTTGCCAACATCGTCCAGATCATTGTGTTTACCACCAGCTCGTATGCACTTCTGGGTGTTGCAGGCACGAGTAAGCTTGCTCAAGGCAGTGTTGGGATCGGCTGTGCCTAAGAAAATAGGCTTGAACTGATTCATGCCTGTTAATTACAAAGTTGTAGGCATCAGTGACCATCTCACTACAGTGGAATATACAAATAAAACAAGTCCTATGCTAAAAAGTGCCCCACGGGACGACTGGACATAGTACATTAAAAAGATTAGCTAATGCATTAATCAAACTTGCAACGCTCTAACTGAATGACAATTAGCTTGAATATTGAGGAAGGTAAAGTTGAAGACTGATTTTTTAATTCAAATTGGTGAGAAACATAAGCATTGAACATTTGAATGACATAATAGCAACAATCAGATATAGTTGAATGACAACTGACTAGGAATATTGAGGAAGTTAAAGTTAAAGATTGATTTTTTATTTCAAATTGATGATGAAACATAATCAATTAACATTCAAATGGCATTTTAGCAGCAATCAGACGAAAAGATTACAAACCAGCATTAGCGAAGAGGAGAGTAGGGTCATTGACAGGTACAACTGGACTTGACTTCCAGTCAACGTGTCCCTTCTCATCAACAAGATACTTAAGAAAAGTCTCCCTCACCAAATTGGCCGGCCATAACACCTCCGGCACTGAACTCATCCTCCTAGAACAGAATTTACTTTGACCTAAACTCTGCTGAATAATCGAATCACTAACCGGAGACGCCGCCGCCGCAGAAAGACTATAAACGTGTGATAAAGATGAAATTCTTCCGAAAACGGACGCTGCTATAAAGTTGCTTTGTTTACAAACCCTCATCCATCTGAAACTCGCCGGATTTTTGTATTGAGATGGCGACGGAGTGACGGCGGCGCGGTGAAATAAGGTGGAAATTTTTAGCACTGATTCTGTCAAATAATCGCCGGGCAAAGTGTTATGGAAAGTATACTATTTATAGCAGTAATATTAGGGAATATCAACCCAATAGCGCATGGGATTGGGCTTTTGGCAGAATCAATGCTAAATTGAAATTCTTTAACCAAATAATACATTCAACGATTATAAATTACGCAAAAGTCCTCCAACCCAGATGTGATTCTTAAAAAAAAAAGACAGTTTTTTTATTCTCGTTGAGTTCATTGGAGTAATTTTTATTCCCCTAAGGTTCCTGATTCATTAAATAAAATAGTGAAAACTCGAGTTACCCATGATATTCCAATTAAACAGAAAAACAAACCATCTTCCCCTTCTTTCAAGCGAACACCCCAATGCCGGCATCTCCATCGGCAACCATAGAGGCAGAGACCATTGTCCGCAACCAGCGATCAACGACCGGCATTCGCGACCTTCATCCAGGGTTCAGTTCCGCGTCTTTTCAATCGGATTTGATCCTATTTTGACCAGTTTTTTTGAACATCATCATCACCGTCGTCGATACAACGTCGCCTCTATATCCGTATCAGGCATCCCAAGCTCCACCCATCATGCTCAAGAGCTGCCACTTGCTCTTCCCCTTCGTGACCTTAACATGAACTACTAATTAATATTCTTCTCTGATCGTCATCAAACCTATTTTCGTGATATTTCCTTAAAAATGTCAATTTGAGTTTAAATTTTGGGTATGGAGTTGTGTCTTATAATGAATATAGGAATGATATTTGCGTTTGAGAGTGAAATTGTCCTTAAATATGTAGCTAAGAGGAGTGAACCCGACCACTTCGCCCTGGGGTTGATAAAGGGAAATTCAATCTGCTTGCCCCATCATAATTATTTTGTTGTTTTTTAGATTAATTTTTGTTGATTTTGGTTATTTTCGCCCAAACCTATTTATGTTAGTGTTTCGGTTATTCTAGAGTTAAAATTTTATCTAAGAGACAACTCATGTAGTTCGATGTGTCTTTTTGCCTCAGTTTGTCAAAATTTAACTCTAAAGCCAATTAATAGAGGTTTGTATATACTCTCCCCGTCTCATTTATCGCTTCACTATTTTGAAGGGACACGCAAATTAAGAAAAAAGGTTAGTGGAGAAAGTGTTGTGAGTATAAAAGTAAAATAGGAGAGAGAATGAGTGGAGAGAATAGTAAATTTGAAAAGTGTTGTGAGCATAAAAGTGAAATAGGAGAGAGAATGACTGGGTGAAAAAGTAAAAATTCTTTTGCCATTTTAGGAAAGGTGAAGCTTTTAACGGGACACCCGTTTTAGCAAAAGGTGAAGTTTCAAATGAGACGGAAGGAGTATATGTATGATAGTCATGTATCAGAGTGTTTTCGATGTGATAGATGTCTATCGATCAAAGTTATTTTGGCTTTAGTAGTTGTCTAACGATTTTTTTTTGCTCTAACAGATGTATTAACGTTTTTTCTTTTACTTTGATAATTTTATATCAAAGCGATATGTCATTTTTTGACTAAAGTGCACATAACGTGCGCATTAAATTGGGCTTTCAAGAGTATTTTTGTCCTTGGGTTGTATGAGAAATTAGAAAAATATTGTTCATCCTTTTGAAATTATTGTTAGTCTAAGGATGTATGGGGAAAACTCCAAATTATTAGGGTTAGTGTCATGAATAATATACAATTATTAAATTATTAGTGGTAACCTTTTTACTTGATTGTTTTTGAGGATCTTTAAATTCGGAAAAATTCAATCTAGTTTCATCAAGATATCAAACCAAATCCTCACCTTTTATTAAACACTTTTAATAATAATACGAGTACATAAAAATTATTAATTTAGAGTGTGAATATATAAATTAATATTGATAATTGATTTTTTTTCATATATATTTTTTTCATAAACTCGTAATTTCGAAAATACTCAACCCAAGCACTAGATTAACAACTATTTATCCCATCTCTTTTACTAAAACAAATATCGTAACCCTAATTTTAGATGTGAATTCAGATAAATATTCAAACAGTTTAATTAATTTAGAAATCAGTTTTCAGACTCTACCTCTTATAAGTTCAGTCAAATTCAGACGTGAATTCAGATTTCAACGTTTAACAAATAAAAATATTCAAACACCCCCTTGGTCTGATTTTAGGATTGGACCGACTCATTAAGTTTCTAATAGAGCAATGATAGGGGCACAAATGAAAATCACAAAAATTTGCTTACAAAATTTTAGATATGTAATAATTTTATTGATATTTTTAATTAGATTGTAACAGATTTATTATCGATCCAACCGTAACAAAATAATCAGTGGGCCGGGCCCATTAACATCATTTAATGACAGGACTATTGTCTAAATAAAAAAAAGTGTACTTACTTCTTAAGCAAACGGCAACTGAAATTATATACTAGCAATTAAACGCCGTAATTTCATCTCAAATACAGCAAAAATCTAGGGTTTCAAATTACTGTATCTGCTCGGTCAAAAATATCCCCAAAACCCACCGAGGTACGATTTATATACAAATTACTGTCCAATTTCCCTGTCGATGATCCAACTATATTATAATTCCGGTGAATCAGTGTGAATTTTTCATTCTAAATTAATTTCCTATTTCTGAATTTTGCAGCATATTTGTTTGCTCGGAATTTATGCTTGTTCGTTCGTTCGTCTTCATCTTTGTTGTTTATGCTGATTATATATTAATTTGTGGTTGCATGTGCTTAAGGAAATAGTAATGTTAGTGTTTTATTGAATGTGATTTATCTGTTTGCTTAAAATGGTATTTTTCGTGCATGCCGTTTTTTTTTAAAACAGAATCTCTGTTTGGGCCGATTATAGAATTTTGTATATAGTAAATCTTAAAGTTGAAAGTAGTGGCGAAAATTGAGATGTGGATTTTGGTAGGTTGGACCGAGTAAAAAATTTGTGTATGAGCTTCAGAGAACTGAAGGACCTGAGTTTAGGAGTGTATATTTACAGTTACATGAATTTAATTCAATTTTATTATGAGTATATTTTCATTTAGATGGATTTAATTCAAATTTCCTCACTTGGTTTGATGGTGTATTCTATGATGTATCGAGTCTAGGGGCGGATCTAGCCTTTTTTGAGGTGGGGGGCTCCAGCCCACCTCAATTTTTTTTAATTTTTTTTACCTAAGTCACCCACTATATGTAACTTTTTTTTTATATATATGAAGTTATTTTTCACTGTTATTATTGTTTACAATTTTTTTTTTTATATATGAAGTTATTTTTCACTGTTATTATTGTACATCACTTTGCCAAAGGTTGAGGTCACATCATGTTTGCAAGCAACCAGTTGAGGTTCTTCTTTACTTTATAGTGGTATTTTCTGAATTTATATGTGACCCAGTGGTGGATACGTGGATTTTTCTTCGTGGGGGTTCACTTTAATTCATGCTCCGTCCTAAATGTATGTTCAGTTTCTAAAAAAATTGTCCCTAAATAATTTAGTTTTAGAAACTTATAATAGTATAATTCCGATTAATTCTGGAAGAAGTTGAAATTTAAAATCATTAAAACACCTCAAAGCAAGGTACATGGTCAGTTCTAACCTTCTTCCTTTTGATTGGGAACCTCAACCTGACGGAACATATTACCCCTTGTACCCCTAATGTTCAGGACACCTGTACTCGGCATGTTTGAGCACCATGCCCTTTGATCTTTTATTCACTCCCATTCTTGTGTATACTTTTAAGAGGCTAACTACCACCAACTGCATGTCACCTACAGAGAATTGCAAGTATACATAATTTGGTATTTATTACAGCTTTTTGTTCGTTATTCCTTCTCTAGGTGTTCACATTTTCATGGTTGTTTTGTTGTTTTATGTATTTTCTTTTGTCTCCTTCCGCTGATAGCTCATGAATACCACCTTTTCTTATTGCAGGCAAAGTCTGGTTATCCATGTTTTTTGGGTAACATAATAGATTTTGTGGTAACTCCTTAATTAAGATGAACCAACCTAACCAAGAAAACAGCGCTGAGGCCTCACTACTACAACCAGCTAAGCGAAAGCGTGGTCGCCCACGAAAGGACCGAACCCTGAATCGTTTGGGAGCTGTTCCAGCGCCTCCTGGTTTTCAAGTGACGAATGGAACTGTACCCCCTCATGTGAATCCTGTTAAGAATGCAAATAATAACATAATTGGGCAGACGGTTACAGGAGTTGTTGAGGCAACATTTGACGCTGGTTATTTACTTGCTGTTAAGATTGGTAATTCAAGCACCACTCTTAGGGGTGTTGTTTTTAAGCCAGGACATTATGCACCTGTGACAGCAGAAAATGACGTAGCACCACATGTTCAGATGATTAAAAGAAATGAGACCCATTTGTCATCAAAAAACAAAACGCATGTGCGTGGCCGTAAACCACGACAGCGATCTAGAGAAGCGGGCATGCAGCTTGTCAGTTATGTTGGAAACGGGGGCCCATCTTCAGTGAAAGGAAATTATGTCCCTGCCCCCTCTGTCCCTCTTGTCGGTGCGAGAGGCACCGTAGTTCCTGTTCTACTCCAACCAGTGAACCTAGCGAATGGAGCATCTGCTAACGAATCTGCTAACCGGGCGGCTTTGAAGGGCAAACATGTGCAGACCGTTTTGCCCTTATCTGTGTACCCTCCAAATGGATCAACAAATCAAGCACTACCTTTGCAACCTCAAATAAGCTCCCAAGGGACCTCAGGGGTTCAACAAGCTGGTGGCCAGGGAGAAGAACTTGCGGATATGAATGAGCCTCTTTTTGTTGAACCTCTGCAAACTCGGCACAATCTTCATAGTCAAAATGCAGCTTTTTTCAAGCCTGTGCAGATTAATGGAACTGGCAGAATGTCAGAGCTTTTGCAGGTATGTCAAGCTTCAAGATTAAAATGAATGATTAGTTCAACTAGGTTATCTACTAGTATGTTCTAATCTTATTGCTCATTTTCAAATATTGTTCCAAGGCTATGCAAGACAATTTGATCCAGAGCCAGATGCCTCGTGCTCAACATCATACTCAAGGTTTTACGGTTGATTTTCAGCAACCAAAGAACACTGAAATTCGTGGCAGAGCTGAAGAAACTCAAGAGCAAACACATACTCAGGCACAAAACAAATAAGCTAGTGATTTCCAGTCTGTCTTGTATATTCATTACCTTTAGTATCTTTACAGCCTGTAGTCTGTACCATTGTATCAAATGGAACTGTGTTTCTATCAACTTGCTCCATAGATCAACTAGTGTTAGAGTAGACCGTTGCAACATTTTGGTCATCATTTTACAGTAAAATTACTTGTTAACTTTTCTTAAGTTGCAAAATCTTGGTAAAGGTTTATATACTGTGTAGTTGCCTTTGTGTTTAGTCACTATGGCATCTGAATGTTTGTTGAAATGTGTATCAGCCCTGGGGAGAGGAAAGAAGGCTACTCTCCATCAGAATGTAGTAAAGGTATACTCCCTTCGTCCCGGCCGAAGCTTCACTTTTTGCCAAAATGGGTGTCCCGTTTAAAGCTTCACCTTTCCTTTTTTTGCAAAGAATCTTTACTATTTCCTCCACTCATTCTCTCTCCTAATTCACTATTACACTCGCAACACTTTTCAAATTTACTATTTCCTCCACTCATTCTCTCTCCTATTTTCAAATTACACTCACAACATTTTTTTCTTCCCACCCATTTTCTTAATTTGCGTGATTTGCCCAAAGTTTGAACCTTGGGCCGGGACGGAGGGAGTACATGCATATATATATATATATATATATATATATATATATTTATTTATTTATTTATACTCCCGCCGTCCCACATAACATTTCTATTTTGTCATTTCGGACGTCCCATACAAGATCTCTATTTTGTCATTTTGGACGTCCCATACAAGATCTCTATTTCCCAAAATGACAAAGAATCTCTACTATCTCTCACTCATTTTTTTTCTACTTTACTTTTATACACAACATCAATCAACTTACTATTCCTCCCGCTCATTCTCTCCTGCCTCACTTTTTATACTTATAACACTTACACCATTTACACTTAAATCTCTGTGCAAAAACACAAATACAAATCTTATATGGGATTGAGGGAGCATATATATATATACATGTATGTATATATATATTGGGACGGAGGTAGTATATATATTTACATGTGTACGCATATATGTGTGTTTAGACATAATATTTGATAAAGAATGTTGTAGTTATGAATGCTTCTTGAACATAAATGAAATTTTTGGTCAAATACGCATAATATAAAATAAAAATAAAAAAAATGGATGTGATGTCATATTATAACCAAAGTGTATCAAGAAAGAACATTTTTACCAGAATACAAAAATAGCTCTCTCAACCTTGCAAAGCCCAAAATTTCCAAAAGCCTAGCTATTTAAAATGAAAAAGAAAATGCAGATCTATCCTTTTCAATAGGACTCACTCCTTCACCTTCATGCTGTTCTTACCTCTCCCCATCAATATGGAAAAGAAAAAAAAAAAAACAAGATATTTCAAAACATGTCTCCACTAAATAAGATCGGAGGACTAAAGAAAGTTAAAGCAAAACTTGGCTGTGCTCGTTAAACTCACTGTGAAAACTTGGAGATGAACACGAGGAATCAATGAGGGGATATCCTCAAGATGATACTATATTCATGAATACTTTGATCCTAAGAAACCATTAGATCCGGGGACTGAAATAGGACGGATCATGGGGAAGTGCGGTTGTGAAATGGGAATGTGACTTGGCATTGTGAATTGCGGCTGACCAGCAGCAGCTATAAATGGTGGAGTTACACACATCTGCAACGCTTGTGCTGCACCAGTTCCTGCAAGTAGGTATAGGATCAAAGATGTTAAAACTGTTTTTCATGGTTTGCAACTGAAACTAGAAGACCATGGTATTCCTCTCTTGCTCATAATTCTGATAGGAAATACAAAGTGTGTGCATGTGTGTGCAGTGGCGGAGCTACCATGGGGCAAAGGGGGCAATTGCCCCCATTGCTTTAAAAAAATTACTAGTGCAAAATTTACAAAAATTTGAGGAGGTTTAGTGCAATTTGTTGAAATTTGCCCCCTTTGGGATAAAATAAACAACGCACTAGAATTTTTTTGACAATGGAAGCTACTTTTAAACTTGAGAATCACAGTATGATTTTGACAATGGAAAGATAGAAAAAACTGGAAAAACAGAAAAAAAAAACATTTATGTAATACTTGAATATTCAAACATGATAGTATTGTGACTATACCTTGATGCTTAGGAAGATGAATCTGATGTGGAGTCAAGAGAGAACATGTGGAAACTTGAGAGAAACCGGTCGATCCCTGAACCATATCCTTCATGACAAAATAAGAGTATTTGAATCAGAACTTGTAAAAGATCAGAAGCATAAAACTTTGGAAGTACAAGCAGTCAAAAAAAACTTATTTTGTAAAGCAACAAGTTTTATTATGCTAACAGCAAGGTAGGTGCAGTGGAGTCCGCAGCAAGTGGAACTCTATATCTATCATGTAAAGCTGTCTAGCACACAGAACACGCACTCTTAACCAAGTTTCTTCAAAATTGTTGTAGAAGGTCATAGAAGCATATACAGTTGTTTGTTCCTATGCCATCATCACACTCAAACGCACGTCCCTACTCTCAGAAAGCTATGTTACATGGTTAATATAATACTCCATCCTTCCCATAAAGATGTTCCCATTTGTCATTTTTGTTTGTCCCAAAAAGATAGTCCCATTTCCACAATTGTTAGGTTAAAATCATTGAACTTCCTACATTGCCAACCAAGGAAGAAGAGGGAGAGAAGAGAGGATGAGAGCGAAACAAGGAAGAAGAGGGAGTACACTCCCTATGTCCCGGTTTAAGGTTCTTAGTTTGACTTTACAAATCAATACAAAATTGGCAATTCTAGTGAGTTGAGGATATAATTGTCCGAAACACCATTCATAATTTAAGTGGGTAAAAAAAAGTTAGGCAAGTACCTTTTTTGTAATTCTACAAGTTAAGAGGATAAAGTTGTCCAAAATACTGTTCATACTTTTCCATTTATGAAATAAAGCAAACTAAGAACCTTAAATTGGGCCGGACCAAAAAGGAAAGTAGGAACCTTAAACAGGGACGGAGGGAGTAATACTTAAATCTCAATAAGGTTATTGATGGAAATGATAATAGGTTGCTAAAATGTTTGAATAGTCAAATGGGACTATCATTAATGGACGGAGAGAGTAAGATTTATTTTTGTGACTTTCAGATTTCACTTAACAAATATGGTATTTAAAAACTAAAATGTGAATACTCCTGATGCCTAGTGACAACTATACTTCAGGTATACAGCAGCCTGTATTTTCTTCATTTAGTTTTTATTGAAGAAAATACAGGCTGCTTGAAAATTGGTCTCTTTGTTAACTAAAATGAATGGTCCGTAAAACTAAATACGGTGACATAAGAGCAACCATAAGCAGCCTTTCAGCTGCATTTACAGATGTTTGAGGTAACAAGTAAAAAAATAAATGGATCTTTATGGCCAGTCTGGAGAAGCTACAAAGTTGACGTAGGATGTTGCAAGTGTCTAATAAGACAGTGAAGTTACTAGCAACGATCCAGATATGCCTCAAGGCAGTTACAACGGTATTAACAGCATCACATACTTGTATCACGTGTAGAAACAGATTGACATAACATGCAAACTATATCATTCTGAGGCTAAAATCTTACTTGAGAAACTGGATGTACATAGACAAGTTGCCCCAATCTTCCAACCATTACCTAGAAATACCATTGATCACATGTAACACATTAAAAAACCTCCATTTCTTACAGCAAAATACCGTAGAAATAAATAACTAGAAAAAGTTAAATGGCATATTATATCATTCTACAACATACATTTTGAGAACTTGGATGAACATAGGTTGGCCCAGCTTGAACAGAATGATACTGAGCCCCATATCTGATTGGTTGTGCCCTGTTTGCCACATGCCCTACAATCTAGAACCAGAAAAAAAGTTAAATGGCATATTATATCATTCTTTCTCAATGGTCAGTGAAAAAATGGAATTAACAAACACCAAGGCTCCACAGGCTTTGTATACTTGTAATGTTAAATCTCCCTCTCCTGTGCGTTAGGAGCTGTCATGGACTACATCTATTTGGGTACCGTAAGCTTGTGTAGCACGGACATAGCACATCAATGATGGAAATTCATTGAGCTATGTGCATATTGACCTTTAACATGTGTAAGCAACAATATTCACACCCATTGGGATTTTTTCTTCACACGAGTCTTATTCGGTCGAGAAAGTGCATAACCGTGAATTTGCTAATTTCTACAGTGACAAGTAAATGGTTATTCTGGGGAGAAGAGGCAGCATGGATAAAAAGGTAGTTCTTCAAAATTATATCAAAGTTTTGTGAGACATTGATCTTAACCAAAAAGGAAAAGAAAAGAGCAAGTAACATGCAGATATCAATGAGTTACTTTTGTTATTGATAAACAAGGAGAAAGATTTCTGATATAATATGTACTTAAGAAAAACGTTATCACAAGATTCACGATACTTACAGGAGGAGAATAGTGGACATCATTTCCCCCATTTCCAGCTATCATGTTTCCATATGGAACAAACTTAACAGGCAATGACGATCTGGGAGGAAAATGATTAATTTCAACTTCTGGCTGTAAAGTAGGAAGCGGTACAATAGGGTAGTTGTTTAGACTATATGACAGGCTTGCTACTGTTGGCGCTGCTGGAGGAGTAGCTGTTCTTTGCTGAGGAAGAGATGGAGAAAATATTTTTGCCCCAGGGTTAAGTTTAAATTCCTGAAAGAGTAAAACATCAGAAAAAGAAAGAAAATATCAACTTTGCTGAAGGGCTGAAGCTTGAAGGAATAAGCATTTTTTGTTAGTAAAAGAAATACTATCACGATGATCCTCTCCCCAACTTTATAAAGTGATGATTTTCTAACTAGTTCCAGGCATCTATTTTAGAACCCTTACATGCCAAACAGCCAAAGAACATCAGATATTCCCCATGAATCTACATGTTGAACATTTCATGCACAAACGAGAAGCCCACTTTACCTTTGAAATCCTATTAGAAATTGAACTTCTTGGGGGGACCAGTTCAGTTGGCATTGATGCAGGAACCAGAGACGCGATTCTCTTGTCGGCGTCCCACAGCTGAAGACACAGCAGAAGAATGCCTCTCATCACCCTGATGATCAAGCTTAACAAGTGGAAGGAGAAGGACCATCATAACATTCACCACTAGTAAGGCACTTTAAATATGTTTACAGGAATACTCTCTAAAGCAGCTTGGCTGGGTGTCACCAAGCAGCCACTGCACATAAATAATCAAACATCACTTTTTGATGACAGCAACGAATCTTACAAAATAACCAAAAGGAAAACACATGCTCCTATCTAATGCAACA